>OY856409.1:667836590-668436590 GCA_963693085.1 Alisma plantago-aquatica | reverse complement strand
ATCCTAAAATAAAAATCCACTCAGTGAATTGGAACAAAATTACAACACATTTGAATTTGGATGTTGGGGCATCTTTACAACCCAATTAAAAATCAAGCCATCACTAGTAATAATCACGGAATAACCATAAGAAGCGGAATTAACAAAAATCACTATGAATTAAAACCATTTTGCACATAGATACTTCTCCAGGAAACTCTTACAAAAAGAACCAAAACTTTATATACCTGTGGTTAACATTGTACATACAGTGTACCGTCTCTCCTCGAGGGTAACAAGTACTAGATGGCTTACTCTATTAAGTACAACAGCAACATATAAACTTTGAGGTAAACAAAATAAAATCTCAAGTCATTCGTAAAAACCACTAAGAACTATCTCCCAAGGACCTGAGAGTACATAGATGATACATAGAACTTCTATCTACAAGATACGACATACAATGTACTCAACCTCAACTACTACTATTGTCCTTGCTGATGTGGTCCTTCCACTGTAGTTTGGTTCCTAATCCCTTGTCTGCGTCCACCTAAAAATTGTGGATCCCACGGGGTGAGACTATTGTCCCAGCGAGAGATATAACTCTCTGCCAACAATATTATTATCACATGAAATAGTATAAAAAGTGAACAGAGGATATTTCATGTAATTAACAGGTATATTTGCAGTGCATAGAATAAATATTGATAACACAATTATAAGTCATCTATTTGCTTTAAAAAGGAATATGAAGAACATGTATAACATCTATCTACTAAGATGTATGAAAGTAATGAAGCATCAACCAATGTTTTCCATATTTAATCCTTAAGAAAATACAGTACACAGATGATTACATGTTCACATTCACACTTATTCCCAGAGGAGATGAAGTATACTGCTCATACTCCAACCGATCACTAGTAAGTTGAAATCGATACCATACAAGGTCAGTGGCAGAGCCGGCTATCAAAACCTCACCTGTCTCGGTCAGTATGAGACCACTTAGACTTTATCATGACATATTGTGTCAGCTATAATTAGCTATGTCGGGGTATAGCGGCATCTTCGGTAAAGGGTTACATCCGTAGCATGTACTCTCTTCGGGAGAAGACCACTAAGATTTCCCAGATTATTTGTCATCAGGAAGACCACTGAGCGATCCAGGTTTAGTTTCATCAGGAAGTCCACTGAGCAACCTGGTGTATTTAGGGAGTCCACTGAGCACCCTCATTTAGTTTGGGGAGTCTACTGAGCACCCTCATTTAGTGATCACATATTGAAAAATATGCATACCGAGTAAAACTCATTTCACCATTCAGTAAATGCTGACACTGAATGGATCTATGGTCTGGGAAACTACATGATAATATTTAACTTGCTTAATTAAATGTATTTCAGTATCTTTTAGCATCAATCAAGTTATAGACAAGAATTATATCAGATGCTACAAAGAAAAGCATAAATGTGTTTATCAAGTACTTTCATGTTCTTTGAAACACATAGTTCACTTTGAATCTCAATCTCTTATCTTCATCATGCTTGGGTATTCAAACCCTTAGTTCATCACTAAGTATTGTTACCACTTAGTAGATAACCATTACCTCTAGGTCATCAAACCAATGTATTAATTCACATAGTTCACATAGCTCATTGAATCTGTATCATAACTCTTACTTAGTTATGCTCAATACCTTATGATACCTGCATGGTTAATATCATGCTATCAACAATTTCAAACACATGTCATAACCATGTAATGCTACAGAACACATTCTCCCCAATGAATTAGGGTTATGATTCCCTTTTATCAACCGATTAGGGTTTCAAGATCTCATCATAAAATATTAAAACCCAATTCCTACTCCATTCATGATGGGAGTATTATCATATGTTCATTACATAATTAACTTTCCAATCTTAGTTTCTCTCTCATCCTCACTAGGGCATTGATTACTTAATTCACCTCTTAAGGTCTATCAGCTCATCATTATCAAATTGAATTAAACTCATTGTGTCTCAATATTGCACTAATCATATAAATCACTTAGACAAGCCTAATATATTAGAGCATGCCTACCATATCGGGTGTCATGGTATATAATGTTATCCTATCATGCTTGAAGATGCACATATCATCATATCATGGATCCATATTAGTCATGTGGTAAAACACATCATCATAATGGGTTTAAGGTTTATCACCTAACACCATATCGTGTAGCCATGTCGGTTTAGCTATTACTTAGCTTTTATCATCTTAAGTCAACCTCATATCGTGTATGGGTTAGACTCTTGACCTTATATCAGATAAAGAGATATATTGGATTCTCAAATCGTGCACAAGAGTGCACCATATCGGGCATATCATTTATGGCCTTACCATGTATCGTTTAAGTAGTATAGAGATAATATTGTATTGGTTTCTTATCTTGGATTGCCTTATCAGTTTTCCATCTTAAACTACCATATCAGTTTTCCAGCATGGATTACCATATCAGTTTCCATCTTGGATTTACTGTATCAGATTCCCATCTTGGGTTTACCATATCAATCTATATGTTGGGTATCATATCAGGTTACCTATATTAGATAAACCCTTGAGCTCATAACCTTCTTATACTTTCAAGGTTCATTTCTTTCATTATAATTACACAAAAAGAAAGATTCTTAGTTACTCTTCAACCCATCACAAGGTAGAGGGTATATCGGGTTTCAAAGGTAATTGGTTTTCAAAGCATATTGGGTTTCCATTTCTTCATCGAGGGTTTTGCCCATATCATGTAAAAGGTATAGATTTAACCTTGTATTGTGTATAAGGTGATAGTAGGTATCTCCTATATTGTCCATAGGACATGCCTCATATCATGTATGAGGTATCACCTACTTTTATATCGGATGGACCTCCATCTTAGGTTCCATATCAGATTTCAAGGTTCTTCAACCCATATTGGGTTGTACCATGATGATATCATCATCATCAACCTCAAGACCTTTGTCTTACTATTCTAAACCATGGACAATAGTCTTAGGTACTTATAGGGACTCATAGTTATATCAATTAGTGAAAGGAAATCCGAATTTGAAAATAATCAACAAGTTCAACAATTTTGAAAAATGGATAATAACATAGATGGGTTCAAGTTATATAACCCGCATCTAAAGAAACTTCCAAGCTTCAAGCCTCAACTCCTCACATTCCAAGGTTGAATATGAAACTCTCTAATATCCAAGACTTGAGCTCCTAGCTTTTACACAATATCTCCACTCCCAATGGCCGATATCACTTTTGTTGGGTTACTATGACCTACTTGGCCGATATCTTTTATCTTTGGCCGATACCAAGCTCTAACACTTAACTCTCCTCACTTATGCACGATACAAGAGTGGCATGCATGATATCTAAGGGAAGTTTGATAACAAGATTTCAAAAATTCTACTAATAAGTGAAGTGTAAGGTATTTATACATGGGATTTATGGAAAAGAGTGTAAGAGGTGCCATTATCTTAAGCTACTACATGCCACTTAGCCATGCATGGTTGAAACCTATTTTTGCATGCATCCCATCATTTTCTTGCCATGAAAAAATAAAAGTTCAAGGATAATGTAAGGGATAAGGGTCGTCTCTTTGGTTATCTTCTAGAGCAAGCCTTCTTCCACTCACTTTATTATTATATTCAACTAAATCTTTTCCTCAGACAACTTGCCAATTGATACATATTACTTCTTTGAAGTTCCTTGCCCATCATGGGCAAAGACAAAACTCCACAAACTGATAGGCGACTCTGTTTATGGCTTCATGGCCGATAGGGACTCCCATTCTAAGTCCACAACTCGATATAGCTCATATGCATTTTCTTGGTCTTTCCATTACTGAGAGTGCCATCATTCTAGGATGATTCAAACATAGCGTCTCCTTCTTTCTCTCTCCTCTAAATGATACTAGGAAGGGATAGAGACAATCTCGAGGTGGTAATTTACACATCAACCCTACATTTGAATATATTACAATTTGTACCATAATTGATGCACCAAGCACTTAACATTTTTCAACAAGTTCTTCACTTCGAATTTAGGCTTTCCACAAGCTAGCACTTAGCATCATTCACTCCCTCATGATGTTAAAACACTTAGAATACATTCAACATGTGACTTTTGTAATATTACCCCACATATTACACTCAGACTATCATATAATGCACACATAGTTTTCATATAAGCTCAATTTGAAAATAAACTTCACAAAGGGCCTTGATTACTTTTCAAAAGATTAGAACAAGTTTGTAAGTAACTTACTTTAAGTAAAACTTCTAGGGTTAGGCCATAACCTAGGTCAGGGGTGTTACAATTATCAACCCCTAAAAGGGGATTGCGTCCCCGAAATCTCAATAGAAAAGAGAAGGGTACTTCCTCCTTATCTCTTCCTCTAACTCCGACGTGGCTTCTTCAACGCCACAATGATGCCAGAGAACTTTCACAAGAACTATGTCCTTCTTCTTCAACTTCTTGACTCTTCTGTCAAGAATCATCATAGGACCTTCCACGTAGGATATATCTTCATTCAATTCAACCTCTACAGGTTGCAACACCATCTATGTATCAGGATGGCATTTTTTCATCATAAACACATGAAACACTGGATGTAGTCTATGTAGCTCAGGTGGCAATTCCAACCTATAAGCTACCTTTCCGATCCGTTCTATCACTGGGTAAGGTCCCATAAATCTAGGAGCTGACTTACCCTTCTTCCCATATCAGAGAACACCTTTCCAAGGAGAGACTTTGAGATACACTCTATCTCAAACTTGGAATTCTACAGGTCTACGACGTTTATCGGCATAGGACTTCTGTCTATCCTGTGTAGCATTCAACTGTTGTTGTATAACTTTAATCTTTTTAGTTGTTTGTTGCACTAATTCAGGACCCAGAAGTTGGTATTCTCTTGTTTCAAACCAGCATAACGACGATCTACAATGTCTATTGTATAAGGCTTCATATGGTGCCATATAAATACTAGCCTGATAACTATTATTATAAGAAAACTCTATCAAACTCAAATGTAAGTCCCAACTTCCTACAAACTGAAGAACACATTCTCTAAGCATGTCCTCCAAGTCTGTATAGTCCTTTCAGACTGTCCATCTATCTGAGGGTGAAAAGTTGTATTAAATTTCAACTGCATACCCATGGCTTTATGTAGTCATTCCCAAAAATGACTTGTAAATTGGGGACCTCTATCAGACACAATCGTAGATGGGACTCCTTACAACCACACTATCTCATCTATGTAAATCTATGCATGCTTCTCAGTAATGTAGGTTGTTTTGATAAGAAGAAAATGTGTTGTCTTAGTCAACCTATCAATTATCACCCAAATGGAATCATGGCTTTTGGCTGTTCTAGGTAGACCAATCACAAAGTCCATCGTCATGTGATCCCATTTCCACTAAGGTATAGGTAGGGGTTTTAATGTTCCTATAGGTTTTTGGTGTTATGCTTTAACTTGCTGACACACCAGACACTGCATAAAGAACTCTGTTACTTCTTTCTTCAAACCGGGCCACCAATACATATCTTTTAAGTTATGATACATTTTAGTGCTCCCTGGATGCATTGCATACATGGATGAGTGAGATTCTTCCATAACTAACTTTCTTAAGTTATTGACATAAGGAACTACCATTCTACCATTATAACATACTATCCCATCCTCTGACTCATGGAAACCATCCTATTTCTCACTGCCCAACTCTAACCTAATCTGATGAATCACAGTATCAACCTGTTGTGCCCCTTTGATCTATTTTCTCAGAGTAGGTTTCACATGCATCTCGGCTAACAATCCCGCTAGCAAAGATACTTCTAACTGCACATTCATTTGTCTCAAAGAGACAAGCATGTCCCTCTTACAACACACTAAAGAATTCCATTGTGCTTTATCAGAGGGTGGAGATGAGGATTTTCTACTGAGTGCATCAGCCACTACATTGGCTTTCCCTAGATGATAATCAATTGTACAATTGTAGTCCTTTATTAACTCCATCCAGCTAAATTGTCTCATATTCAACTCATGATGTGAGAAAATGTATTTTAAGTTTTTATGATATGTGAAAATCTAACACGTTTCTCCATAGAGATAATGCCTCTAGATTTTCAACGCATGAACCACTGTAGCTAATTCTAGATCATGTGTCAGATAATTATCCTCATGTTTCTTAAGTTGTCGTGAAGCAAAAGAAACTACATGATCACTCTGCATCAACACACAACCTAGATCGTTCTTGGAAGCGTCACAAAAAAAATGTATCCCTTTCCCTGCTCAGGTAAAACAAACACATGTGTACTAGTTATCCTTTCTTTCAACAACTGGAAAGAATGTTGACACTTGTCATTCCAGACAAAAGGAACTTCTTTCCTGGTCAACCTGGTTAAGGGTAATGCTATAGAACTGAAATCTTTGATAAAACGTTTGTAGTATCCAACCAAACCTAGGAAACTTCAAATCTAAGTCGGTGTTTTGGGCTGTTCCTACTCCATAATAGACTCTGCTTTCTTAGGATCAACACAAATTCCTGAAGCAGATTTAACATGTCCAAGAAAAGATACTTCAGATAACCAGAATTTGCACTTACTAAACTTAGCATATAACTTATGTTGTTTTTAATAAAGTCAAAGCTTGACGAAGGTGTTGTTCATGTTGTTGACCATCTCTACTGTATATTAGGATGTCATCTATGAAAAACACTACAAACTGATCAAAGAATGGCCGGAAGATTCTATTCATCAGCTCCATGAATGCAACTAGTGCATTAGTTAGTCCAAATGACATAACTACAAACTCATAATGACCATACCTCGTCCTAAAGACTGAATTAGGTATGTCACTATCCTTGATACGTCACTGATGATATCTTGATCTTAGATCTATCTTAGAGAACACCGTTGCACCACACAACTAGTTAAATAGTTCATTGATCCTTGGCAAAGGATATTTGTTCATAATAATCACCTTGTTGAGATGTATATAGTCTATACATAGTCTCATAGACCCATCTTTCTTTTTAACGAAAAGAACTGGAGCACCCCATGGTGAAGTACTCGGTCGAATGAAACCTTTCTCAAGCAACTCTTGTAACTATTTTTTAAGTTCTGCCATCTCAGCTGGCACCATCCTATAAGGTGTTTGAGTTATGGGTTGCGTACCCAGAATAAGATTAATCTCAAAATCAATCTCTCGGGGTGGTGGAACATCTAGAAATTCCTCAGGAAATACATCCTCAAATTATCTGATAATAGGTATTTCAGAAAGACTAGGACTCTATGCTCTGGTGTCTACCACATGTGCCAAGAATGTGAAGCATCCTTGTCACATCAACCTCTGTGCTACCATAGCTGACACTAGACAGGTTGGAAGAATCTGTCTATCCCCCTGAAAGACCCATGTCTTATTATCGTATGTGAACATAGCCTGCTTGGAACCACAATCCAAGACAACTTGATACTTCTCTAGGGTATCCATACCGATAATTACATCAAACCCATGCATCTAAAATGGTATAAGATCTACCTGAATGATGTGTTTTGAGAAAGAAAGAACACAGGGAGAGCATACATCCCACAACACTGCCGATCCAACAAATAGAGTTTCCAATAAAAAATTATCCATTCTAGGATTGACAATTATATTGCAGACATGAATCACTTCACGAGTGATAAAGGAATGCGTAGCACCCAGATCAATCAAAATAGATACGGAATAGGATGAAGACATATCAGAATGAAATAATTCCATCTAACCTGTCACAACTTGGGGGTTAACTACTGCCTCTGGCTGATTCATAGAATAAAATCTTGTCGTTGCCTATTGCCTACCCTCATGCTCTATTGGCTGGTGCAGATGATCCTTCCTGGGACACTTGTCCACATCCTCGAATGCCACTACTGAACTTTTGTCTCTAAGAGCCCAGTTGACTTTGCATCGGTGGTTGGGTTACTCTGACATACCTAACTGGACAATCCTTTATCACATGACTTGTCTGCCTACACCTGTAGCAAACTATGTCCTCCGATGGTGACCTGGGAAGTCCTGTCGTTGAAATCGATGTTGAGCTATGGGCTCCACTTGATGGAAAACTATAGCTTCTACCTCTGCTGGACGTCCACTATGTCCGAGTATTGAACCTCTATGGTTCTATAGGTGCAATAAACCTTGGTTTCTTAAAATTGCCAAACCTCTGACCCTGAAACTATGTAGGTACTTTCCTACCGTTTGCCTCTTATTTCTAAATCACAGACCTCACTATCTTCCTAACTGGCTCCACAAAGGTGGAAAACCTCTCTCTATTCTCAAAAGAAGATACATGTGTGGTTAATTCAGTGTTCAGACCCTTCTCGAAATGCCGAATTCTCTCCTCATCTGTGGTAGCCACATGTGTACAAAACAGCAGAAGCTCCATAAACTTAGCTTCATACTTGCTAACCTTCATCAGTCCTTGTCTAATCCGCGCAAACTGTGAAATATTCTCATCAAGATAAGTCTTTAGAAAGTATCTACTAACAAATTCTTATCGGAATTCCTGCCATCCGATCTCAACACCCGATCTTTTCTCTTCTTTGATGGACCACCAATGGCCAGCGCTTCCCTTTAGAAGGTATACAACATGATTAACCTTATTAGCTTCTGGAATGTCAAGGATCCTAAAGGCTTTCTCTATCTCAGTAAGCCATGAATATGCATCTTCTTGGTCATCTGTGCCAGCATATTTAGTGGCTCTGACCCGACACAACCGTTCAAAGGTCTTACCAGATCCATGTCCCTCACTGGAAACTGGTATCCTAGGGGCTGGTGCTGGTATCCAGTCATCCATGTGCATCATCGTATTCAAGATCTGCCCAAAAAGAGCATGAAAACCTGGGTTTTCTAACAGAGTTTGGTCAAGCTGAGGATTCTTAGGCACTGGTTCTTCTCTAGCCCGATCCCTTACATCACCTCCTGGTGCAGCAACACTACTCTCAACAACGTGTTCTTCGTGCGCTCCAACCATCTTCAATTTTACTTCTTCTCCTATACAAGGAGAAGTCACTATAAGATACACTGAAGGATACTAGAACAGTCTCAACAAACTTAATCCTTTGTCTCTGGAGACTCTGCAAACCTTAGGAACTGATACCAAAACTTTGTGACGACCCTATCACAAATCAAGCCATCACCAGTAATAATAAAAAAATAACCATAAGCAACAGAATTAACAAAAATCACTAAGAATTAAAACCATTTTTCACATAGATCCATCTCCAGGAAACTCTTACAAAAGGATCAAAACTTTATATACCTGTGGTTCACATTGTACATTCAATGTACCATCTCTCCTCAAGGGTAACAAGTACCACATGCCTTACCCTATTAAATACAACAACAATATATAAACTTCGAGGTAAATAAACTACAATCTCAAGTCATTCGTAAAAGCCACTAAGAACTATCTCCCAAGGACCTGAGAGTATAGATACGACACATAGGACTTCTATCTACAAGATACGATAGAAAATATACTCAACCTCAGCTACTACTACTTTCCTTGCTGATTTTATCTGTCCTTTGTAGTCCGATTCCTAATCCCTCATCCGTATCCACCTAAAAATTGCAGATCCCATAGGGTTAGACTATTGTCCCAGCAAGAGATATAACTCTCTGCCAACAATACTATTATCACAGGAAATAGTATAAAAACTGAACAGAGGATATTTCATGTGATTAGTAGGTATATTTGTAGTGCAAAGCATAAATATTGATAATAGAATTATAAGTCATATATTTGCTTTAAAAAGGAATATGAAGAACATGTATAACATCTATCTACTAAGATGTATGAAAGTAATGAAGCATCAACCAATGTTTTCTGTATTTAATCCTTAAGAAAATATGTTACACAGTTGATTACATGTTCACATTCACACTTATGCCCAGATGAGATGAGGTATACCTCTCATACTCCAACCGACTACTAGTAAGTCGAAATCGGTACCATATAAGGTCAGTGGCAGAACCGGCTGTCAATACTTCACCTATCTTGGTCAATACGAGACCACTTAGACTTTAGCATGACATCTTGTGTCAGCAATAATTAGCTATGTCGGGTATAGCAACATCTTCACTAAAGAGTTACAACAGTAGCATGTACTCTCTTCGGGAGAAGACCACTAAGCTTTCCCAAATTATTTGTCATCAGGAAGACCACAGAGTGATCCTGGTTTAGTTTCATCAGGAAGTCCACTGAGCAACCTGGTGTATTTGGGGAGTCCATTCAGCACCCTCATTTAATTTTGGGAGTCCAGTGAGCATCCTCATTTAGTGATCACATATTCAAAAATATGCATACCGAGTAAAACTCGTTTCACCATTAAGCAAATGTTGACACTGAATGGATATAGGGTCTGGGCAACTACATGATAATATTTAACTTTCTTAATTAAATGTATTTCAATATCTTTTAACATCAATCAAGTTACAAACAAAAATTATATCAGATACTACAAAGAAAAGCATAAATGTGTTTATCAAGTACTTTCATGTTCTTTGAAACACATAGTTCACTTAGAATCTCAATCTCTAATCTTCATCATGCTTGGGTATTCAAACCCTTAGTTCATCACTAAGTATTGTCACCATTTAGTAGATAAACATTACCTCTAGGTCATCAGACCAAGGTATTAATTCACATAGTTCACATAGCTCATTGAATCTGTATCATAGCTCTTACTTAGTTATGCTCAATACCTTATGATACCTGCATGGTTAGTATATCATGCTATCGACAATTTCAAACACATGTCATGACCATGCAATGCTAAAGAACACATTCTCCCCAATGAATTAGGGTTATGATTCCCTTTTATCAACCGATTAGGGTTTCAAGATCTCATCATAAAATATTAAACCTCAGTTCGTACTCCATTCATGATGGGAGTATTAACATACATTCATTACATAATTAACTTTCCAATCTTAGTTTCTCTCTCATCCTCACTAGGGTGTTTATTACTTAATTCACCTCTTAAGGTCTATTAGCTCATCATTATCAAATTGAATTAAACTCATTGTGTCACAATATTGCACTAATCATATACATCACTTAGATAAGCTTAATGAATTAGAGCATGCCTACCATATCGGGTGTCATGGTATATAATGTTATCCTATCATGCTTGAAGATGCACATATCATCATATCATGGATCCATATTAGTCATGTGGTAAAACACATCATCATATCGGGTTTAAGGTTTATCACCTAACACCATATCGTGTAGCCATGTCAAATTAGCTATTACTTAGCTTTTATCATCTTATGTCAACCTCAAATCATGTATGGGTTAGACTCTTGACCTTATATCAGGTATAGAGATATATTGGATTCTCATATTGTGCACAAGAGTGCAGCATATCAGGCATATCATTTATGTCCTTACCATGTATCATTTAAGTAGTTTAGAGATAATATTGTATTGGTTTCTTACCTTGGATTGTCATATTGGTTTTCCATCTTAAACTACCATATCGATTTTCCATCTTGGATTACCATATCAGTTTCCATCTTGGTTTTACTATATCAGATTCCCATCTTGGGTTTACCATACCAGTTTTTATGTTGGGTATCATATCGGGTTACCTATATTAGATAAACCCTTGAGCTCATAACCATCTTATACTTTCAAGGTTCAATTCTTTCATTATAATTACACGACAAGATAGATACTTAGTTACTCTTCAACCCATCACAAGGTAGTAGGGTATATCAGGTTTCAAAGGTCATTGGTTTTCAAAGCATATCAGGTTTCCATTTATTCATCTAGGGTTTTGCCCATATCATGTAAAAGGTATAGCTTTAACCTTATATTGTGTATAAGGTAATAGTAGGTATCTCCTATATCGTCCATAGGACATTCCTCATATTGTGTATGAGGTATCGCCTACTTTTATATCAGATGAACCTCCATCTTTGGTTCTGTATCGGATTTTAAGGTTCTTCAACCCATATCCAGTTGTACCATGATGATGTCATCATCATCAACCTCAAGACCTTTGTCTTATTATTCTAGACCATGAAAAATAGTCCTAACTACTTATTGGGATTCATAGTTATATCAATTGATCAAAGGAAATACGAATTTGAAAATAATCAACATGTTCAACAATATTGAAAAATGGATAATAACAAAGATGGGTTCAAGTTATATAACCCGCCTATAAAGAAACTTCCAAGCTTCGAGCTTCAACTCCTCACATTCCAAGGTTGAAGATGAACCTCTCCAAGATCCAAGACTTGAGCTCCTAGCTTTTACATGATATCTCCACTCCCTATGGTCGATATCACTTTTGCTGGGGTACTATGACCTACTTGGCCGATAGCTTTTATCTTTGGCTGATACCAAGATCTACCACTTAAATCTCCTCACTTATGCATGATACAAGAGTGGCATGCACGATATCTAAGGGAAGGTTGATAACAAGATTTCGAAAATTCTACTAACAAGTGAAGGGTAAGGTATTTAATCTACTACATGCCACTTAGCCATGCATGGTCAACACATATTTTTACATGCATCCCATCATCATCTTGCCATGCAAAAATAAAAGTTCAAGGATAATGTAAGGGATAAGGGTCGTCTCTTTGGTTATCTTCTAGAGCAAGCCTTCTTCCATTCACTTTATTATTATATTCAACTCAATATTTTCCTAAGACAAGTAGCAAGTAAATACATATCACTTCTTTGAAGTGCCTTGCCCGTCATGGGAAAAGCCAAAACTCCACAAACCAATAGGAGACTCTCTTTATGGCTCCATGGCTGATAGGGAATCCCATTCTAAGTCCACAACTCGATATAGCTCATATATATAGCTTTCAACTATGCATTTTATTGGTCTTTCCATTACTAAGAGTGCCATCATTCTAGGATGATTCAAACATAGTGTCTCCTTCTTTCTCTCTCCTCTAAATGATACTAGGAAGGGGTAGAGACAATCTAGAGGCGGTAATTTACACATCAACCCTAATTTTGAATATATATTACAATTTGTACCATAATTGATGCACCAAGCACTTAGCATTTTTCAACAAGTTCTTCATTTAGAATTTAGTATTTCCACAAGCCATCACTTAGCATCATTCACTCTCTCATGATGTTAAAACACTTAGAATACATTCAACATGTGAATTTGCAATATTACCCCTCATATTACACTCAGACTATCATATAATGCACATATAGTTTTCATATAAGTTTAGATTGAAAATAAACTTCACAAAAGGCCTTAGTTACTTTTCAAAAGATTAGAACAAGTTTGTAAGTAACTTAATTTAAGCAAAACTTCTAGGGTTAGGACATAAACCAGGTCAGGGGTGTTACAATTATCAACCCCTAAAAAGGGATTTGTCCCCAAAATCTCAAGAGAAAAGAGAAGGGTACTTCCTCCTCATCTCTTCCTCTAACTCCCATGTGGCTTCTTCAATGCCCTAATGATGCCATAGAAATTTCACATGATGCCATAGAAATTTCATAAGAACGATGTCTTTCTTCTTCAACTTCTTGACTCTTCTGTCAAGAATCATCATAGGACCTTCCACCTAGGATATATCTTCATTCAATTCAACCACTATAGGTTGCAACACCATCTCTGTATCAGGATGGCATTTTCTTAGCATAGACATATGAAACACTGGATGTAGTCTATGTAGTTCAGGTGGTAATTCCAACCTATAAGCTACCTTTCTGATCCATGCTATCACTGGGTAAGGTCCCATAAATCTAGGAGCTAACTTGCCCTTCTTCCCAAATCTGAGAATACCTTTCCAAGGAGAGACTTTGAGATACACTTTGTTTCCAATTTGGAATTCTAAAGGTCTACAGTGTTTATCGGAACAAGATTTCTGTCTATCTTGTGCAGCCTTCAACTGTTATTGTATAACTTTAATCTTTTCAGTTGTTTGTTACACTAATTCAGGACCCAAAAGTTGGTATTCTTCGGTTTCAAAGCAGCATAACGACGATCTGCAACGTCTACCGTATAACACTTCATATGGTGCCATATGATTACTAGCTTGATAACTATTATTATAAACAAACTCTATCAAACTCAAATGTAAGTCCCAACTTCCTACAAACCAAAGAACACATGCTCTAAACAAGTCCTCCAAAGTCTGTATAGTGCTTTGAGACTGTCCATCCGTCTGAGGGTGAAAAGTTGTACTAAATTTTAACTGCGTATCCAGGGCTTCATGTAGTCGTTCCCAAAAAAGACTTGTAAATTGGGGACCACTATCAAACACAATCCTAGATGGGACTCCGTGCAACTACACTATCTCATCTATGTAAATCTGTGCAAGCTTCTCAGCAATGTAGGTTGTTTTGATAGGAAGAAAATGTGCTGTCTTAGTCAACCTATCAACTATCACCCAAATGGAATCATGGCTTTTGGCTGTTCTAGGTAGACTAATAACAAAGTTCATCGTCACGTGATCCCATTTCCACTAAGGTATAGGTAGGGGTTGTAATGTTCCTACAGGTTTTTGGTGTTCTGCTTTAACTTGCTGACACACCAGACACTACATAACGAACTCTGTTACATCTTTCTTCAAACTAGGCCACCAATACATATTTTTTAAGTTATGATACATTTTAGTGCTCCCTGGATGCATTGCATACATGGATGAGTGAGATTCTTCCATAACTAACTTTCTTAAGTTATTAACATCAGGAACTACCATTCTACCATTGTAACATACTATCCCATCCTCTGACTCATGGAAACCGTCCCATTTCTCACTGCCCAACTCTAACCTAATCTACTGAATCATAGTATCAACCTATTGTGCCCCTTTGATCTATTCTCTCAGAGTAGGTTTCACATGCATCTCGGCTAACAATCTGACTAGCAAAGATACTTCTAGATGCCCATTCATTTGTCTCAAAGAGACAAGCACGTCCCACATACAACACACTAAAGAATTCCATTGTGCTTTATTAGAGGGTGAAGATGAGGATTTTCTACTAAGTGCATCAACCAATACATTGGCTTTCCATAGATTATAATCAATTGTAAAATTGTAGTCCTTTATTAACTCCATCCAGTGACATTGTCTCATATTCAGCTCATGCTGTGAAAAAAATGTATTTTAAGTTTTTATGATCTGTGAAAATATGACACGTTTCTCCATAGAGATAATGCCTCCAGATTTTCAACCCGTGAACCACTACAGCTAATTCTAGATCATGTGTCAGATATTTCTCCTTGTGTTTCTTAAGTTGTCGTGAAGTAAAATAAGCTACATGATCACTCTACATCTACACACAACCTAGACCGTTCTTGGAAGCATCCCATAAAACAACGTATCCCTTTCCCTGCTCAGGTAAAACTAACACAGGTGTACTAGTCAACCTTTCTTTCAACAACTGGAAAGAACACTGACACTTGTCATTCCAAACAAAAGGAACTTCTTTCCTAGTCAACCTGGTTAAGGGTAATGCTACAGAACTAAAATCTTTGATAAACCTTCTGTACTATCCAACAAAACCTAGGAAACTTCGAATCTCAATCGGTGTTTTGGGCTATTCCCACTCCACAACAGACTCTACTTTCTTAGGATCAACACGAATTCCTGAAGTAGATATAACATGTCCAAGAAAAGATACTTCTGATAACCAGAATTCACACTTGCGAAACTTAGCATATAACTTATGCTGTCTCAATATAGTCAAAGCTTGAAGAAGGTGTTGTTCATGTTGTTGACCGTCTCTACTGTATATCAGGATGTCGTCTATGAAAATCACTACCAACTGATCAAGGAATGGCCAGAAGATTCTATTCATCAGCTCCATGAATGCAGCTGGTACATTAGTTAGTCCAAATGGCATAACTACAAACTCATAATGACCATACCTCATCCTAAAGGCTGACTTAGGTATGTCACTCTCCTTGATACATAACTAATGATATCCTGATCTTAGATCTATCTTAGAGAACACCGTTGCACCATGAAACTGGTCAAATAGATCATTGATCCTTGGCAAATGATATGTGTTCTTAATAGTCACCTTGTTGAGCTCTCTATAGTCTATACATAGTCTCATAGACCCATCTTTCTTTTTAACAAAAAGAACTAGAGCACCCCATGATGAAGTACTCGGTCAAATGAAATCTTTTTCAAGCAACTCCTGTAACTATTTTTTAAGTTCTGCCATCTCAAATGGTGCCATCCTATATGGTGTTTGGGATATGGGTTGCGTACCCAAAATAAGACTAATCTCGAAATCAATCTTTCGAGGTGGTGGAACATATGGAAATTCCTTGGGAAATACATCCTCAAATTTCCTTACAATAGGTACTTCAGAAAGACTAGGACTCTCTGCTCTGGTGTCTACCACATGTGCCAAGAATGTGAAGCATTCTCATCGCATCAACCTCTCTGCTATCATAGCTGACACTAGATAGGTTGGAAGAATCTTTCTATCCACTGAAAAACCCATGTCTTATTATCGTATGTGAACATAGCCTACTTGGAACCACAATCCAAGACAACCTTATACTTCTCTAGGGTATCCATCCTAAGAATAACATAAAACCCATGCATTTCAAGTGGTATAAGATCCACCTGAATGTTGTGTTTTGAGATAGAAAGAACACAGGGAGAGTATACCTCCCGCAACACTACAAATCCAACTAATGGAGTTTCTAATAACAGATTATCCATTCTAGGATTGACAATTATATTATAGTCATGAATCACTTCACGAGTGATAAAGGAATGTGTAGCACCTGGATCAATCAAAACAGATACGAAACATGATGAAGACATATCAGAATGAAATAATTCCATTTGACCTATCACAACTTGGGGGTTAACTACAACCTTCGGCTAATTCGTAATATAAAGTCTTGCCATTGCCTGTTGCCGACCTCATGTTCTATTGGCTGGTGCAGATGATCCTGCTTGGGACGCTTGTCCACGTCCTCGAGTGCCACTATTGAACTGTTGTCTCTGAGAGCCATGTTGACTCTGCCTCGGTGGTTGGGTTACTCCCATGTCCCTAACTAGACAATCCTTTATCACATGACATGTCTGCCTACACCTGTAGCAGACTTTGTCCTCCCATTGTGACATAGTTGGTCCTGTCACTAACATCGATGCTGAGCTATGGGCTCCACTTGATGGAAAACTATGGCCTCTACCTCGGCTGGACGTTCACTGTGTTTGTGTGTTGAACCTCTGTGGTTCTACGGGTGCAATAAACCTTGGTTTCTTAAAACTGCCAAACCTCTGACCCTAAAAGTGTGCATGTACTTTCCTACTATTCGCCTCTCATTTCTTAATCACATACCTCTCTATCTGCCTAACTAACTCTACCCAGGTGGAAAACCTCTCTCTATTCTCTAAACAAGATACGGGTGTGGTTAATTTAGTGTTCAGACCATTCTCAAAATGCTGATTTCTCTCCTCATCTGTGGTAGCCATGTGCGGACAAAACCGCAGAAGCTCCATAAACTTAGCTTCATACTCGCTAACCTTCATCGGGCCTTATCTAATCCACTAAAACTGTAAAATCTTCTCATCAAGATAAGTCTTAGGAAAGTATCTACTGACAAATTCTTGTTGGAATTCCTGCCACCCGATCTCAACATCTGGTCTTTTCTCTTCTTCGATGGCCCACCAATGGAAAACGCTTCCCTTCAGAAGGTATACATCATGCTTAACCTTACCAACTTCTGGAATATCAAGGATCCTAAAGGCTTTCTCTATCTCAGTAAGCCATGAATCTGCATTTGCTGGGTCAGTTGTGCCAACATATTCAGTGGCTCCTACTCAACACAACTGTTTAAAGGTCTTACCAGATCCACGTCCCTCACTAGAAACTGGTGTCCTACGTGCTGGTGCTGGTATCCAGTCATCCATGTGCGTCATCGTATTCATGATCTGCCCAAAAAGAGCATGAAAAGATGGGTTTTCTAACATAGTTTGGTCAAGCTGGGGATTCTCAGGCACTGGTTCTTCTCTTGCCTGGTCCCTTACACCGCCTCCTAGTGTAGCAACACTACTCTCAGCAGCGTGTTCTTCATGCACTCCAGCCATCTCCAGTTTTACTTCTTCTCCTGTACGAGGAGAAGTCACTATAAGATACACTGGAGGACACTAGAATAAACTCAACAAACTTAATCCTATGTCTCTTTAGACTCAGCGAACCTTAGGCTCTGATACTAAAACTTTGTGACAACCCGATTACAAATCAAGCCATCACCAGTAATAATCGTGGAATAGCCATAAGCAACAAAATTAACAAACATCACTAAGAATTAAAACTATTTTGCACATAGATCCTTCTCTAGGAAACTCTTACAAAAAGAAACAAAACTTTATATACCTGTGGTTCACATTGTACATACAGTGTACCATCTCTCCTTGAGGGTAATAAGAACCAGATGCCTTACTTTATTAAATACAACATCAACATATAAACTTCGAGGTAAACAAACCAAAATCTCAAGTTGTTCGTAAAAACCATTAAGAACTATCTCCCAAGGACCTGAGAGTACAGAGACGACACATAGGACTTCTATCTACAAGATACGATAGGCAGTGTACTCAACCTCAACTACTACTGCTATCCTTGCTGATTTGGTCCTTCCTCTACAGTCCAGTTTCTAATCCCTCATCCACATCCACCTAAAAATTATGGATCCCACAGGGTGAGACTATTGTCCCAACGAGACAGATAACTCTCTGCCAACAATATTATTATCACAGGAAATAGAATAAAAACTGAACAGAGGATATTTCATGCAATTAGCAGATACATTTGTAGTGCAAAGCATAAATATTGATAATAGAATTATAAGTCATCTATTTGCTTTAAAAAAGAATATGAAGAACATGTATAACATCTATCTACTAAGATGTATGAAAGTAATGAAGCATCAACCAATGTTTTTTTTTGTATTTAATCCTTAAGAAAATATGCTACATGGCTGATTACATGTTCACATTCACACTTATGCCCAAAGGAGATGATGTATACCTCTCATACTCCAACCGACCACTAGTAAGTCAAAATCGGTACCATATAAGGTCAGTGGCAGAGCTGGCTGTCTAGACCTCACTTGTCTCAGTTAGTTTTTTTTGAAGTGGGGAATTTCACCCCTGTTCAAAGTAGCTGGAGAGAGAGAACACAATCAGCTACACCGAGGGCTATAATCTCTTCCTGTAGTGCCCCAACGAGTTCACTGAGATTCGAACCCGCAACCTGCACTTCACAAACTACAGGCTTGACCAACTGAGCTAGTTGGCAAGTACGAGACCACTTAGACTTTAGCATGACATCTTGTGTCAGTTGTAATTAGCTATGCCAAGGTATAGTGACATCTTCGCTAAAGAGTTACAATCATAGGATGTACTCTCTTCGGTAGAAGACCACTAAGCTTTCCTAGATTATTTGTCATCAGGAAGACCACTAAGTGATCCTAGTTTAGTATCATCAGGAAGTCCACTGAGCAACCTGGTGTATTAGGGGAGTCCACGGAGCACCCTCATTTAGTTTGGGGAGTCCAGTGAGCACCCTCATTTAGTGATCACATATTAAAAAATATGCATACCGAGTAAAACTCATTTCACTGTTCAGCAAATGCTGACACTGAATGGATCTATGGTCTGGGCAACTACATGATAATATTTAACTTGCTTAATTAAATTTATTTTAGTATCTGTTAGCATCAATTAAGTTACATACTATAATTATATCAGATGCTACAAAGAAAAGCATAAATGTGTTTATCAAGTACTTTCATGTTCTTTGAAACACATAGATCACTTAGAGTCTCAATCTCTTATCTTCATCATGCTTGGGTATTCAAACCCTTAGTTCATCACTAAGTATTGTCACCACTTAGTAGATAAACATTACCTCTATGTCATCAGACCAAGGTATTAATTCACATAGTTCACATAGCTCATTGAATCTGTATAATAACTCTTACTTAGTTATGCTCAATACCTTATGATACCTACATGGTTAGTATATCATGCTATCGACAATTTCAAACACATGTCATGACCATGCAAAGCTAAAGAACACATTCTCAACAATGAATTAGGGTTGTGATTCCCTTTTATCAACCGATTAGGGTTTCAAGATCTCATCATAAAATATTAAACCTCAATTCCTACTCCATTCATGATGGGAGTATTAACATATGTTCATTACATAATTAACTTTCCAATCTTATTTTCTCTCTCATCCTCACTAGGGTGTTGATTACTTAATTCACCTCTTAAGGTCTATTAGCTCATCATTATCAAATTGAATTAAACTCATTGTGTCTCAATATTGAACTAATCATATACATCACTTAGACAAGCCTAATGAATTAGAGCAAGCCTACCATATCGAGTGTCATGGTATATAATGTTATCCTATCGTGCTTGAAGATGCACATAACATCATATCATGGATCCATATTAGTTATGTGGTAAAACACATCATCATACTGGGTTTAATTTTTATCACCTAATACCATATCATGTAGCCATGCCCGTTTAGCTATTACTTAGCTTTTATCATCTTAAGTCAACCTCATATTGTGTAAGGGTTAGACTCTTGACCTTATATCGGGTATAGAGATATATTGGATTCTCATATCGTGTACAAGAGTGCACCATATTGGGCATATCATTTATGGCCTTACCATGTATCGTTTAAGTAGTATAGAGATAATATTGTATTGGTTTCTTACCTTGGATTGTCATATCCGTTTTCCATCTTAAACTACCATATCAGTTTTCCATCTTGGGTTACCATATCGGTTTCCATCTTGGATTTACTATATTGGATTCCCATCTTGGGTTTACCATATCGGTTTATATGTTGGGTATCATATTGGGTTACCTATATTAGATAAACCCTTGAGCTCATAAACTTCTTATACTTTCAAGGTTCAATTCTTTCATTATAATTACAAGAAAAGATATCTAATTAGTTAATCTTCAACCCATCAAAAGGTAGTAGGGTATATTGGGGTTCAAAAGTAATTGGTTTTCAAAGCATATGGGGTTTCCATTTCTTCATCTAGGGTTTTGCCCATATCATGTAAAAGGTATATCTTTAACCTTGTATTGTGTATAAGGTGCTAGTAGGTATCTCCTATATCATCCATAGGACATGCCTCATATCATGTATGAGGTATCACCTACTTTTATATTGGATGAACCTCCATCTTAGGTTCCATATCAGATTTCAAGGTTCTTCAACCCATATCGGGTTGTACCATGATGATGTCATCATAATCAACCTCAAGACCTTTGTCTTACTAGTATAAATCATGGACCACAATCCTAACTACTTATTGGGACTCATAGTTATATCAATTGATCAAAGTAAATCCAAATTTGAAAATAATCAACAAGTGCAACAATTAATATTGAAAAATGGATAATAACAAAGATGGGTTCAAGTTATATAACCCGCATCTAAAGCAACTTCCAAGATTCAAGCTTCAAATCCTCACATTCCAAGGTTGAATATGAACCTCTCCAAGATCCAATACTTGAGCTCCTAGCTTTTACACAATATCTCCACTCCCAATGGCCGATATCACTTTTGCTGGGTTACTATGACTTGCTTGGCCGATTTCTTTTATCTTTGGCCGATACCAAGCTCTACCACTTAACTCTCCTCACTTATGCATGATACAAGAGTGGCATGCATGATATCTAAGGGAAGGTTGATAGCAAGATTTCAAAAATTCTACTAACAAGTGAAGGGTAAGGTATTTATACTTGGGATTTATGGAAAAGAGTGTAAGAGGTGTCATTATCTTAAGCTACTACATGCCACTTAGCCATGCATGGTCAACACATATTTTTTCATGCATCCCATCATTATCTTGCCATGCAAAAATAAAAGTTCAAGGATAATGTAAGGGATAAGGGTCGTCTCTTTGGTTATCTTCTAGAGCAATCCTTCTTCCACTCACTTTATTATTATATTCAACTCAATCTTTTCCTAAGACAAGTTGCAAGTCGATACATATCACTTCTTTGAAGTGCCTTTCCCATCATGGGAAAATCCAAAACTCCACAAACTGATAGGAGACTCTCATTATGGCTCCTTGGCTGATAGGGAGTCCCATTCTAAGTCCACAACTTGATATAGCTCATATATATATAGCTTTCAACTATGCATTTTCTTGGTCTTTCCATTACTAAGAATGCCATCATTCTAGGATGATTCAAACATAGTGTCTCCTTATTTATCTCTCCTCTAAACTAGGAAGGGTTAGAGACAATCTAGAGGTGGTAATTTACACATCAAACCTACATTTTGAATATATTACAATTTGTACCATAATTGTTTCACCAAGCACTTAGCATTTTTCAAGAAGTTCTTCACCTCAAATTTAGGCTTTCCACAAGCCAACACTTAGCATCATTCACTCTCTCATGATGTTAAGACACTTAGAATACATTCAACATGTGACATTTGCAATATTACCCCTCATATTACACTCAGACTATCATATGATGCACACATAGTTTGCATATAAGCTCAATTTGAAAATAAACTTCACAAAGGGTCTTAATTACTTTTCAAAAGATTAGAACAAGTTTGTAAGTAACTTACTTTAAGCAAAACTTCTAGGGTTAGACCATAACCTAGGTTAGGGGTGTTACATTAATCATCAAGATTCACACCATTTACCTTATCACCAAGATCATCATTACCCTTTCCACAAATACAAACAAAATTTGGAAAAATTTCATCCTAGACAAATACTACAAAAACAAACCACCCTGGCACAATATCAACAAAGGTAAATCTTCTCCACTCTGGAAGTTTATAAATAAAAACTTGGACATCACTACCCATCTCATCCATTCCCCTCACACACCTTCTTTAACATCAACTTCTAGAAAGACCCATGGTTCCATAATAACACCATTCAAAACTTGAATTACAATTTCCATATTCCATCATCTTTGAAAAATCTCAATATAGCCAAAACTTTGTAAACCCTTACCAACAATCGACAAAACTCTCTCAAGATCTGCCTCACAAACCACCTTCACGACAGTACTATGCTAGACATCATCCATGAGCTGGAAATAACACCGACAACCAAATATCTTGGATTTGGGAGCAGACATAATCTCCGAAAGCTGCTTACCTACACTTAACTTTAGAGGACACACATCAAATATGAAAATTATATGGAAGGTGAAATGGCCACAAAAATTCAAAATCTTCTTGCGGCTCCTCTCAAACAATAGGATCCCTACAAACCATCTCATCACCAGAAGAGGCTTCCAGGGGCCTACAAGATGCTAGCTCTGTTAAACCGCTAAAGAAATAATGCGACACCTCTTCACTAACTACCCCATCACACTACACTTCCTGTATAAATTCTTCCCACCACACAATATTTCTAGCAACCTTCTCCTGCCATACTACATCACTACTAAACTTCACTAACACAACATAAGTACTACCCCCTACAAACCTAGTTATTAACACCTTCTGGCACATCTGGCTAGAAAAATAACAGAAAATAAAAAAAATAGTTCGGCCAACTCATCTACTACTAACTACCATTGAACATTCCATGTACATAAATTTGCATTGGATGACTGACTTCCACATCAACACAGGTGTTGGGAGCGGAAGAAGATCAAGATAACATGTTTGGAGACCACAATGGTGGAGGGTGCTATTTGATGGAAGACATCAGAGAAGATGACACATGGTTCTGATCCAGATCTTGAGCTATCTCAGTGGACTGAAACACAACATGCCTAGGGTTTATATTTTTACTTCATCATTTTGCCGATGCTTACTATTAAGGGGTGCCTACCCCATAAGCACTAGTTCTTTTCCATTTTCCCACAACTGCTTGATTTTGCTATCTTCGTTTGGATACGGGTTCACACCAGTGTTGATGTGCTCATGTAGAAACAATTTGTTATCCCATACTTGTCGGCGTTACCGTTGTACCATTTGTAAACATTTTATTATCTATGCATGGAATCACTCGCTCTGGCTATTCTAGGGCAAGGCTAGCGGCGCCCTTCTCAGTTCGGGGGAGGGGGCTTCTGCGACCGGTGGGCGCCGCCTCTCTCCCCCAGGGCCACATCTCTGGCTAATGGCTTCACTGGATCTGTTGGGGCGGTTGATTTCCCCCTCTCCTCCTAGCCTCCCCTCTCAAGCGGTGTGTCAGGCTTCGGGTTCTTGATCTGAGTTTCGTACGACGTCCAAGGGGGAAGGGTACCAATTGCTGCTTCTCTAGTTTTGGCCGAAGCTTCTGGCATCTGACGTGGTGGGGTGGGCTGTCGGATCCTCCCCGTTCTGTGTTTCTAGCCCCTAATCCAGCTTTTCCTCCTCCGTTCTGTTTCTCTCCAGTATCTTCTTTTTTTTCCTTTCTGTTTTGCGGTCTTCCTTGTTTTCGGCAGCTTCGTTTGCCTTTGGTTTGTCTGTCTCATGTAGTGGAGGCCGGTTCTTTGGTCTTTTCCTTTTTCTTGGTTTCAGGTTTCTTGTTGTGTCTAAATTAGGATCCAAGTTGTTTGTTCTTCCTCCTGTGTCGGCCTTCCTGGCCTGGGTGCGAGCTCTTTGCCAACACTTGTTTTGCTGATTCAGGGGGACCTTCGGGGGGTCTTGGTTGGATGATGGAGGCCTTCCTCTACGTGGTTTGTCCTTGTGGCTACTTGAGCTTAGGTTTGAGTAGGGGAAAATGTGTAGTAGGCAGGTTGAGGTGGTGGTTTTCCTCCAAACAGTCCACTCCTCCTTTTCTTATCATCAATCTTGTTCTATCCTGGGCGTACAATAGTGTTTGGGTTTGTCTTGTTTCTGCACCTTGTGCCCGTGTTTCCTGTTATGTGTTTGTGTTTATTCCTTTCTGGTGGTTTTGTCGTGTGTGCTGTGTTGTAGGTCTTGTCTCTCCTTTGTTTATGGTCGAGGTTTATCTTAGTGCCGTCTTCGGGGTTAGTCGCATGTTTATGCTATGGTGTTGGCGGAAGGTTGACGGTGTTTATGAGTACCTGCGCTCCGGTGCTCTTGGTCTGAGGAGTTGGGGTCTCGTCTATGCAAGTGCTACCCATGATTGTGGAGTGATTTCGGTGGAATGTTGTTTTGTCCAGTGTGTTGGGGAGGAATCCAGGCAGAAGAGTCTTATTTTCATCCGATCAATCTTGCATTACGTCTTTGTATCCTTTGCTACTTTGTTATCGAGATCTCTTGGATCTCCGGTCTTTGTAGATGCCGTATGGCTTTTCTCAATATAATGACAATGCTTCTTTCAAAAAAATTATCTATGCATGGACTACTTATAAAACAAACCATTGGATAAGTACACCTCAAGCACATTCCTCCGGCCACGTGTCATACGAGCCGGGCTGGTATGGGCCTGCATGAGCATGTCACACATGAGAGTTAACTTTTGTGCTCCACTCCATTTCTTACGCCAACTAATACCACGGTTCCTTGTCTCAATGTTTGCATCTGGAGAATGTCTTCACAACCGTTTTGAGAGCATAACGTAATTCTGTGAGTTAATTTATTTCTGTTCTCATGCTTTTCTGACTTTGAGATTTCTATTTAACGATGTTAGTTTGACTGAATTAAACGTGTTAATATCAGTTGTATATACTTGCTACTCCATGTACGACTACTTATTTCCAACAAACACACATGTACCGGATAAATTCACAATTCGGCTTCCCTAAAGATTTACCAAAATTGTTGCACCATTTTCATTTACCGTGCCTGAAGCAGCAGTGGAATAGATCAGCGTTCGGCTTTGGCCTTTGGATGCGACAAGAGAAACAATGACAAACCAGTGTGGACTGTGAAGACGGAAACTAGACGCATTTAGTGCTAGTTCTGTCCCTTCCATTGCTCTCCGACTTCCCGTCCAGGTACGATGCACCCAGGTAAAACTCGACATTGCCCATGTTTCAATATGATTTGCCACGGCCCGCCCCAGGAGTCCAGGACGGTCTTGTAGTTAAGAGAGCGCCCGCCCATTACGGAACGATATGGACGACAATGCATTGGTCAACAAAAAAGTAATCAGGAAAAATGATTATGTGCCATGTGTGAACTGCGATGTTAGGTACTAAATTTATCGTAACACTTAATAATCTGATTTATAGGACTCATTTAGTTGGATGTAGTGGGGTATATTTTATTGAGTACGTAATGTAAAAATCTACATTAAACACACACTTTGTTGTCTGATTACCAAACAGGTAGGGAAAGAGAGTAGTTCTGCAACTTCAGTCCTGATGTATCCGTTGCAGATTCCCTCTAAATAATGCCGGATGCTGAAAGTATAATTCTAGGTCCTCAGCAGGCAATGTATAAAACCAATCCATATATCTTAAGGACCTACTAAAACCACATGTTCCAAAAAATTGGATAGCCAATATAGGATGTTTCTTAGTGCAATAAATCAACACGCCTTGGGAGCAAATATCACCTGGACCGGTTTGGTCGGACCGATAATTGTAGTTGTCGTGCCACTTCATTGTTTTTGATAATTATTGTTATCAAGTCATAAAGGAGAAGTCCGTACTTATTACAATGTGTGAAGTCGAGTCTTTAAATTCCGCTATAAACATCTCCTTTTTTTATCTGGACATTCCAATTAGAAGTAGAACCAGCGACGTGTGGCTAACAAAAACAAAATGACCAGACTTACCACTTGAGCCAACTAATAAGTACTGTCTTGCCACTTTATAGATATCAGCACCTGAGACTTGCAACTATTCACCGTATACCAATCAACATAACAACGACCGATGCATTGTCATTAAGAAAAGACTAACAAGAACGAATTGTAAGTTGGAACACGTATTTATGCATTTTTATTTTCATTAAAACAAAGTCATTTCATTAACAAACCAGGACTGCGGTGATTTGATTTCTGAGAAGATTCTCCATCCTTCATGTAAGGGCTAACATTGGGCTTGAGGCCTAGTATGAGGGAGCAAGTTTCATAGAGATTGCTAAACTTTCATCTGATTTTTCTCATGAACTATGTTGTCCAACGGAAGTGGTTGTTCACCATCCAAAGACTTGAGTTGAGAGGGAGTGAGAAGAAAGAGGAGGATTTCTCGTTTAATTTTGTTAACCTTCCTATAATATCCTTTCTCATCTTGGTGTATAAATGGGTGTTGAGTAATGCTTGCCAAAATTGGTGCAACCACCAATGTCCCTCTATCCCATATTACATAATTTATATCTTTTCTCAAGTTACCCTTGTATTCCCTTGGATGAACATAGTGATATACAAATAATTTTAGCTTTGAAAGAGATTTGAACATCAAGACTAAAGGAATTATAGGACACACTTGTATAGAAAAATATTGTCAAAATATACATACATGATCTAATGGAATTAAAAGACACATTGGTCAACATAAAACATACAATTCTACTCATGGTCTCAATATCATCAAGAATCATGAAAAAGAAAGTCTATCCCACGATACCTACAAGCAAAACAAGTATGTGAATGTGCAAGGAAATTTGTTTGTCATAGACAAGGGGTTAGTCAACTGCCACAATATGATTAGCATAAGAAATAGAATGGAACAACTGGATTTAGCAATCTAAAAACTTTAAAGTGAAATATATACTCACATCAAAACATGACGATTGGGAGATGCTAACTCTGTAAATGGGTCACAACTGCAACTCTCGCATTGGGTGCTAGTCACCTAGGGGTAAATGACTTGTAAACCATTAGCAAACACTGAACATAAAACTCGCTCTATTAGGAGCTATTTCCAATACAAATAATATGCCATTGTGATACCTAAAATCTATCTTTTGCACAAAAGCTTTAGTGACGAGAGATACAATTTTCAGATTAGTTGATATGCTCCTTGCATTCAAAAGTACCACAAGTGATTCCATTGATTAATACTCTATGAATGCATTTGGTAAGTTTGGGAGTGGGGGTGGGGAAGGCCAATAATAAAGAGCGGGTGAGGATACTATCTCACACATAATATGTATGGTTCAAGAGGAGAGAAAGTCATGTGAGGCAAAAAACATCATTAATCTCATTCTCATCTCCCCATTCAAATTTGATGAGTAGATAATCATAGACAAAAGCTCATAATGGGATACATTGACCATATTAAGTAGACACATGCTCATATCGGTATATATAGACCATATATTGAGTCTAATAGTAGAAAACATGTTAATGCAATAGTGTATGTAGTGGTGTAGGCTATGAGACCCCATTTTGAGGTTAGCCTTCAATCCTACTTTGTTATGTGCATGAATCATTTTAATACATGCTTTTATCTAGAAAATATCACTTGATCTCTGATTGGATATTGTTATGACCACATCTGAGCTAAATTTGTAAATTAGGTTTTACCTGGATGATTACATGCTTAATTAGATTGATCATCGATTAAACCTTATTGATGATGGTAGCTCAATTATGATGTTCCAAAAGTAAAGATGAACTCTAATCATGATTTTACTTTGAAGGATTAGAGTTTGAGAAGTGTAAACTCTAATCGGTCAAAATTAGGGTTTTAATAGTATATAAATATAAAATCTGATAGGTATAGTAGTATGGTAAATGATTTTTCATATTTATTGGATATTTGGATGTTCTTTAAATATGGTTCTTGGCCAAATTACACTTCAACCGACCATGCTACAGACTGTTGTTTAGCAGTGTAGAGTTACATGTTTAATTATCTATTGGTAACTATAAGTGATCTAACATTTTTATTAGATCTCAAAAAAAATGTGTTGGACAACAAGCTAATTTTTTACAAATTTTGAAGGTGGTTTTACCTATTTATTAAAAAAAGTTCAGTAACATTTTTAGGATAGAAAATTTTGTTGAAATAAACGTAAGTATAAGTAGCGTCAATTTGCAATTGACTGAAGTACCTTAATTTCTCTATATGATTAACATGACACATTACCAGCTCCCATATCATGCGATTCATTCCATAGAAATGAAATCCTAGAGAGAGAGGGAGAGTTAGGGTTTGGATGGAGAAAGCAGTGAATATAATGATTTGGGGTTTTCTCTTCCTAGAGTTGATGAAATCAAGTAAGTTATCCATATATAGATAGCTTTTATTGGTGATTCATCTCTCACATGTCAAGATTTTGTCCCTCCTATGATTTTATTCAAAATGACATCAAATGTCCCTCTTTTGTCACTCTATCTAAATTCTCCATTCTTACAGTCTCTGTGTTGGAATGAAGAAGAAAGTTATGGATTGCTAGGAGTTTCATATGGATTCTAGAATTTTAGATCTTTGGCTACGTTTTGAAGGTATGCTCAAACCTTAGGTGAGTGGGTACTTCCATTAAATAGTATATTGTACAAATTTGGACATAATTCACTATAATCTTCAACTCTTCCTATTTGCGACAATAAAACCCTAATCCACCTTTTAATTCTAGGTTTTGCAAGATGATATGGAAATGAATTATTTTCTTGTTGTGATAAATTTCATATGATAAAATCATATTAGAAATTTATATAAATCATCAAAAAAATATAATTTCTAAATTTATTATAGAAGTTATAAGAATATACATAATTCTAGGATTTTTGGTGATGTCTGAAATTGTTGTATATTTGAATGAAGAACTATTCCTATTTGATTCTTATTATTCATAAATGATTGTTTAAAATGAATGTTTAGTACAAATATGCCATATAATATCTAGAATTCATTTGATATATTCAATGTTTGCTTGATATCTCATTAAGGAGGGTGAAACCCTATATGAGTGGAAAGTCATATGTTAGCAAATAGACATCATGAAATCCAACGTAAGTGATTCATTTAATGTTATATATTTATTTATTCGAAGTTATTCTTAATTCACGATCTCGGTGAATGGCATGGAAACCCTACTTCCATTCATTCCTGAGTTTCATATATATGTTCTATGTGGACTGTTGAAAGTAGTATTTTATCAAGTGAAAGTTTGTGAGCATGAAATCATTAGGCGACCATGTGATATGTGAATGAGGCAAATAAAAACCTAGGGATAGGGTATTCAGTGATCAAGTATTTTTAATTCATTATTCTTAAGTATGATAAGTGGTGTTGCTCAATTTACAGTACATATAGTTGATAATTTATAAAAGAACTATTCAAAAGGTTAAATTGTGAAATGTTGATTTGATAATTGAACAATGAATTTAAGGAGTGAATTAGACATTTAGATGCCCTGAACACTATATAATCCTTCACAAGAGGCATGCGCTATGGAGGTGAAATGTGCTTCCCGACTGGAAGTATTTTGTCCAGATCGAGGTAAGCCGAAGTGTACCAGTTGGGTGCGGGGGTCTAGGCCAGTGAGGGAAGACTCCTTAATATTGTGAGGCATCCAACATCAACCGGGGATGCCAGTGGTACATGTGTTGCTCGTTAGTTGGTTGACCCTTGTGCGACCACTGATGAAGAGTTGTGTTGATCTGCGGACATCTTCGGTAGGTTCACTAATGCACAACGAGCCAAAGTGCTTTGACTCTCCATCTGAGTATCCAGGTTTAGAGGAGGAGTGTAGATATTTGGATGCTCCCATTATCCACCAAAAGCCATACATGGTTAGGCCCACTATAGATAGGGTCTTAATTGAGATTACAGGCTTAGGAACTCGTCATTTCTTCTAAGTCTTATATAGTGAGATCGTAGCTTGCTAAAATTATTTTACATGTCATGGTACACTTCATGTGGATTTAGGGCTAATTAAGATGAGTGAGAGATTTATCAAGTGTTTGCAGTTATTGATTTATTTTTTGGAGTTTTCTATGGTAACTTGCTATTTGTATGATTCTGAATTACTAGTTTCCTTTATGATTGTTTAGGAATGTCTAATGATTGATTTATTCTTTGTAGTCATCTAGAGTAACATGTCATACTTATGTTTGTGAATGACTAGTTCTTTTATAGATTGCTGCTGTTCTACTTTATATTCAGTTGGTCAATAATAAATATTTGATTATGTAAGTGCTTTAAACTATTTCTTAGAAGTACTCATTCACTGAGTAAGTAGACTCACCCTTGTACTCACAAGTTTTACAAAAACCATATGGATTTGAAGAATGTCAATACCAGAGTAGATCTACCACAAGAGCTAAGTTTCAAATTAGTTAAGCTCAATCGGTCCCTATCACTCTAGGTCCTTGAATAGAAGTGAGAGGGTTGTAAATGATGATGTGTAACTTTATTTCCTTAATAATAGAGAATGCATTTGATTATCATGTCATATGTACATGGAACTGTGAGAAGCAGAATGAATGTTTAGATATGTATCTTTGTTGTTGAAATTAGATTAGAGTAATCAAATTTTTGATCCCCTTGTGTAGTTAGTTTATGTGATTGAATGTGCAAAAACAAAGAGTTTGAAATAAGAAGAAGAAAGAAAGTTAAGGGTGTTACATGTATTATGGTTAATCCTCAACATATTCCCTAATCTCATGATTAGTGGTTATTGTAAGATGTGGGTGTAAAAACTTGGTGTTAGAGCTTAGGCTAAGTCGTCAGGGACGATTAGGATAGAAAGTTACAATCATAAGTGTTGCACTTAGGAGGTGATGTGCCAATAGCTCTAGGAAGTCTGAGTTTTTGATACCCTCGCCCGATATGTAAATACTCAGGTTGACCAATATCAAGGTACTTTTTATATTCTTCTCTAGATGCCCTAGCCATGTATGTAGAGGGAGGATGGGCAAGAGAGAAACCCTAGAAATATTACGGTTAGAAGACCAGAACGTACTGAAGGAATAAGAGCATAAAGATAGAACAAGATAAACTTTTTATTTTATATTGTTGGTTTGATTGATGATCGATTGGAATGCACTTATATATATGAATTCAGATATCAATTTTTAGAAATATATATAGTTATTTAATATTTTTGTATACTATGAAGTATCTTTAGTTATTGTTCACATTATTTGTATTAAGTAGACGATAAATGATATTTAAATGAGTTTTCCCTAAGTGGATATTCTTTCCACAGGTTTGAGATAAATAGGAGCTTGTTAGTCTTGAGTAGCTCTTGGATTTAGGATTGTAGGTTCGGCTGGTAGGATGCATTACTAGAATCTAATGACTCCTATTTATAAATATAATAATAGTAATTAAATTATGGATAGGTAAATTAAGAATGTAATGAAAATTCACATACCTAAGATACTAAAATATAAGGAAAAGACTTGCACAACTAAGAATTAGTTGGAATTGATATCTAAGATTCCGCTTTGGAGCTTTAGATAAGAAACCATAAATTGGGGACAAAGGAAGAAGAAATATACATTTAAGACACATATTAGTATATAACATATAAAATGAAGAAGAAATAATGGATAAAGATACCTGAATCATATAATTACTTGAGGCAAATTATTCAATTTGAAACAAAGGAAAGTAAATAAGAAAAAAGTTAAAAAAATTGTAAGACAAACACATGAGATGGATCAATTGTGGAAAGCCTCATGATAGTAAAGTATGTCAAATAAAGAGATATAATAGAAAGAAACCAAAATAAAATGACATATATGTGGGAATAGAGATTAATGATCAATATTATAAGAAGTCTCCAAATATGAAATACGAGAAGATAAGATAAAAACTACATAGAAGCCAAGACAGAAAGAACCAATTATGAGAAATGGAACACATAATCAATTCAAAGCCATTTATGCACTCCAAAGCAAAAGGAAAATAAGAGAAAGGAGTTAGGTATGCAAAAAGTACATAGAAGTGGAGAGTTTTCATAACAATTAAAGTAAAGAGAGCTAGATGAACATGTAAATTATAAGATTAGGATAAGAAACTTCAATGAAACAAAGAGACATTGTAATGCCCGGACCTACTACCCAAGGCTCTAGTAGAGTTTCAGGAATGATGACTGACCCCACAGACCACCACTAGCCTGAACTGCACACTTTGTCCTCACTCACGCGCAAGACATGATAAACTTCCCAACTAGTCACCTATCCTAGTACTACTCCAAGATGAGCATGCTTAACTATGGAGTTCTTTAGTATTGGGCTCCTGGAAAAGGAGGCACACCTTGGTTAAATGGGTAGTCCAATCAATACTTTTAAGATCATTTTATCCCAGGCCTAAAATCCTAGGACGTTATAATGTCCCCCACTTAGACTCTTGACGTCCTCATCAAGGCTCAACTATAAGGCCTCATAATCTTTCCCCAATTCAGTGTAGACCCAAATGTCCCATGTACACCCAGCTCCCGATCATGGCTACCAACACAAGGGCAACTCCATCAACTCAGATAACCCTTTCCAACATGCTTGGACACTACCAGTGCATGGGCAGCTCCATCAACTTAGTGAGCCCTTTCCAACATGTGTGGATTACACGATTCAAAGACTGGCATGCCATAGGCCCATGTGGGCCCCACCTACTGGAGGGGAATTGGATCTAATACCATTTGTAATGCCTGAGCCTACTACCCAAGGCTCTAGTAGAGGATCAGGAATGACGACCTGCCCCACAGACCACCACTAGCCTTAACTGCACACTTTGTCCTCACTCACGTGCAAGCCAGGATAAACTTCCCTACTGGTCACCCATCCTAGTACTACTCTAAGTTGAGCATGCTTAATTATGGAGTTCTTTAGTGATGGGATCACGGAAAAGGAGGTGCGCCTTAGTGATATGGGTAGTCGAATCAATCCTTTTAAGACCATTTTATCCATGGCCTCAAATCTTATTATAGACATGTTGGAGATGATGAGTTTGATTAAGGAAAGAGGGTCACATGATACAATAGAAAACATGAAATGTGTCATTATGTTATGAACTTTAATGCATTCATCCTTAATACCTTTTTATTTAAAGTCTCTATATAACAACGTAGTTTCTATCAAATGTATTCAATAGGTTCTTAGTGATGAAATGGAATTATTTTTCAAATGTAGAACAAAATTGCAGCTAAATAAATGAACAAGTCAATAAAGGTAAATATTCAGAACAAAAAAGCTTGATTGAAAGAAAAACTACGTTTGACCCATGCATGATCCTTTTGATTTGAAACAACGGACATTTAATATATTAAACATAAGTGAAACAAGTAGGTAGAATATTGATTTAGAATTTCAACTTCGTATTAGTAAAAGGATAATACGAAATATATATGACATGGAATATATAATCATACACATGAATGAGCAACATGATCATAAGAGATAAGTAAAAGTTGATTCTGAAATATGGAAGAGTATCCTACATGGAGACAATGATAGATAATAAAGAAGGGGTTGAAATATGAGGGAGTAATATAGATGATAAAAGAGAGAGGTTGTGAGATGCAATAAAATGCTAATTAGTCTATTCTCCTTGATGATGGGTAATTAGACCTAGATACGAGAAATGTTTAAAGTGAATGCTTGAGGATAAGAATTCTAAATCTCAAAATCATCTTCTCTTTCCATCCTCCTTAATGAGAGTAACATGGGGATGAAGTGATAAGGCAATGAATTTTTCGTGATACATAACCACCATGGTTGACACATCGATTGAATGTATTAATGACACATATAATGATGATGAAACCCTAGAAGAATAAATAAAGAAAGTAACCTCTAAGATAGGTCGAATAAGAGAAAGGAAATTCAAGTGACAAAGATAAGCATGACTCTAGTAAACTTCAGGAAAGATAGGGTTTTAATATCAAATTAAGGGAGTAAAATCATGTCACAATAAGATCAAGTTGTTGATAAGGATCACATCTTAAAATATTTGCAGTTGTTGTAGTTTAGGTGATGCCACTAGTGAGTTGACCATGAATACTAACGTCTTTATAAAATAAAATCTTGAGATCAATAATTTGAGAAGAAACTAGCATTGATAGTAATAAAAGGTTTAAAGGACGCTAATGAGAATGGTAGAAAACAACATGGAAATGACTAAGAATGGAGGATAAGAAATATATTTGAAATGTAACAAGTGTGATTATAAAAAAAGGAGTATTGCAATATGGGAAAAGTTTAATATGAAATAAATTCTTGTAGTGATAGAAAGAATAATAAATAATCCATTCTTACCTCAGATAATTTAATATTAGAGATTTTTATTCTATATGATCAGATATTTTCAATCTAGACAGAACCTCTTCCTCAAACCTTGAGCTATATTTTGGACTTTGTGGCTCTTGGTAGATATAGGAGTGAGGTGTCTTCTTTTCTACACCGTAGAACTCAATAGAATTGACCATGTGGGAAGGGACATTTGTCACCTAGTTCTTCATGATGCTCACCATGTCACCAAAAATCTTCATCACTTGTGGGCTTGAGTCATTATGAGTAGGAGGTGTCACACCAAAGGCATAGCCCCCATCATTCATCATTCTAGAAGCTCGAATTCTTGACCCTTTAGACAACTGCTCAAACAAAGGCCATATCTCCTTAGGTGGCCTAGCCATGAAAACGCCTCCACAAGAAGAATCCATTGTGTCTTGGTCCTTTAGAGATAAAACGGAGTAGAATGATTAAATTAGGTACCACAAAGGGATCTCATGGTGCGGGCACTCTCTCAAAATCTTCTTAAATATCTCCCATGCATTTTGGAACTGCTCATTGCTCATTTGACTAAAACTTGTCATGGCACGCTACATTTGTGTTAACCTTGCTATAGAGTAGAATTGTCTCAAGAAGAAATTATTCATTGTTTCCCAATTCATGATGTCCTGTCTTGGGTCATACCAATCTTTGGTTCTATCTTTGAGGGAGAAAGAGAACAAGGTTAACCAGATTGTATCATCACTAGCTGTCAGCTGACTGAAGGTGGATCATACTTCAAGAAAGGAGTCCAAGTGCTTGTAGGGGTTCTCACTCTCCTAGTCATAGAAGATGGTTAGGAGCCCAACAATACCTAGAGGAATAGAGAATTGCTCCCCTGGCATTTGATCAACCCTGCTAGCAAATGGCAATTTGTATTTTCTAGACATGAAGTAGTCTTGAAGAGGCTTGTGGGGTGCATTTTGGCCTTCCATCTTGTCTCCTCTGGAGTGGCTTGTGACATGCACAAAGCACAACCAAACAAAAGAGAATAAGTTAGTAAACCAATATACACAAAGAATGCAAAGAATAATGAATAAAGAATAGAAATGGTGAGGGTAGTAGGAAAAATCAAAGCAAAACTAACTAGCTAGGCCGAACGCCTTTCTCCCCGACAACGATGCCAGAAATCTTGGTGCGTCTGCTAGAGGTGTGCACACCAATGAATTGGATTCGACTAGATGTGCCCCATGAGATCAGAAGACACAGTGGATTTACTCTCGAAATTTATAAACCTAGACCAACACACCTATGTATACCAAAATACTATCCTGCAAGCACACATGATCATGTAGTAGTATAGGGGGGCGGTAAGTATAGGGTCAATACACATGGAGAAAAGAGGGCACTAGAGCTAGGTTAGTTTTGCTAGGTTCCTACTGCAGAGACTAGGGTTGAGGGTTTGAAGGTTGTTTTGATTGTTAAACTAAGGTGAGAAAGAAAGCATTTAAAGGCAAGAATGCAATCTAAGTTAACCCTAGACTAGATTAAAGATAATTAAGCAGGAAAAGACTAAGCTAGGTATGAAAAGACAATTTACACTACGACATGCAAGAAGAACAAGATAGCAATTAAAGAGCTAAACTAGTAAGAACAAAGTAAGAATAGAGAAAGAATCTATCTAAGTAAGAAAAGTTCTAGCTAAGCTAACATTAACTTAGCAAGATGGAAACTAGGGTTTTAAAGCAATTAATGAAGATGTGGGATGCTTAAGGGATGCACTTATCACTCAAGTTGGGGGGTGACATATGAAAATTATGATTTCATTTAGATCATCCAAATCAAACAATAAGTTAGAGTTTAATGAATTATCCTAAGATACTAACTGGACATGGATATGCTAGGTTGTGTATAGGGGAACCAATCCCTAACACTCCCTACTACCCTTGCTGTAACATCCCATGATTTGAGACCTTAGATAACATGATATTAAAAGGAATGATTGAAATACCCATATCACTGAGGTGCACCTCATTTTTCGGGAGCCCGTCACTAAAGAACTCCATAGTTAAGCGTGCTCAACTTGTAGTAGTAGTAGGATGGGTGACCAGTCGGGATGTTGATCTTGGCTTGCATGTGAGTGAGATTGAAGCACGTAGTTAAGGCTAGTGGTGGTCTGTGGGGCCAGTCGTCATTCCTAAAATTCTACTAGAGACTTGGGCAGTGGGCTCAAGTGTTACAAATGGTATCATAGCCATAACCCCTCTAGTAGGTGGGGCCCGCATGGGCATGTGGCATGCCAGTCTTGAGCTGTGTGGTCCAGACATGTAGGAAATGGTTGTCCATGGTTGACGCAGCCACTCTTGCACTGGTATTCTGTGATCGGGAGCTGGGTGTCCATGGGCCATTATGGGTCTGGATTGAAATGGGATTAGATTATGAGGCCATATAGTTGATCCTTGACGAGGACATCAAGAGTCTAAGTGGGGGAGATTGTAACATCCTAGGATTTGAGACCTCAGATAACATGATCTTAAAAGGAATGATTGGACTACCCATATCACCAAGGTGCACCTCCTTTTCCGGGAGCCCATCACTAAAGAACTCGATAGTTAAGCGTGCTCAACTTGGAGTAGTACTAGGATGGGTGACCAGTCAGGAAGTTGATCCTGGCTTGCACGTGAGTGAGATTGAAGCACACAGTTAAGGCTACTGGTGGTCTATGGGGCCAATCGTCATTCTTGAAACTCTACTAGAGACTTGGGCAGTGGGCTCAAGTGTTACACTTGCGAGGTTCGATTGGGTTAGGGCTTAGGTGTAATTCAATTAGAGTCAAAACAATCCTAGGTTTCTAAGTTAGATGATCTTAGGTTGATTAGGGGATGAGATTAGTAAAGAGAGTGGTAGTGAGGTTTTAGGCCTCCCATCACCCACATTCTAACCTTGAGAAAGCTCCATGCTAAACACACCAATTTCATCTAAACTAGATACTTAGATCTCTCAACCATGGTTAAGAGAATTGTTTATGATGTAGCAAGATGGGTAGCTAGCTAGGGATCCAAGAATTGGACCTAGGAGCAAATCCCAAAATTCACACATATAAGCAATTTCCCTAAATTCCAAATTGATTTCAAGCACAAACCAACAAGAAATTTATGGATAATGAGATATAAATAGAAAATAATCATTATAAAATGAAATTACAAAGTTTAGATATCATTTTCCCCTAACATGGTATCAAAGTAACATTTTACACCCCAAGCAACCCACCCAAGGGGTCTAGCTACTCATAACAATGTAAAGTACAAAAAAAGAAGAGAAAGAAGAAGAAGTAGTTGTGGAGCTCGGTGTACATGAATGAATCCTCCTCTCTAGATGCTACAAGGTCAACATCCTCCTTCTTCTTGTCAGTAATGGTGTGAAATGATGATGGGAAGTGGATGGAAGGCTTGGAAATGGGGTTTTGATGGTGGAAATGGTGATATGGGGTGAAATGGAGGTGGAAATGGAGTGGAATGGCTAAGGGGAAAAATGGGGATCTAGGAGGTGGTAGGAGGTAGCTAACCTCGTGCTGGAGCCACCACCTAGGTATTTATAGGTGTGGAGGAAGCACTAGGTCAAGTAGGGGTAGTATGGGAAAAGCAGTGCAAAAGTAGCCATGTTTTTGTAGGTAGCACGACCGTGGTGGTCACCATGGACGTGGTGGGGAGGGGTGATAAAATGTCATGGTGGATGGGAACAACTGTAGTGATTTAGGTGAAACATCACAGGGAATAGGTCACTTTTGTATTGAAATTGGCATGGCCGTGGTGGGGTAAGGGTAGCACGGCCGTGGTGGGTACCATGGCCGTGGTGGCTCAAATTCAGTTTCTATTCTTGGCTCTACAATCGTTCTCTCTATAGGTACCACGACCATGCTGGGTAGAACTACCGTTATGGAGTCAGTGTACCATGACCGTTCTGTGGTACCACGACCGTGGGAAATTCTGCACAAAATGAGCTTTGAACCTGTTGATTTTGCAAGTGTCCTAGTACAACCGTTGTGTGGTACCACGACCATCCTGGGCTCTGGTTCAACATTTTGACTTGATTCTTTTGATTTTCTTGGACATATTTGCTTCAATGGATCTTTGTCCACTAGGGGTAGGTTGAGGAGCATCAGACATCACTTTGGATCTCTCCAAGGATAGAGAAACCCTAGGATCACTCCTTCTCTCTCTCTCTCTCTGCCATCAAGTGTGGTCAAAATGACTGAAAAACAAGCAAATAATGTCCATAAGTGCATTTCACACAAATATGCATATTGAGCGAAATAACATGTAATCAAACAAGTATAGATATGACTGAAATGCACTATTACACAAGATGAAGCCCTAAAATAGAGCTGAATCAGTACTCAATAGATTAATTTATTACCTGTATTAATTTTGTATTTATTAGTTCCTTTCCTCAACTTGACTTGTAATGATTCTAGAGTGTCAATTTACAGTAAAACTAATTAATTGGTGTACTTGTATAACTGGCCCCCAATCCAAGACTCATTTCATTAATTTATAATTAATGTATATGAAAGTGGAATTGTTAAAACATATATTTTCTTGGCTCAAAATTTTCTAATTAATATTATTAAGGGAAATACTATTTATTAGAAAGATAATTGAAAAATGAGCCTCATGAGAGGGAAGGCTGAGATATATAACCAAATTCGAGTATGTTACAATGAGAGAATAAGACACCACTCCTCTTGCCATCAACATCATTGAGATAAAAATAGAGAGAGAGAGAGTGATCATAGAAGAGGAAGAGAAGGAGGAGTGTCATGAGTGAATATTGAGGGACTGAGAAGTTTCCTCAAACCCAACGAAAGTCTTTTTAGGTTTGATGATGCATCGAAAGGTCTTGAGTGGGCTCATAAGCTCATCCATTTTAGAATAATTACATGTTTGAATAGAAGAACTCTAGGACACCCACTAATATCGAATGTTTCCCATGAAATTTTGGAGATGTTGTGCGTAGAGGTGATGAGATCACCACTAGAATTGATACCCCTTTCCTACCATCTAGAAATGCCACAACCTCAAGTTCTTGAGCAATAGAGAGCTCTAGAATCTCTCCAGCCTCAAAAGTATGACACGAAGGAGGGCATACTAACTACGAGTATGAGGGAAGTAAGAAGATTGGACATGAACGACCAAATATTCACTAATCGTTCATTAAGTATGGACCTCACAACAATATCCGTGGCTTCTTTTTGAATGGCACACTCTAGTTTAACAACACAATTATTATCCGAATATGGTATTACCATAATCTTTTAGTGCTTTTGACAATCAAGCAACTTGGACAATATCCAATGATGTTGTTTGAGAAATATTATGATTGGATACTTGTAAATAAAATTGTATCTATTATCTTACATATGTGCATTTATACAAATTGATAGGAACTAGACATGAACAAGTGATGAGTAAATAAAACCCCCACCATTAATGTAGTTTTTTTTACTATATATACTCATTAGAATAGTTATATTTATTACAAAAAGCTTCAAGCCATTTTTTAAAGTTTAGGACCTCATGGGACAAATAGATTCTATTTAATTACAATTCAACTAGATAGCATGTTGGTCTAAATAGAGTTTTATTGGGAGATAAATCTTAGAAAAAATCTCACAAGGTAGTATCTCAATCGAATTCATTCAACTAAGAGGATTCTTGGTGAATTTACAATTTGACAAAAATATAATCTGTAGACTTTTTGTTGTATGATGTTAGCTATTTGCTCCCAACCAACTTTGCTACAATGAGTACTTTTCCATTAAACTCATCCTAAAAACTCCTTAAAGACATTTAGATTATTTCTTAGTGTTTCCTATCTATCTATCTATCTATCTATCTATCTATCTATCTATCTATCTATATGTATATATATATATATAGATGTATGTATGTATGTTTGTGTGCGTGTGTTCCATAGGACTCACTAAAGAACACTTTAGCCATAACTCTAGATGTTATCTCTCAAAATATTTTGTTTCAAATTTTCTTTTTGCACTAACTTTGAAGGGGGCCTATTCCTAGGTTTACATATAGTTTCCTACTCCACCAAATATGGCCTCTCCTAAACCTTATGCAGTTAATCATCAAATTTTTTGTAGTACCTGAGTTCTGAAGCATTGTGATAAGAGTTGTACTTTCATTCCTCCTACCTTGTTCCATGTCTGGATCAAAGAATTGGTGATATTTCTCAAGAGAATGTTGTATCAGATCTACTTCTTGTGAGAAGTTTGTGTCCTAGTGAAAAGGAGGAGATGTAAATTTTTGAAGGTTGGTCTTCCAACATCCCACAATTAAGGGTTTAGTGATCCCATAACCAGAAAATGAGGTTGTTCTTGATCCACAAAATGCATGATAAATTTTTATTTTATGGTACAAAATAGGAAATTAAACTACATGTTGAGAATTCCTTCTAGATAATAATGTGGTATTATATCTTCTACATTTCAAGCCAGAACCATTACAAAACATCAGATTTTTTTGGTTGCTTCATAGTTAATTACTTGATTTATAGAACAAAAATCTATTTTTAACTAAGTTCAATTTAACCCCTTCATGTTTTGCTTTTCATAAAATTGTATGTAACTATATTCAACCCCTCTAGGTCTTTGAATTGGTATTAGAGTGGAACTTCAAGTAGATATAATGAGTCTTTAAAAATGAGGGAAAACCTTCTAGGTAGTTTAATCCTGAATGAGCACATGTCTACCATTAAAATCTCTATAATGACTCCAAACACACTTAATGGAAGTGAAATATGCAGTTCTTATTTGAGGAGATCAACTTTGAGATCTGGAAGATGATCAACCAACCATATATGCCTCCAAAGACATATTTTAATCTATATGATGTTGATACACTAAGATGGGCCACTTTAAATGAAAAGATTGTGAGTATTTTATATTATGTCTCTTTCTCTTTGTGACTTAGAATTTTCTATTATGAAAGAACTTATTACATCTAGATAAAACTCTCGATTACTCATTTAGTACTAATCAAGTTCAGGATACAAAAAGCAACATGTTTTTACACATACTAGAGTTATTTGCAAGGAAGAAACGTGAACTATTTTATAAATGTATTCTTGATTTTGTTCAAATATTAATGCATTTAAATATGTTAGAAAATATATTGAGGATAAGGACCTTGTTACTAAGAATTTGTCTAATGACCCAAACTAAGGTTACTTCAAAATCTTAGATTAGTCATCACGATTAGTCTAAATATTCTTACATCTTGTTAACTCAACTATTGTATTCTAATGTTGTGAATTAGTAAACACTAGACATTTACTATGGTGAATGTGACTTAAGCCTGATATGAAAGTTGGAACCTTAGTAGATGCAAAAGTGGAACAACTCATAATGGAAAATTTTTTTATACTTAAAAGGTTGAGTAATTAAATTGTATAATTTTTGTTAATTTTTTTTAAACCAATACTACATACTAGTAGAGAATTGAATTATAAATCCAACAACAAAAGAATGAATGAAATCAAAGTTACAATGAGAAAGTTATTGTATTTTTAATATGCATGTACAAAACAAAAAAGAGTTGACACACATACAACATGTGGATGGTAGGGCAGTTGTTTAGGATCAATAATAAAAATGACCTAACTTTTGATATACTCAATGATTTTGATGATCTCTTGTTCTATGGATTCATATTTAGACCCTGTTATGACATGTGTTTTCACATGTATTCATACATATATATGAATGCAAATACTGAATTGAAAAGGATATATGAGAGAGCTTCATATCTTATATGTCGTGTTTGAAAGTTTTGGTTTGAGCATGCAAATTCTCAATAAGGAATAAATTTCGTGTGTTTTATTGTTTACAATAATCCATTGATAAATATTAACTAAAGGAGTGGAAAATCCAATAATAAAGGGATTAGTAAAAGTAATGGTAAATTGATATTTTAAATAATGAATTATTTTAGAAATATCAAGAAAGTCAAGTTGAAGGCAACTAATAAATATAGTCGACCCTAACTTGCACCCAAAGAAAGTGCATGATAAAATAAAGCTTTCTTTCCAAGTTTGGGTTAATATATGTCTTAAATAATTTAAATAAAGGAAATCCTTAGAGAGAAAGAATAATCTAGAAATTCAAGTCATAATGGGGTTTTCTAGTTATCTAATTATCCAATAAAAGACTCATAGTTATGTACTTTCCTTAATGGTTTGTGGTTTGCCAAACAAAGAGTATCCCGTCGAGGAGTTGGCCAATTCCAATTTTTGATAATTAAAAGGAGTGATTATCATTTTGTTTGATGGCTTTTTGGTATTATTATTAGAGAATAATTAGTCAAGCCTTTTCAAGCTAAGGTGTAAAGTTGGAAGGTGTTTAATATGAAGGAATCACCTTCCATATTAGCAGTTGGTAACTTACATTGTCTCTCACCAATAAATAACTCTACACAGAAGTAAATTTGTCTTATAGCCCATCTCTCCCTCTCTTCATCATACTCCTTATAGATTTAAGGAAACTCCAACTAGAATCTATATAAGACACCAGAGGAGCCCTGCCTTGACCCATGAATTTTACCCTTATCCTGTCACCCAACTTCTTCCATTAGTTAGAGGCATGCACTCTAGGATAACCCTACTAGCGTAGCCACCACTTTGCCTCCGTAAACTACATCCAGTTCCTCGCTTGGACAAGGAACGATAGATACGATGGAGTATTTCATCCTACTAGTACTGTAGATGTGCAATGTGACTAGGCAAGCTCCTAACTTCTCTGCATAATTGACACTCACTGACATAACAACGGTGAGACCAATGTCATGGTTTGTCACAAAGAAAGTGAGTCGCCAGACGGGACTTGCAACGTGGAAAATCTTGCTCAAAGTAGGATTTTCGCAAGAGGGGAGTGTAAGACCCTAAATCGGTATCTCAACCACCATAGAAGAAGCATGGGATTGCCATAGAACAACATTGTAGAGGTTTGCTCGTGCATACAGGAGTAGCGGGTTAGGGAAGATGATGACATTTGGTTTAAGAGAGAACTAGTCAAGAGAGGAAGGGAGGTCTGCTAGTGGGCTAGTTTGGTCCTAGAAGTGAAACCCTCCTTAGTCAAGCTAGCACGGGACCCATTTTGTGGGCCAATTGAAAGCCGCCACATCAACTCCTATTCAAGGTGTGTAGGTCCATTTTGTAAAATACCTAGAAAATGCTAGGATAATCAAAATATAAGCAAATTATATATCAAAATAAAAAAAATGTGTGGAATACAAATATGATTCTTTTAATGTCTAATTATTCTTACTATTCCAATGATAATGCAAAAATATAATTAAGTGGTGACTTATGCACAGAAAACCCTAGACTAGTGATTAATGTGTTAAAAACATAAAATACCTTTGTCTTGTGTTATAATCTGATATAGTTGATTATTTTGAGATATAAGGTGATGATGATAAGATTAATTAGGATTTGTAGACCAACAATCATCAACACATGTAATTAGGAATCTAAAACCAATGTTGTAGCTTTTTATGATGTTAACACTCATAATGTGATCTAAAAGTTCATAATTGCCTAATGTGTTTAATTTGATGAGAATCTAAGTCTTTAATGCAATTTAGATAATAATGAACACGATTAAAGATTCTGAGTCATAAATATGATAATTAGGGTTTAAAACCTAATCTACCATGTCATAAAAATTATGAGTTACCAAATCAAGGGTAGTTGTTCTAAAAGATTTAACATGAATAACTTGTTAATTAGGATCCCACCAAGTGTAGAACATGTATCAATAACTTTAATAATATGAGGTTTGATGGAATCAAGGTTTGATACCCTTATTAAATATCCAAACCTGAGGCAACCAAAAAATCCTAGTGTAGGACTTATGCTAGATTAATGTGTCTTGAATATACTTAGTGACACTTTAAGATATACATAGATCTAGATTGAATGATCGCTTGGAACTATGATTAGTTTATTAGATTATATATGACCAAGGTATTCTATATGATTTTGCATGAAAGCAAAGATACGTGGTTATGCCTAGGAATATTGAAGCTAAATGACTTCAGTGGCTTTCTAAAGTTTCCTGAATGGATTGCAACTAACCTACTTTTTTGTTTAATTACTTCATACTTTAGAGGTGTGATAATGGACAAGGTTTATTTGTCCAGAGGGGGGAGGATCCTAGAATTGTGCTTATTTTTCTATATAGGGGATCCTAGACTTGCATTTATTTGTCCTATGGTGGGGGGAGGATCATGGACTTGTGCTTATTTGTCCAAAGGAGAGGAGGATCTTGGACTTGTGTTTATTTCTCTAGAGGGGGGAGGATCCTACACTTGAATTTATTTTTCCAAAGGAGGGAAGGACCTTGGACTTATGTTAATTTGTTTAGAAGGGGAAGGATCTGGGACTTGTGTTTATTTGTCTAGGAGTAGGGAGGATCCCGAATTTGATTTTATTTTTCCAAAGGGGGCAGGATCCTAGACATGTATTTATTTAATGAAGAAGGGGGTGATCCTAGAATTGACATGAAATTTAATGTTTTCTATATATTTTTGTTATAATTTTTACTATGTCTAAGTGATGTGTTTCTCATAGTGTTCAACTATTAATTTTTATACTGTTAAACTTGTGTTAAGAATAAGAAAGTTGTAGCAATGCATTATGTTTATGTATTTGCTGACTTAGACATGGGATAATCAACCAAATAATAATTTTTAGGACTGGAGATGAATGAGGATACATCATAATGAGATATGCAAAAAGAATCATAAGAAGTGATGCCCATGTGTTGTAGTGTCTAGGAGTTCATATACTAGTGGTTTGGGGGAGTTTTTGCACAAGTGATGAAATGAACTTACACATGTAATCAAGTTTTCTTAAGAAAATGATCAAGTTTTGTTACTTCCTTCATCATGAATTTCTAAAAAAGTATTATGATTATATAGAACTTGTCACAAACAATGTGGTGAAGCTCGAGTACAATGATAGTTCGATAAATGCAAAATAATTTTTTTTCTTGTTTAAGTAATCATCTTCTTCTTTTTCTTGTTCTTAGATTGATGAGATTGTTTTGGGGTAAGTTTGATCCAAACCATGGGTTCGATTATTAATAATCATGTTGAGGATGAGTTTTTAGATTGGGTCTTGATAGCTTGGCATCTAAAATTAGGTTTGTCTCAGTACAAGAACTTAAGATGAGTTTAGGTCATCTTCCTAACCAATATTTATATGATCTCTAATGGTCAGTGGTTATAAGGAATGAAGATGAGTGTGAGGATGATCCATGGAATTTATAACCATGATAGTGTAAAAGAAAAGAAGAAAGAGATGTGGAAAAATAAAGGAATATAAATATTTCATTCTCATATGTAAATCTTGAGGTGAAGGAGAAACTATCATTTGATTGAAGATGATAAGATGATAAGAAATGAGATATGGAGTTAATACTTACTAATAATTTCAACAATAAAGGTGTGAATCAAATAAGTAATAGTTGAATGCAATAATAGGAGTAATGATCCATCATTCTACATTCCATTATTTCTTTTGTTCATGTTCTTATTTCTGATAAGAGGCTACTATAAAAAAGAAAAAAAAAAGAAATCAGAGAAAGGAGATTAATTTGAATGCTCATGGACCTTGTTCAGGTATTTGAGTAGTGGAGGACCTTAGTACTAAAAGTTTTTTTTTGAACTGGATCTGGTTGCCCTAGCCAGGTACCCAGATATAGATAACCTAAGAATATAATTATACAAAAGATCACGAGATGATGAAGAAAGTATGAGTGAGATGTTCATCAAATACATGTGGTAATAGTGATGACTAATTAAGAATGGAATAATTAATGAATAATTGTTGCATATAAGAACAAAAGAAACTATGTGACCTAAAGGAAATACATTAATGGAAGATAAGGAGCACACAATAGGCAATAATTAAATTAAGTATAAAGATTAAATGAGAAGTTTGAATGAGCATAAAGATGTGATATATATATATGCGTGGATACCTTTCGTTTTTTTGGTACATGTGGAAATATGAAGGAGGATAGAGATAATGGATAAATTATGCATGTATGCATGCTTTTATGATTGCAAATATATGATTACATATTTTTCTATGGGTAAGTCCATTGTTTGATGAGATTCATAATGTTTTAAGAGATATATGTTGAATGAAAGGATGAGTTGTCTTTCCTCTCTTACTTTATAATAAGTTAAAGATTTATTAAATCTCTTCTATGTTGAAATATGAGCTTTCATAATATGTTGCTAACAGTGAGGATCCGTGTATTGGAAAGGGAAGTAACTTAATGAGAGAAAAAAAATTATGTCTTGGAACATAAAATGAGTTTACATGAATACATGTGAAGTACATGCACAATAGAATGCGTGTTTATTTCTTACATAATGTGAATGAGTAATGTGTGGGTGATGTTGATATTAATCTAAGCATGAATATGAGGAATAGGATGAATAATTATGTGATTATGAAATGAATAATTGTGATATCTTGTGGTCTATATACACATGTGATGCTTTAAAATAGTATGCTAGGGTTAGGGGAAAGTACCACTAGGATGGGAGTGAGACCCGACCATGTGTTGATGAACCTGAGTTAGAGTAAGTCCTATCGAGATGGGAGAAAGATATCAACCCTAGGGATTTTAGGAAGTCCCCTTGAGTTGGGATTGAGACCCCAGTCCCATCTTTTATTTGATGTTTCAGGCACTAATATATATATATATGTTTTGAAGAAAAAAGAGGTGATGTGGACATAATGTGAAGTGATGTAGTAATGGATAATGCATGAAAGGAGTAATAATGATCAAAGACAAGATTGATTTGTTAATGATCTTTTGAGCTTGTGCTTGTAATAATGATATACCTTGTTTTCTGATGAATATAGATAATTAAAGAATAAAGGTAGTCCAATGTGAGGATAGCATAGGATTGGGATGGATGAAAATTTTTAAAAGAAAACTTGAAGGTAGGTTTATGGAAAAAAAGAAATTCATATTTTTTATTTTAGAAGACAAATAAATATGTTGATAATTTAGAAGTCCATTATTGTGACCTTTAACTGGATGAAACAAAATTACTGCTTATGTACATGCATGATTCATATAATTTCTATTGGACTAGATATACGACTGTGAAAACATTAAATGATTGATACATGGCACACATGAGTGCATATGAATTGTAAGTATGTACGATTCATGGATGTAGTGAACAAATTGTTCAAACGATTCTCAGATCATTATTTGTTGTATTCACAGATGATATATTGATATATTCTAGAAATGTTGTGAAACATGAACATCATGTATAAACTTTCTTTCAACTACTACGACAACATTGTCTTTATGCAAAGTTGAGTAAATATGAGTTTTGAGTTTTAGAAATTGCCTTTTAAAGCCATTTTAGTTTTGGACATGGGATTTGTGTAGATCCTATGGAAGTTGAGTCACTATCACAATGGGAACAACCTAAGACTCCAACTAAAATATGTAGTTTTCTTGGATTAGTAGGATATTATAGACATTTTATACATAATTTTAGGGTTATTGCCATGTCATTTACAAGGTTAAAAAGAAAAGAAACACCTTTTGTATGGACAAATGAATGTGAGAATAATTTTTAAATTTTGGAAGAAAAATCAACTATATCACCAATTTTGTCATTATCTAGGAATTGTAAAGACTTTATAGTTTTCTATGATGCTTCAAGAAATATTTGGGATGTGTGCTTATGAAGGATGCAAGGTAATTGCATGTGCTTCTAGGGAATTGAAGCAACATGCAGAGAATGATCCAACTTATGACATATAATTATCTACAAAAGTGTTAGCTCTGATGGAAATGTGATCTCTATATATAATCATGCCAAGTATTTACAAATCATAATAGCCTTAAATATATTACTACTGAAAAGGATATGAATTTGAGATGGGTTGAGCTAATCAAAGATTACGACTGCACAATTAATTATCACCCTAGTAAGACCAAGTCGTAAATCATCTTCTACATGTACAAACGAGATGTATAATATAACATATAAAAGAAAAAGCATGTTGTTCGACCTTAGAGGGATGAATACTCAGTTGAGAATAGAACGTGAGGGAGAGATTTTGGCATAGTTGCATATTAAACCAACTCTGGAATAACACATTTTACAACAAAAGTGTATAGATTCTAAGATTTAAAAGATCAAGCATAAGATATAGGATACAAAGGGTGAAGGATTTCACTTCTCATATAACAACCTTCTATGTTTTTAAAGGAAGATTATGTGTATCAAACCAAGTAGAACTAAGGAAGATAGTTCTAGAGGAGGCACATATTTCTGTGTATGCCATGAAACCATGAAATATTGATATGTACTAAAATTTAGTAAAATTATATTGGTGGATGGGGATGAAAAAGGGTGTGGTTGAATTTGTGGCATGATGGATATGTGTCAATAAGTAAACACAAAATCATAGAAACCAATAGGGATGTGGTGACCCCTACCAATTCCTGAAGGGAAAGGGGTTCATGTCACCATGGGCTTTGTGGTAGGACTACTATGCACACCAGGAGGCTATGCCAATTTAAGGGTTGTTTGTAATAAATTGAGAAAAATCAGCTCATTTTCTCCCAGTCAAAACTACCTATGCATTGGATCGACTAGCATAGATGTACATAGACCAGATAGTTATATTGTGTGGAATTTGTTTTTATAATAGTTTCAGATCAAGGACCATCGTTTACATCTGGATTTTAGGATAAGATATATGTTATTGTGGCGACAAAGCTTAACTTTAGTACGATCTTTCACCTATAGTCTAATGGAAGTCTAAAAGAATAATTCAAACATTAGAAGATATGCAGAAAACATGTGTTTTATAGTTTTTAGGTAGTTGGGATATACATAAAAGATTTACAACAATTGTTTTCAATCAAGTATATGGATGGAATCTTGTGAGGCATTATATTTAGAAAGTGTAGATTGCCAATATGTTGATATGATGTTGGTGAGAAATAATTAATGGGTCCTGAGATAATCCAACAAACGACAAGAAAGAATGAGGTGATCCATCAGAAATTATATGTAACAAGATAGAAAAAAGAGTTATGCTAACAAATGACGTAGACATGTGGATTTTAAAATTGGTGATATAGTTTTATTAAAGATTTCATCATGGAAAGCATATTCTTACATTTGAAAAGTAGGGTAAGCTGATCCCTACATACATAGGTTGCTATCCTATTATAGAGAATATAGGAAATTTTGGATATAGATTGTAGTTACCACCTGATCTACAATAATTCCATGATGTATTTCCTGTTTCAATGATAAGAAAATGTCACCCAGAAATAACTCAAATTTTATAGACTATAGATGTGCACTTAGTAGACGATGTCACATATGAAGAGGGACCAATGCATATTATGGATAGAAAAGTTATGAAACTTAGAAATGATAGAATACTTATGGTTTAAGTGTTCCAGAAACACCACAATGTTTAAAAGGAAACATGTGAGCTTCATAATGAGATGAGGAGACCTCATCCTGAGCTGTTCTAAGCTTTGAGGATGAAACTTTTGAAGGGGGAGATAATTTGTATGACCTAAATACTTGTTACTTCTAAATATTTGATTAGTCATCATGATTAGTAAAAATATCATTTCATCTTATTAATTCAACTATTCAATTCTAATGATATATATGAGTAAACATCATATTTATTGGCATGAATATGACTTAAGCCTAAATCAGAAGTTTGAACCTTAAAATAGGCAAAAGTGGAATAGCTCATAATGGAAAAAACTTTCTATACTCAGAGGCTTGAGCAATTAGATTATAGAAAATTTATTTTTTATATTTTGTTAAACTATACTTTTAGAAAGTTCAATTATGTATCCAATGAAAAAATAATGGATGAAATTAGAGTTAAAATGAGGAATTTATTGTATTTTTTATATGAATGTATAGAACAGCCAATAGCTGAGAGGCAAATAGTATGCGGCGAGTGGCCCCACCGTTCAACAGAAATTATGAAAAATGACATCACATTTGATATAATCAATGCATTTTGTTGACATTTAGTTATGTAGATTTGTTTTTCGATCCACTTTCCAACAAGACCCTAAACATGAGCTTTGAAGGTCCATAGGATGACTCTCATAACAACTAAGAGAGAATCTTGGTAGGGAGGGTTGAACATAGTTATTTCTTATAGACTTATAGCTAAAGAGCTCATATCTTCTTCACTTTTCTCGGAATTAGGGTTTGTAAAATCTTCTATTAAATTTGTTTTTGGGGCAAACATTTACATGTTTCTTCCCATCTTTGTTATTTTCTCTATGACAGATCATGATGTTCATATCGATCTATTATGCGCCTCTCCATCTAGCATTGGGTAGACCCCATACAATAACTATCATAGTTCTACCCTATCTTTTGTTTCATTTCTTCTGGAATAATCACACATTTTTTTATTATGAATCCACTATCATTATCTAAACAAAATGTGACTTATTTGAGAATGGAACTTGTTGGAACAAAGTTTGATCATGATTTTCATGATAAATTTTGAGTTTAATTCTTCTAAAGCAAGGTGTGTGGATATATATTCTTACTACTTGTGCTTCACCTTTCTTTTTCTTCTTAGTTTGTTCAAAACAACTTTCAACTAGAATATGTGCAAATAAAATATATGAGTATTGTGAAATTCAACCTATCATGGTCTAAATATCTTCATTTTTCTTAGCATAAAAACTGAAATGATGAAAAATGATCAAAATATGAGATCTTTAACTATAGATACATTTAATTTATGTTTCTTATTTTTTAAAAATGATCTTAACATAAACTTATCTTTTAGTTACTTATTAAATCATACTTTGAAGAGTATACAATTCATAAAATGCATAAGAACATTATTATATATTGCTAGAAGTAAATCACTGGTACTTATGATAATAATCTCTTATTCTTGAGGAGTTATGGATGGAAGAAAGCTCATAAAAGGCCTGAAACAAATTTATAGTTTGTTGAATTTAATCGTATACATATATGATAATTGTGACAACACTAGTCTATAAAAGTCTTATAAAATAAGGGCAAAATTAGTATTTGATGCCTTAGAAAAAAAAAGCAAATTTTCATATGACAATATTGTGGCATGTTAAAGGTTTGAATGTAGATGAATTCTACTGAAATAATTCCTTTTGAGATATTATTTATTTATTTATTATGATGATATGATTAATGTTTGATGTTTTTGAGCTTGGGCCTGAGTTGAAGATAGAGGAAGTGCATGTGATAAAGGAAGAAACTATTTTTCCAGAGGGTTAGGGGGATCCTGGACTTGTGTTTATTTGTCCAGATGGGAGGAGGATCCAAGACTTGTGTTTATTTGTCCAGAGATGGGGGTCCTGGACTTGTGTTTATTTTTCTAGACAGGGGGAGGATCCTAGACTTGTGTTTATTTGTCCTGAGTGGGGGGGGGTTTGGACTTATTTTTATTTGACCAAAGGAGGGGAGTACCCTGGACTTGTGTTTATTTTTCCAGAGGGGGGAGGATCCCGAGCTTGTGTTTATTTGTTCGGAGGGGGGGATCCTAGACTTGTGTTTATTTGTACAAAGGGGGGAGGATCGTGGACTTGTTTTATTTGTCCATTGGAGGGATTCTAGACTTTTTTTTTAATTTAAAGGGAGGGAGAATGCTGAACTTCATGTGAAACTTAATTTTTTATGTATTTCTATTATACTACTTATTATGCCTAAGTGATGTTTTGATCGTACCATTTAGCTATAATTGTTTAACTATTAAACTATCGCTAAGAATAAGACACTTGTAGCAATGTATTACATTTATGTATTTGCTCACATAGAAATTGAGTAATCAACCAATAAACAATTTGGAGTTGAATGAGGATACATCATCTGGAGCTATGCAAAGAACATAATAAGAAAAGATATCTAGATGTTGTAGTATCTAGGAGTTCATGTAGTAGGGATGTTAGGGTTTTTCTGCACAAGTGATGGAATGAACTTACACATGTAATCAAGTGTTCTTACGAACATGATCAAGTTTTGTTATTTTCTCCATTATGAATTGGTAAAACATTGTTATGATTATAAAGAACCTATCACAAATAGGATTGTGAATCTTGAGTACTAAGATAGTTCCAAAAATGTTAAAATAATAATTATAACTTTTTCAAATAATCATATTCAACTTATATCTTGTTCTTAAATTGATGACGTTGTCTTGGGGTAAGTTTGATTCAAACCTAAAGTTTAGTCCTTAATTATCACATTGAGAATGATTATTGGGACGAGTCCCAATATTTTAATATCAAATCTTAGGTTTGTCTTAGTATAAGAACTTAGGATGAGTTTAGGTCATCGTCCTAACCACATATGCATATGATCTCTTATGTTCAATGTTTAAGAGGAATGAAGATGAGGATGCTCCGTAGAGTTTATAGTCACGTAAAAGTAAAAGAAAGGAAGAAAAATGAGATGTTGAAAAGGAAATGAACAAAAATATTTCAACCTCATGTGTAAATATTGTTTGAGATTAATGACAAACTATCATCTAAATAAATATGTTAAGTTGATAAGAAACGAGTTATGGAGTTAAAAGTGAATAAGAATTTCAGCAATAAAGGTGTGATTAGGATAAGTAATATTTAAATGTAATAACAAGAGTAATGATCCATCCATGCTCAGGTACCCTCGCCAAGTATTTGAGTAGTGGAGGACCTCAATATTAAAAGCCTTTACTAGACCTAGTTTCCATGGCCAGGTACCCAGATATAGACAAACTAAGAATATAATTATACAAAAACTAACAAGATGATGAATAAAATGTGAGTCATGTGTTCATTAAATAAATGTGGTAACAATGATGAGAAGTTGAGATTGGAATGAATTAATGCATAATCAGGTTTCATTAAGAACAAAAGAAACTATATGACCCATACATATTAAAGGCGCTTTGATGCTTAATTTTGTATGCTTAAAGATAATCTTTTTCCTAAAAAATGTTTGACTTATACAATTAAAGACACTTTGATGCTTTCTTAGGACAACCAAAAATTAATAGTTATTTGGATAAATTCTTTGATAGTAGAAATTTGATGAACACCATCTCTTTTTCTCATACATCTTTATGTCTCAAGAGATGAGAACCACCATAGGAAGAATGATACAAAACCTTCTTTATTGAAATTGCATGCCAGTGTTTCTTCCCTTTTACCCATGGTACATGTTATGCTTTGTGGAATATTTAGTCACTATGTCTTCTCTTACCCTCTCAAAAGGAACAATATCATGATTTGGTTTACTATAACCATGTGCTAGTTAATATGATGTGGTCATGAGATCATTTATATATATTATTGATTTCAATTTATTTTCATTCTAATTAGCATGTTTTAGTTTGTAATGGTTATTTGGTATTTTTTATTAGTTTTTTGAGGTTGGAAATATTCTTAGGTAATGATTTTCCTTTAGACTCCCTGCCATTCTAAATGAAATAAAATTTAGGGCGGGTTTGTTGTATTAAACTTCAAATTTTTATTGTTTACCTTGGTTTCCTGACAAGTTTTCAGTGTGGTTTTATATTTTTTGTATATATATGTTGGTACATGTTTCTATAGTTTGAACTTAATTTATCTTAGAAGGGGATCTCAACTTGTGTGATGTCTTTTTGTCAACTTCAGTCTTTTGTTTTTCATTGCTTTTCAATGTAGGTAATTGACTTAAAGTTTATACTCTATCTTAGAGTGTCTTTATTGATTCATTTATCTCTTAGTGACACCACTTTGTCATAAAGGATTTTACATTCCTATCTCTGAAAATGTGTCAACTTTTACTTTTTTCCCTTGAGCTACCTAAAAGAACTCAAAAAAGAATAGATTAAGCAATCATCAGACACTGTATCTAGATGTAGTCAACTATGTGAGAAGGAGCTAAACCTCTAGGTAATCAATTAAAATTATTAGTTTGTGAAAAGAAAATAAAATCAAATGAAGGACCGATACATGAATAAATATTTTATTTTTTTCATCAAAAATCCGCACAAAGAAAAAGAAGGAACACCATAGAAAAAGTTAAAGATGCTAATGGGTATGGAAAACCAAGAAAGAGGATGTGGCTGAGACTGTATTTGAATATTACAAAGACCTCTTCAACTCTAGTGTTTCATCTTCTATGGAAATTCATGGAAAGGCATTAAGATAAAAACATCCTCAGATATAAAAAATGAATTCCAAAAAGAACTAGCTAACTTAAAATTTGGGCTGCCCTAAACAACATGCACCCGACTAAAGGTCAAACATTCAGAGGTTTCCATATAGGGATATTCCAAAGATTTTGGGACATTTCTAGGGGCAATATATTACGTCATGGTGGAAGTGCAGGAAAAATATATCTGAACTCAACCATACCAACTTAGTGCTTTCCCAAATGTAATCTAGCATAATGAATTTAGATCTATCAATCTGTGCAACATAATATATAAAACTTTATCTAAGATTATGGATATAGTCTCAAACCTCTTCAAAATGAGATGGTTTATGTAAACTTGAGCCCTTCATACCTAAATTATGAATAACATACAAATCCCTCTTTAATATTGAAATATTTCTTACTATGAAAATAATATAAATAAGAAAGGTATATGTCCATCAAAATTAATATGATCGAAGAGTATAACTGTGTGATATGGGCCTTCATCATCAGTGTAATCCATAAATTTGGATTTTCTTTTCTATGGTGTAGAAAATTTATGGATTGTTTTAGCAATGCATCCTTATCCTTCATCCTTTACAATTAGAAGAAAGGGTTTATTAAACTACAAATGGTTCTCCGGAAAGGAGACACAATTTATCCTAACCTCTTCTTATTTTGTACATATGCATTTTCATGTCTTATTTATGCAACCCTAATTTAGGGTTTCATCGTGTACCTTCTTGCACTTTAATCACATATAAACATGTTAGAATGTAAGATATTTCTCCTATTATGAGTATTACTATCAAATGCACATATGAATGTTCTTTTCAAGATTTTCAAGTACCTAGACCACAACTTGGATGGACATGAAATAAGTAGGATGATCTAAGGGTTCCTCCACCGATGGAGGAGTCTAAGGAGGGTCCAAGAGATTCCCCAACCCACCCCTAGTGTCCAAGGGTAAAGTCAAAGCAAAGAAGTCCATGGATAGTGAAGATGATTACCAAAGTACAACATAGTGATACAGAACGGTCATGATACTAATGAAGAAATCATAGGGGAATCATAAACTTCAAGTGCCTAGGACAATATTAGCAACATGATCATGCTAGCCATCACGTCCGTGCCAAGGAGCCCCTAGAACATCTGTGCCAGCTATCACGATCATGGTTCTATCATCTCAAGATGCTCGCGCTCTGAAAAATGGCTACCACCCAAGGTACCTACCAATGACCGTGCTACCTATGTCCCACCACGACTATTATGTACAACAAGGCCATTTAGCAAGCATCCAAATTCCATTTTAATTGTAAAACTCACCTCTACTAGAATGGCCATTTCATCCTAGGACGATAATGCCCTATCTACCACTACGACCACAGTGCCCAACACGATCGTTCTACCAACAAAACCCTAGTCTTTTCTACATTGTTCTTCCCATATTGCCCCCACTTAAACTAGTGCTTCCCTACAACCTATATATACATGGATGGCATCTTTAGCATGAGGTCAACCACCTTTTCCCCCATTCCTACAATTTACTCTTGAATTTATTGAGCTCCCATCTACTCCCACTTACCTCAACCTCATTTCCACTTTCTTCCACATAAAAACCCTAATTTTTTAAGGTTTTCTCTACTTCCACCATCCATTCCATGCCATCCAACCATTGAGGAGTGAGCTTCAAGAGTTACAACTACTAGGAGGTGAAGAAGGAGGAGTTTTCACCAAGTTTCCATGTTTATTCACTCATGTACTCCTTCTTTTTCCTTCTTTTGTTTTGTTCTGAATAACTAGGGCCCTTAGATGAGTTGTTTGGGGCTAAAGTGTGACTTTGATGCCATGTTGAGGGGAAATAACTTGTAAACCTAATAAATTCTTTTTATTGATTTTCTTCTAATCTATCTATTTCTCATAAATTTATAGTGGTTTGTTCTTAAAAACATGGGCTTCTTGTTTATTTGTGCTTGAAGCTACCTAGACTCTAGGATAAAATGGCTTGTATGAGGCTATTTTGGGATTGATCCTAGGTCCAAGTAGAGGATCCTTAGCTAGCACCCTATCTTCCCATATACACATCGTCTCTTCTACTTATAGGTGGGAAATTGAATTAGCTAGTGTGGGAGAACTTAGTGCAATTGATTTGGACATTTCTAAAGGTTGGTAGTAGATGTGAGGTGAGATACCATCATTTCCACCCTCCTTTACTACCCTTGTCCCCAAATTGTCCTAAGAACCCCTACTCTAGAAACCTAGACTTGTTTGATACTAAGAGAATTCCACCTAAACCCTAGTTCAATTGAGTCTCATAAGGTTGGATAGGGTGTGCTAGGGTGTAGTTACCCTTTGCACACCTTATTCCACCCATGAACAACTAGTAGTTTAGGATAATTTATAGTATATTCATTGTTTTATGGTTTTACAATCAATGAATATCGTTTGTATGTTATGACCCCCAACATAGGTTCTAGTCACATTCCCTCAAACAGACACACATCCATAGCTTGCTTAAAACCCCAATTGCTTCCTTGCTACTTAATGCTTTCTTAGTTAGTTGCTATACTTGCTGCCTTAGTTAATTGCCTTGTTCTTGATATCTAAGTCTTGCTAGAGTAGTTAGTATTCCTTTGTTCTTGGTTTAGAGAGTTAGTTGGTAATTTAGTTATTTGCTTTCCCTAGTTGCTAATTGTTAGTGTAGTGTAGCTTCTAGCTTGATCTACTTCATTTCTCTCCCTAGGTGGTTAAATATGATTGCTTTGCTATTGTAGTGTTAGAATTAGATCTTGATTTGTTTTCCTTAGCTCAAATTGTTCATTTCTTGCTTAGTTTCCTTTACTTGCTATTACAACTAAATTTTCTATGGTTAACTTAGGTTTTCTTATTGTTATCTTTTAATTTCTTGCTCAACCATCAGTATAATCAAACAAACCCCAATAAAACCCTAAAAACTCTAGACTCCATATTAGGAACCTAGGTCAAACACTAAGCTCTAGTGCACCTTGTCTCCCTAAGGATTGACCCCTAAATTTCCAACTACCTATACTATGATATGAAGTTGTGCATTTGCATGTGAGTCTCTAAGTATTATAAGTGCATCTATCTTAAGGTCTTATAAGTTAGAAGAACCAAGTGTGTACGTCTCGCACGCACACCAAGCTTCCTGGTGTCACTACTAGGGAGAAACACACTCGGCCTAGCTAGTTACTTTAGTTTTGGCTTTTTTTAATGTTCACATGATTGATATTCATTATTATTTGTGTTATTCACACATACTTGTTTACTAACTTTGCTTCTGTTGCTTGGTTGTGGCTTTTGTGGGTGACAATTGGTGCATGTTTGGACATCATTCACTTTCTATCAATTCATTTCTACCGGATCATGAGATAGGAACAATATGGGGTCGTCACAACAAAAACCATTAACTTGAGATGGCAAAAAGAGTAGGGAGACCCTCTAGTTCCTCCACTACCCAATCTATTGCATGATTACTTCATGCCTAGGAACTACACTTCTTTGATTGCCACTAGAGCTGATCAGATGTCGGGTCAGCGTTCTACAATCCCAATAGATCTTCTTTGACTTCTCCCTACATTCTATGGGTTTGAGAATGAAAATCCATACCATCACATAGATGCCTTCCTATAGACATGGTCTATCTTCCTCACACCTATAGCTATAAATGATTCCATTAGGTGTACCATATTCCCCTTCTCCCTCAAAGACAAGACAAATGAATGGCACTTGTCTAAGCCTAAACTTGTTACTTTGGAGACAATGAAGAATGATTTCTTGAATAAGTTCTATTCAATTACCAAGCAGACTGAGATGAGGAGATACATAATATCCTTCAATAAAAAAGAATGAATACTTCCATGATACATGGGAAAGGTTTCAAAATTTACTGTGAGATTGTCCTCATCATGAGGTTCCTATTTGACAGTTTGTCTAGTCTTTCTATATAGGTCTTTCTAAAATGGATCAAACTTTGGTGGACTCATATTGTGGTGGGAGTATGAATGGAAAAACCCCTCAAGGAGTCTTGTCCCCTTTTTGACCACTTGGCTGATAACTCCCAACATCGAGCTTCTAGTGTTGATGTGCAATATAATATAAAACATCTAACTTTCTCTCCTCGAGACAAAGACGACTCAACCCACAAATGATGAAGATATTGGTGAACATGATGAATCTCATTAAGACGCATGTGGGGCCTCTTCGAGCCACTCCCCCAACTTTGTGGAAGATCTTTGTGAGGAGGTACATGAATTACAATCCTATGGCAGCAAGAACAACCAAGGTCCAATGTGCGAATCCTATACTCCAGAATGAAGGAGACACCCACATTTCTCATGGAAGAAATAAGGAGACTAAAGAAAAAGGAGAAAATCAAGGTTTGAAGAAGAAGTGCTTGGAAGATTGAGGAACCTTGATTTAGTAAAGAAAGATGTGTCCTCTCATGGGTAAACTAGTATTCGGCTTGAGTAAAAGTTGGGCCAAATTTTTCTCACTTGCTTCTTGTTAGTAGGGGAGACATCCTTCCAAAATGATGACGAACCCAAACAATTTTAGTGGTTGCATGGTGTCTCCTCAAGGCAACTACATTCCACCATAAGGGCTAGTTTCAAGGTTGAGACAATACCAAGGACCTCCCAACCCTTATGATCCACCAGCATAACAACCTCCGTTCAAAACCCAATACACCTAACAACTACTACTAAATGCCAACAACCACCCCATGAATACCCATCACCTCTACAATATCCTCCACAACAACCTCCATAACAAACCACATCCAAAACAACCTCCACAACAACCACCTTATGTCCTTCAAAATCCCAATCCACCACACCAATGGACACCAACTCCACCTCAAAAACCATCACGAGCTCCTCTCCCTTCCCAGAGAAAGTGAACATGGTATCAATCTTGAGATGTGATAATGTAGTTGAGCATTTAAAAAAGGGACTAACCAAAGTGACAAAATTCATGCAGGACATCCTTTGTCAAAAGGTTCTTGTAATGGTTCCTAGAGCACCAAAATACTATTGTACCTCCATCCTGTGAGAGTGCCAAGTACACAATTTTTTTTCCATACCAAATTCTTATGAAAGTGCCAAGGGAACTAAGGAATCTTCCATCTCACCTTCTTTTGAGATGATAATACCATGTGTCCCGCCATCATTTGAGGTGATACCACTAAGTGCCCCAACCACAGTTACAAGAAATCCTAGTGTGGTATTCCAAATTTCCCAATTTTTTAATATGATGGAGCCCCTTCTCTTTAATGCCTTGGAAGAACCCTTCCTCAAAGGAAGTAAAAAGTATAGCATGAATATTTTTAAGGTCTTGAGGTGGGTGAAGGTAAACACCTCATTGCTTGACATCATCAAGAAAAACCCTACATACGTAAAGTTCCATAAGGGTGTGCATACCTTCAAGAAAATGATAAGTGGAAAGATACACAAGGGGATAATGTTGAATGAGTTGTAGAGTTTTATTGAAGAGGACCCTTGTTATGATGTCTATGATGATGATCTTGAAGGAGAGGAAGATGAAGATAATTACCTGAGTACCTTGCATGAACCATGAGAAGAAGATCATGTGGTAAAGGCTTTTGAGAGGGTCACTTATGATGAGGATAAAACCACATTTCTTATGAATGGATGATGAATCAAAGAATACTAAACTTGGATGAAGGAAATAAACATAGCACTAGTGGGAGGAAACCCACCTTGATTTGAGATTCTTTCTCTCAAAACCCATTTTTGTTATACTTTTCTTTTTTATTTTCAAACACACACTCACATACACACAATACTTGATGGGTATTATGATTGTGAATCATGTTAGAACAATTATATGGAGGATCTAGCCAACAGAGGACAAAAAATTGAGAAAAAATTGTAAATGTGTGATAATTCTATGGGAAAGTAGCCACCAAAACTGTTCCATGCAACACAGATGTGGTGCCATTCAGCCATGATGGTCATTCGGCCCAAAATGGCCACACTGGCTCTGTCCTGCCTACCAAAAGTGATATTGATCTCTCCCCCTCTTGGAGGATTTCCACCATGACACTGTGCACAGCATCCTAATATTCTAAACTTCTTATTCATGTTGAGGACATCATGGATAAAATGTTTGGGGTGGTAAGGCGGTAAGCCCTTGCTTTACCCCACAATAATCCCTCGCTTTACCCCACATTCATTATGCCTCTTGTTGTAAATTTTTGATTGAGATGATCAAAGAGTCTAACAACTCTTATACTTGTCCATACATACTTGTCGTGTTTGTTTTGCATACATGCATATCATGTAGTTCATTTTCTAGTATTTTTTGCATACTTTTTCAAAATTATTGCTTTTCATGAAACTTCTTTCCATGCACTGCATCTCATGTAGGTTTTTGGTAATTTTTTGTGTATTTTATCTAGGATTTTCTTGCTTCTTGCTTTTATCTCCTAATTGTAGGTTTAGATGTAATTGAGTGCAAATTGACACCATTTTGGCCAATTTTGCCTAAGCTTGAATCTTCTTGCCTAAAAGCATGTTTTAACCCAATTTCTACATTTTGAATTTAAAATCTTGATCTTTGACAAAAGCATGTTACATTTTCATGGCTTATTTCTAAATAGTACATTTACATGTGAATCACCTCTTTTGTGCTAGTGTATTGTTTTGGCTGAATTGTGATCTAATCAAGCAACAAATGCTTTGGTTTGTCGAATCTAATGAGAACATTGTGGCATTCATATTTCTCATTTGTGTGGTGTGCTATAACTTGATGAAGTGTTGAACTAATTTTCATTTAGGAGATCTCATGTTTAAACCCATACTAGAGACCCTTTTTTAACTCACTATTCATGCATCACTTCTTACCTCTTTTCCTCATGGAAGGATGTCAAGGTGCACATATTAGCCTTGGTCACCTCCAAAATTTGGGGTGACCATATCTACATCCCCTCTACTTCACTCACATCACCATGTGTCGTAACTACACCAAGGGAAAAGAAAAAAGAAAAAAGAAAAGAAATACAAAATGACAATAAAAGATGATCTTATGTAATAGCATGTAAATAAAGAAAAGAAGAGTGATCCTATTTAATAGAATTCTAATATCTTAAGACAACCCCCTTCTTCTATTTGCATACCCATTGATCTAGGAACATTAAACATGTCTCATTTCACCCTTTCTATAGCCATGTGGGGTCACCAATAATTCTTTGAGATGTGGGATTGAATGCATGAAGATGAAATAACATCCCTAGTCATCTTTGATTGTCACCATCATGAAATGGTTTGCCCAGAGATGAATGGAATCCACATAAATTGATTTTGTATTTTATGCCCTATATTTTAAGTTTGTATGCTCAATTCATTGACCATAATTGGATTGTGAAAAATGAGAGGAAAAAGGTGAAATACATGTTCATAGTCATCATTAAGCCTATGTAGTCAATATACAAACATTGCAAAGCATTTGTCATTTCTTACTTGTGGAAAAATTGAAGAGAGATTGAGTTGGAGTATACTTGAGGACAAGTATGTTTTATGTTTGAGGTGGTGATGTAGCCCTATTTTAGAGCTTCATATTGGACCTTCTTGTAATTTAATCACATCTAAACATGTTAGAATGTAAGCTATTTTCCTAAGATGCATATTACTATTAAATGCACTTATGGATGTTCATTTCATTATTTTTAGGTATCGGGACCATGCCTTTGATGGATAGGAGATGAGGATGATACAAGGGTTCCTCTACCCATGGAATAGTCAAGAGCTTCCCAAATCTACCCCTAGTGAGAAAGAGTCAAGAAAAAGTGAAGAAGTCCATGGATCATGAAGATGAAGACAGAAGTGCAATAAAAATCCCCTGGCACAATCTTAGTGACTTGAAACGATTGTGATGCTAATGAAGAAATCATAGGGAAATCACAGAATTTAACTACCCATGATATATATCATACACATGAAAATTCTACCCACCATAATTATGCTAAGGTGCCCCAAGAACATCCATGCCAGCTACCACGATCATGGTGCCATCAACTCAAGATGCCCATGTTCTAAAGAATGACCATCACCCAAGTCATCCACCACGGTCATGCTACCCAAAATGACTATGGTAACTATGTCCCACTAGCATGCCTGTTCGATCCTAGAATTATTGTTCCACCATTTACCCACTACTATCCTTCTTCCCAACACGTCTGTTCTGCCAGTAAATCCCCAATGTTTTCTGCATTGTTTTTTTCCATATTTCCCCCACTTAACCTAGCGCTTCACTACCACCTATATATACATCGATGGAGGTTGTATCATGAGGTTAGATACCTTTACCATTTCCTAGAGTTTATTCTTACATCCATTGAGCTCTCACCTACTCCCACCTACCTCCACCTTCTTCCACCTCAAACCCTACTTTTATAGGGTTTGTCTACTTCCACCTTCCATTCCATGTCATCCAACCATTAAGGAGGGAGATTCAATAGCTTTTCTATGAGGTGAAGGAGGCGTCTTCACTAGGATTTTATGACTATTCACTCCTCTACTCCTCCCCTTTCCTTGTTTTGTTTTTTTATGAGTAGCTAGGCTCCTTAAATGGGTTATTTGGGGCTAAAATGTGACTTGGATACCATTTTGGGGGAAAATAACTTGTAAACATTATAAATTCATTTTATGTTGATTGTTTTCTACTTCTGTATATTCACCATAATATTGTGGTTTGTTTTTAAAAACATGGATTGCTTGTTGATTTTTTTCTACAAACCACCTAAACTCTAGGAGAGAATGGCTTGTGTGAGACTATTTTAGGATTGCTCTGAGGTACAACTAGTGGATCCCTACCTAACACCCTATCTCCCTATATACATATCCCCTCTTATACTTCTCGGTGTGAGATTTAAGTATCTAGTGAAGTATCACTTTGTGCAATTGTCTTGGAGATTTCTAAAGTCTAGAAGGTTGGTGACGTGACATGAGATACCCTCATTTCCACCCTCCATTAATACCCTTGGCCCCCAATTTCCCTATGAACCCCTACTATAGAAACCTAGACTTGGTAGATTCTAATATAATTCCACCTAAAGCCTAGTCCAATGGAGTCTCATAAGGTTTGATAGGGTGTGCTAGGGTGTAGTTTCCCTTCGCACACCCTATTCCACTGACGGCCAACTAGTAGTTTAGGGTAATTCTATAGCTTCTATCTTGTTGTTTGGTTTAACAATCTACATGAATGAGTATGGTTTGCATGTTATGACCCCCAAACCTAGGTTCTAGTCACATTCGTACTTGATTAAAACCTAATTTGCTTCCTTACTAGTAAATGCTTTCTTAGTTAGTTGCTCTACTTACTTCCTTAGTTAATTTCCTTGTTCTTGATAACTAGGCTTTTCTAGAGTAGTTAGTATTCCTTTATGCTTGATTTACCTAGTTAATTGGTGATTTAGTTCTTTACTTTCCTTAGTTGCAAATTGTTTGTCTAGTGTAGCTTCTTGCTTAGTATAGTTCATTGCTCTCCATAGGTGGTTAAATAAGATTGTTTTGCTAGTGTAGTGTTATAATTAGATCTGTCTTTGTTTTCCTTAGAAATTTCTCCTTTCATCCTCAATTTCCTTTCCTTGCTCTTTAGAACTAAATTATCTTGAATTAACTTAGGCTTTTCTTATTGCATTCTTTTGATTTCTTTCTCAGACATTAGTGCAATCAAACAAACCCCAATCAAACCATAAAAAATCTAGACTCGAAATTAGGAACCTAGATAAACAAACTAAGCTATAATCCCTCCTCTCTCTCTGAGGATCGACCCATAACTTTATGCCTTCCAATACTATAATATGAACTCGTATGCTTGGGGTGAGTCTTTGAGTATAAGAAGTGTGTCCATCTTAGGGACTTGTAAATTCAATAGACCAAGTGTGTATCTCGCACACACACCAGTAAAATATAAAGAAGTTTCTAAGAGTCTCATACATGGTGCTAAAGCATGTAGGGGTGAACGGAGATAGCATTCTTTTTGCTAAGGATATTATTAAAGAGGCTAACTTGATAAGTATTATTACTAGATTCTACAAACGTGCCTTGGGACAGTAAATATACTTGACTAAGATGAAATTCTTTTTCAACAAGAATTTTCCTTTAGAGAAAAGAAGTGGTATTACTAACAAGTTCAGTATGAATCTAGTAACAAAATATGAGAAATTTATGAGCTTCTTACAATGATTGATAGATGAAAAAAAGAAACTTTCAAAGCAATCATGGATAAGATGTGGAATAAGATGAAAGGATGGAAGAAGCCATTCCTAGTATATTCTCATGAAATATCTTGTTCAAACCTTGCTTTCCTATATAATGGAGGTGTTCTAATTACCTTAAAATTTCATTCAATAAACACTTAGATCCTTACCATTTTAGTGGGTTACTGATGATGGAAAAAAGTGATTCACTAGGCATCATGGGATAATATGTGCAATATGAAGAAAGATGGAGGACTGGGCTTTTAGGATGTAAAAACATTCAACACTGCTATCCTCTCTAAACAATATCGAGGGCTCTATTTAATCCCCAAACCCTATCAGTCATGTTCTTAAAGCTAAATACCATAAACATGATGATTTTTTTGAGGCTTGCAAAAGCTTGGACCCTAGCTTACTTAAAGAAGCATTTGGGTGTCTAAATCTTAGTTAATGATTGATTGAATAAAATATTTGATATGGTAGAATGATTAGAATATGGGATGATATGTGGCTTCCCCACTAAAGTGTCATTGTACTAGAATGATCAATGATATAGACACCGATGACTAGACAATCAATGGGCTCATTGATGAACACAATAATGGATGGAATAATGATCTCATGGAGGACTCTTTCATTCTAGATAATGCTCAAGAAATTTACCCAATACCACATTTCTATGAGAGGAAGATGAGATGTATTAGTAACAAAATTAAAACAATTTTTTTCTCCTTTAAGTGTACCTACTAGCTAGATTTTAAGGATAACAATAAAAATTGATGGAAAGATGTTGGGCCCGTTGATGAGAACAAATGGACAAAGATCTCAAAACATAAGGTAACACAAGATACCCATCATTTCGTCTAGAGGGATTGCCATAGGGTTTAAGGACATCGCAGATAAACTTGGAGAAAAATACAAAACCCCAAACAATGTATATAATACACAAAGCTGCAAATGAGGAAATATTCCACACCTTCTTTGACTGCAACATGGAACTATTAACTATAAATATTTACTCATGTACTATTCAGGTTATTCTATGAACTACAATGAAAAGCTATTGGGAGTGGCTATTTAAAAATCTCCATCCATGTAAATAATTGATACTATCACCTAGTGTGTTGGTTCATGGATGTTCTAAAAAAACCTTGATATTCAAAAAGAACCCAGATTCATGTTTCAAATAAGTGTTATATTTATAATTAATTACAAATTATCAAAACTAAAATTGCTAACACACAATCAACTTAGAATATAGAAGATGTGAAAAAAATGTGTAGATGGAGACCCTTACAAGTTGGATACACTGAAATGAACACAAAAAAATCACTGCAACAATAGCTTAGGTGTGTTTTGGTGTTGTTTCTGAGATTATAAATGTGAAATTAAGATCATTAGATCTATCTCTACCTAAAAAATAGCCCCCCCTTCATGAATGAGTGCTCTACTATTTTCTTTAGGCTACATGTAGATTTTAATATTGATTCCCCCCCCTTCATGGATGAGTGCTTTGCTATTCTCTTTGACCTAGATGTAGCTTTTAATATGGGATTTGATAAAATAATATGTGAAATTGATGGAACTTTTGTTTTTACAGTCATAATGAGTTTAAAACTATGCCCTAGTCTTTTAATGGCTACAAAATAGATTAATTAATTGATACTTAAATTCTCCTTCTTATCTTTTATCCTTGTAGTTAGTGAGTGTAACAACATAGGACACTATTAGGAGTAACTTTTCTTGGTGTGTCGGGTAACGTTATCTAGGATGATAATGTTCTGCCCAAAATGCTTGATTGGAGCCCATATTTATCTTGAAATTTAATATTGCCATTTATTATCCTGTAGGAAAGAAAATGATTCACTTGGCTTCTCTATTTTTTCAATTAGTATACTTTTTTGGTTGGGTACATGGTTCTCTCTAAATATGGTTATCCCGTTAAGGGGGAATTTCCACTCATGCTATCAAAATTTACTTTTATAAAGGAGGTGAAAAATAAATGTGGTAATTTTCCTTCAATGGAAATACACAATGTTCATAATGTGTCTATCTAAAATTTTACCTTATGAATTTTACTAAGCATTCCCACTATTTATATATAGAATTCATACGAGTTTACTATGTATAAGAATTTTAGAAGACTCACCAAAACATACTTCAATCTTTCCACTACATTTATCTATCCAAATCTTAGATTTCTAGTTTTCTATCTCTAGCTTCTTTTAAATGAGCGTTAGCCTAAGTATAGACTTTTTATCCAACTCTACCAAATATATCTTAGCGTAAATTGTGTGATGTTGATCATAACTATTTTTATAGTTTTTGATTAGTAAATTTTGTGAGATGAATTGTAGTTTCTTTCTTACTATATTGTTCCATGTTTTTTTCAAATCTTTGACATTAGTTTTTAAGAGAAGGTTGTGTCAAAGTTCTTTTGATATACTACTTGAAAGAAGTTTGCACATACTTAAATGAGAAGATTGTGATCCTCTTAATGGTGGCCTTCTATAATTCTAAAAAAAGGAAATTGTTATCCTTGAACTACAAAAGGAGATCGATCTTGATCCACAAATGATATTAGTAATTTTAGTAGGCATTGGTATAACAAGGTAATAAAATTACAACCTGAGAAATTGTCGTTGGCAATAACTAGGTAGTAAAATATTATATTTTCAATAAAAAACCAATATAAAATTTTGTGCCTTATTTTGATTCTTCATTGTCGATTACTTGCTTTAGATTTCCATTTCACATACTTCCTTAAGCAAGTTTATTTAATCTCTTTATGTTTGAAATTTTGTACATTGGGATCAAGATCAAGTAACATGTGTTCAAGAGCTTTTTGACCACATCAAAATGCAAATATAGAGGTGCATAGAGACAACATCATGATGTTAAGACTACAAAAGAGAAAGAGCATTTGTGTAAATACCATGACCTAGATTAATGACTTAATCCTAATTTTCTATCCCTATCACCTATTAAGATGCTTGGTTTAGTAGATGCTTAGTTAGTGAGTTTTTTTTGTGGGTCAATGAACAAATTACCCTTGGTTAGGGTTTTCCTACAATTACTACAAAGCATCATGGGTGTCTTCTCCTTTCCCTTGCTTGTTTGAAGGTGGCTGCACTTAAGTAGTCTAACATAGCCTAGCTCCTTTTCCATCCATTAGAACCAATGGAAGAAATCTGACCTTCCATTAGTAGAAGAGCGATGGAAGTATGTATGAAATTTTGTTGATTGAAGACCGTTGGGGCTCTTCCACATTTTATTGGTTCATAGTATGCCTGGTTTCATTAGTTGAAGACTGATAGAGCGGTTCTCCTTTCCATTAGCAGATGATTTATTAAAGAGGTCGTCTATGTGACCTTCATTGTTTTCTATGAGTTCACTACCAACATAATGACTAGACGACTATGTGATAGATTTCTATTCATAGAGTATTAGTAGAAAGTTTGCACCATGACTATCAATGGATTGAATATGAACTCTCTATTGAATATTCTTTGTGGCATATCTTGAGATGGATTTCTTGAAAAACATGCACTAATGAATTTAACCAACAAGAAAAATCATTGATTTCTTCATCTTGTTCCTACAAATGAGACGTCTAGCTGCATATACCGATGAAAAGTTAGGGTTATCTACTGATGGTGCGATTGGCTGAGGAGAGTATAGTTTTCAACTGACGATGTGACAATTTGACCTATTTATTGTTTCTTATAGGGCTATATACACCCTCTTAGCCTTCCTTCCCATCTTGCTTGTGCACCTGAGAATCAACACATTGTTTCATAGTGAGACACCATCAATTTACGCCAACTAAAGGATATCTAGTTTCTTTGATTGATGTTTCTGATGTGATCCACCCCCATTCTCTTCACTACTGATGTGAGACTTGCCAAACTCTTAGATTATGAGCATTGATTGGAGTAAGTTGAACCGTGATCATGCATTTTCCTTATGATTCCTTACCTTCTTGTCCTTCTTGTACATTTTCTAGGTGGTTTTTGTCTAAGGTTTCAATTATATAGGTACACCCTTTTCCACCTTTATCTTGCATGTTTAGTTACTTCTGGTCATGAAATATTGGCTTTAGTGTTGTTTAATGGGAAGAGCTTAGTTGTTAGAGGGTTTGCCTTCAACATTAGATTTTTTTCATGAAGATGGGATCTTCATGATAGCTTTTCATGCACATATTTTTTTCTCCCTCGTTAGGGAAGTGGTATAACCTTTGACTTGCTTATTACCTACCATGTGCTTGTATGTGGGAAATCTTACTATTATATACCCTTATTCTATACAAAAATGGCTACTTCACATACTTTGGGCCTTGATCAATGGGTCTATGTTCCAGCGTATTAGACTTACGTACAACAACCACCTTTCTATTGTCTAAGAACTAAATAACCATATGTGTTTAGAAAGGAAGTAATTTACGCTATAAAAGAATCTTAGGGTTTCTTTAATAATGATTAAATATGACTTGTATGTTTAAAATATGATAACATATGAGCTACTTATTTCTATTGTACATATATAGTGCATTCCTTTTGTTATACCCTTACTTTGATGTTATTAATATATGAAAGGCGGCTCCTATAGAGGAACAAAGACGGTTCTATGCATATTTCTCATGTTTTGTTATAAGTTCCTAAGGTTTGACAACCTGTAGAATTTTGAGAGGTCTTTTACCTTGTCTAATCTAGGAGTTAATTTAATGTGAATACCTCAATCATATAGACGCAAAACATGTGCACCTTATTTTTTTGTTTTTGAAAAAAAAGGTGCACATGATTTTTTTTTCAAAAAAAAAAATAAGGTCATGTTGATTTGAAGTTTTATATCTTCTAGAGTTATTTACTTCTTTATTATCTGCTTACTTTCCAGTAGGTTTCTACTACTCTATTTGATTTAATCATAGATCAATGAACTTAACTATCAATAGAAATCTACATAGTAGAGATCTGAGTTAGTAGACCCATTTACCCCGGTCATTAGGGGGATGTGGAATTGAGTTAATCTTATTGAAACCAATAGTTGTGAGAAAATTCTCAAAGCTATATATAAGTGAATGTATAGGGAAGCTTAGAATCCAATATCCTATTGTCTTTAAATAGTTTTGGGACTCTGTGAAGGTCGATGGCCAGATGGAGGTGCATGAGTAATGCGATGTGATATGGATGGTAGTCACCCTTTATTTATGGTGTCATGACCTATGCACATAGTGCCTGCCTATTTTTATGGATTCAATTTTAAGAAAACATCCACGGTAGGCTAAACATTGTGATCATTTCCTTATTTGATATTTCACTTTGACTCGAGGTTTTAAGGAATGATCTATGGAGTCTGGACATTGTTTGATATAGTATGGATTAATGGTAGGTATTATTAGCATCTAGTTAGTTGGTGGGTGGTACACACCAATCATCATAGAACATCCAAAACACCCAAAAAATGTGTAGTATAATCATTTGGGTTTAATTAACACTAATCATAGTTGTGCGTTGGATGGAATGCCTTTCTTATTATCATTGATGTATTGTGCTATCGAACAATCTTTCTAGTAGTCTTGGTACCAGAGTGGATGGGTAAGAGTATGTCTTCAGACATGCATGTAACTAGTATGCTCATCTCTTTAAAATTTTCATTTATAATAATTTCTCTTACAAGTAATAGATATTTCAAGCATTATATCATATCTATGGGACTTTGAGCTCACTTCTATAGTTTTCCACACTTTTTAGGTGAGCACCCCAACTATCATAGCCAAGGTGAAGAAGATCAACACGGAGGGATAAGGATTTAAGATCATAGGTGGATGATGTTTGCGTAGAAGGGATCTCGGAGGTAGGTGATATTTTTTGACCTCCTTCGAAGATAAAGCATATATGGATAGAGTCATAGATGTCCATGTACACTGAAATCTGGGTGGAATGCATGCAATACACTTTATTCGCCTTGGGTCTTGACATGCAAGAACTACCTTTAGGGATGTGGTTATGCGTGTTGTACTATTTTTTGTACTTGATTTATAGTAACACCCCATATGTAAATTTCAAATTAACTCCTTTTTGTTGCGATATTATGACCGCATCTCCTAGCATTTTATTGAATAAAGTCTTGTAAAATTATGAAAATGATAATTTACCATTGTATTATCATATGGACCCAATGGTCTGTGAAAATTTATTTGTGACAATGGGCATAAAGTTTCACCTCAAGATCACTATGTGGCTCATGTGTATGATGACGTGCTTAAGGATTATGTAAGACTCCTATCCTAGCTTTATGCTTAATTGTAATTAACTTGTATAATGAGTTGTTTAAACCTTATTTTAATCTTTTGAGATGTCTTAACATCATGTGACAACCTTACATTTTCATTTTGGACCAATTTGATTGATGTTTGAGCTACCTTGTAATATATGTGCTTGTTTTGGACTAGTTTACAATTTACCCATAAATGAGGATTATCTTGCAATTTATCACATGTTGAGAATGTTTCTTATGCTTTATCATCATGAGAGAGAATATGATGCAATAAGGTTCCTTGTTTGAATCGTGGATGGTGATGTGACACCTCATGGTGATTCTAGGGTTTTGCTTAGTTGATATGGTACCTATGATAGGGTTTGAGTGTTGCAGCTACTACCTCACACTTGAGTGAGTGTAGTGACCAAAACACATGCTTTTGATGTTGTAGTTTTGACCAAGACAACCTAGAGGTGACAATGGTTCAGAAAATTTGTCTTCTAGTGTCTCGACCGTGAACATATGGTGACTTAGGGTTTTGACCTATATCAGTTGATGGAAGTGTCTCGATTGGGACAAGGTGGTAGCTGACCTTGGAGGTCTCTACACTTTTGTTGGATAAATGTAAACCTTTTGATTTATGCATGTCAGTGGAGGAAAAGATATTTCTTTGAAGGGCATGTGTCCCTCGATGGCATATTATGTTGACACATCATAATCTCTTACTTCCCTCCTCCTTTGGGTATATAACCCCTTCTCTTCACTTGCAAGCAACTTTTTTCAGTCTGACACTCTTTCTTCTTTCTTTCGACTATCCTTGGAGCTTCAGGACCAAAAAAAATTCAGATCTTGAAGCTTTTTCTTGGAGATCTCTTCTTTCTTGTTTGTAGACTATGGATTATCTATGGTAGCTTTTTCTTGGAGATCTCTTCTTCACAAGGGCCATAGATCATGTTTAAACATGATGGTATTGAGTGAGAATAAGACCTCTTCTTTCTTCTTCTTTGGTTCGACCTAGGGTATGCACTTTCTCTTTTATTAAGATCTATTTGACTATGGAGTTTCTTTCTCTTCTTAAGGTGATCCTTTGGTCAAGGTGTTGAAGCTTGGTTGAAGTTTGTGGATCTTGTGGTTATAGGAGATTGTTCTCTCCAAAACAGACGGGCTATACAAATCTTCACACCTCTATTATTGCCATCTGAAACCTATTCTTATGTTGTTGTTCTACTTATTATAAATGTGTTCTTAATGATAGAAGGAACAATATGTTTTAGGGTTGAGCTCATGGTGTATTCTTGAAGAGATTATATTTCTTATAAACCCTAAGAGTTTTGTACCAGATTTATAGTGAATGGAAGATGATGTGTTTTAGTTGAATCTTCATATACAGAACCATGCTCTTTTCTATATGGTCCAGTTATCATGAATAACAATAGGTTTGAGTATAATAGAATGCATAAGAAATGTGGTTTTCTCTCTCTAACCCTTTTGGTTACTTGCTATGATCATGTTTTAGGGTTCATGCACACCTTGGTGTAGGGCGTTCTTCACCCTATTGATGCTTGGTATTCCCTATTGTTACCCACCTGTTCCAATCTTATTTAGATTTGTTAATGTCTTAGGCATGAGTTTGAGACAGACCCTTGGTCTTCCATCTCAGTCGACACCCTTGAAGTGGGTGGTTTCCATCGCGACTCTCCTCTAAAGGTGGTTGCTATACTTTGTTGGTTGATGCATCGTTGGTGCTTGAGCTGTTTTGATGCAACATCACGGTTAAGATGCACCATGTATGCGTCATAGTCGAGACACACCCTGGGCACACTATGGGTCAAGAGACCCAACCCGTGTTGTGGGTTGAGACAACTGTTGCACGCGTCGCAACTCTACACGTGTTGCAGTTGAGACATTGCACCCACTGTGACCCTGCACATGTCCTGGGCTGAGACAGGGGTTGCACACGTCACAGGTGAAAGACACCCTACTGCACACATTGCATATTGTGACACCATGAGTGACTGAGCACTGTTGATATACATTGCATGTGTTGAGTGGTCGAGACACCTATATGGAGGGTGGTCGATACATCTATATGGAGGGTGGTCAAGATACCTATATGGAGTGTGGTCGAAATATCTATATGGTGGGTGGTCCAGACACCTATGTATATGTATAAACATGGATAATACATAGTGTAATAGTCTATACATGGTGATGTAGTTATTAATGTTTAATCATCAACAATAATGCTTAACCCTTTTACTCTCCAACAATGTAGGAGGTGATGGAATTATGGTTTAGTGGTTGAGGGTTGTGATGAAACCCTAATTAGATATATATGAACCCTAACCCTAACCTTGCAAACATGATGTATGCACTCATACTACTCAAAGTATTTGTTATGTGATTATGTTCTCTCTCTCCTACCTGTGTAACACTAACTTTTAGGTGAGATGAATGTCATAGGTATCAGTATGCTAATGATGATCCCTATGTAATACACGATGGTGTTATGATTAATGTTGAGGCATAATGTAATATTGAAAGTGCAAGAGTTATATGAATTGTGCTAATGACCTAGCAGTGCTTTGTGCATAAATTGAGGGATTGATATCCCATAGTGATGTGATAATGAGACAAGTTCTCACTTTGAATGTTTTATATCTTCTAGAGTTGTATCTTATCCTTAATCTTAAAGAGTTTATTTAGGTTAATATGTGGTAACTTGATTGATGCATTAAAGATACCCAATAGGAACATTTAATCAAGTGAAATCCTAATCATGTAGTTGCCATGTACCATAGATCCATTTTCAGCGTCAATATTTAGCTGGATGGTGAAATGACTAACTCCTTCGGGAATCTCAGAGCACACATTGTTGAATATGTGGGGTACCAGTCGAAATAACTTCATGTATCCTTAAATTGTTGAAATAGTAGTATATTGTTTATTATAGAACAACCACGTGTGAGCCTATTCTCTTGTGTTGTGCCATGTGCCAAGGCATAGTAGTTATTTTACAGAACCATAGCCATGATTGTGAGTTTCTATCTATAGGAATATAGTTCTAACATACCAAAGCTTGGACATATTCTCTTTTTGGGCTTCTTTCTAAGCTTTTCCTTTCATTTCTATCTTTTTCCTTTGATTTTTAATTTGTGGAAATAGTAGTGGTTTGGTGAACATTTGTTCATTATTATTTCCAACATATGGGTTTATGGACAAATACCTCAATTCATATTTTAATAAGGGTCTAATATGAAAATTTACCACTTAAGTGGGATAATGATAAAATAATTCATTCTAGATCATTCCTTAGCCTTAAGGAGCAAGGAAGAGAAGAAGAAATGAATTATAATGTCTTAAACATGATAATGTGATATTGAATTATTTAATATGTTAAATATTGGTAATAATGTATAATGGGCTAAAATTCATAAAAGAAAGACTAACTGGTTAAAGATAAATCGAGATTCATTATCCTTTGGTTTGGTTTGGCTTGGAGGCCAAGTTTCATAGTTTTGGGATGATAATAACTATATCTATGTTATTTTGAAAAGAAAAGGTGATTTTTCCTCATTAATATGAAATAAAATATTAAATGACTCCAAAAATGGAAACTAATCATGGATTTGTGATCTCCACATTATAAATAGCCTTTGGGAAAATTTTCATATAATTTGGATAATCTTTAATATACATGTGAAATCAGGAGAGAGAAAGTGTGTAGAACCTTCAAAATATTAAATAAATATATAAACAAGTCCAACAAGTAAAATTGATGGCAAATTTGTATCCAAGGCACTTAATGTGACTTGTGGGTGAAGTTTCATCAAATTTTAAGAATCTTATAACCATTAATGATGGAGGAAAGAGAAACTATGATTTGATTTATTTAACATATTAAAAGTTCTCAAAAGGAAAATCTAGTTACATATTTGGACTTCTCATATAAAAAATAGGTTGTTTCAATTTTCATTAATTTTGGGGCTGATTTGGACCCTCAAATGAGGGGAGAGAAAAAGAGATATAACTGAATGTTCCACTTTATTTGGATTCCAATTTGGATATAGTTTTCATCTAATTACATGTCACGGTTACTTTGTTTTAGCACATGGGATTCGGGCCATTGGATCGGCGATCCAACGACTACTGTGCATCTTCAACCTCTCGCAAAAAAGGAAAGCGGCCGCCAGTTGTTGTGAATTTTTGATCACAATTTTCTCCCTCAATTCGTGGTCTTTTTCTAAGTTTTTTTTGTTTGTTGAATACGGGAGTGGATTCCAAACCTATTGATCCCTAAATTTTCTCCTATCTTTTCCTATTTCAAAAACCCCCAAATGTCATACTAACCCCCCTCACTGTCATGAGATCATAGGGATTAGTTATTAGTATCCTACCTATAAATAGGTGTCAACGACATCATGAGACCTGAAAGGTTGCTCCTCTCCTTTCAATTTCATCAAAAACTACATCATTCATCGCCGCCAACTGAGTTCCTCCTCTAAGCTTGCAACTTCTTTTTCCAGAACTCAGTGGCACCAGCACTCCAATGGGCTAGTGCGGTATGTTTGCTAGCTCTTTGTATCTCTTTTTGTACAACTTCCTTGACGATTGATTTTGTTCTATGGATTTTCCCAATTCACCCCCCCCCCTTGAGCTGCTGCCATGGCACGGAGAGCCATCAAAGGAGATGGGCTCCTTCTTTGTTTTTTTGTTTAAGGGCATTTTAGTAATTCCACATCTTGATTTCTTTGGTTTGAGCGAGGTCAACCAGACCATTGATTAACTGACTTCATCACCTGTGATTGGGCCAAGTCAGTGGGCCGGGTCTGCTCTCTCTCCCTCTCCTTCTCGATTATCTTGATTAAACGAAGTTTTTTATTGGTCGAAAATGTAGAATTCATATCTATTACTCTGGTTGTCCAAAAATTCAAAATAAATATGTTTTGGAATCAGAAAAATGTGATCTTTCTAAAAAAATATTTTTGAGGTTTGGTTTTGAGTTTTATCGGAAGATGTTTTGTAAAAATGAATTTAATAGATAAAAATCACCAAAAATGCACTTTAATCATCATAATTTCAAAATATGTAAATTATATATTTTCTTAATAAAGAGAACCTAATAAGATCAATGGTAATATTTTAAGAGTCTAAATCATAGTTTTGTGTGAAAAGTCCAAAAGTTAGGGTTTCCTTACCTTTATACATGTGTAACCTGAATTCATGGTTATATATTGAAAATAGGAAATGTGGATCTTGGATCATCTAAAAGTGGTGAAAGTTTATAATTGAATTGAATATGAGAGGTATGTGCATTCTTACACCCTAAGTTTGGAAGTTTGTGATCCAAACCCTATTTTCCTTAATGAGGCATTAATTGAACCCTATTTCCTTTATTATGGTTTCTCTTGTTCTAATTGCCTCAAAATCAGATTTGATATATTATTTCTTGGGTTTTGGAACCCCACCACCATGTTGCAACTATATGATGATTTATCTTGCCACTTTACTATTTCTTCAGTATGATGGTTTATTTGACTACTTAGCTATAGTAGTGGTACTTATGTACAACCACCCATCATTTAGGGCATGTATTATTTTGCCCTGGGGAATGTGTTTACTCTTCCCTTGGGGAATGTGTTATTTCTCCCCAATATAAATATTTTATAGGTGACTGGGAATATGATTACTCTCCTTTAGTCTAATATTAATCATTCATGCAAGTTCATTATTAGTTATTGGTTTTGGCAAGAATCTTTTGTTATATGCCTCATTCTCTTGGCCTTCTCATCTTATGATGAATTTATACCGTTATCTTTCAATGATGTTCTTATGTTTATTCCTTGTTCATATTATTGTCACATACCTTGTTTCTTTCTTTTTGTTGGGTGCTTTCCCAACCACCCATGATTATATCAAGGAGTTGAACAAGATCAAAGAGTACTTAGATTTTGGCATGGATCACTAGTACAGGAATGGTCTGTAGCGTCAATTTTTTAATCCTGCAGCGTCACTTTTTAACAGACGCCTAAGTGACCGTCGCTATAGAATTTGATCTATAGCGTTGATTTATTTAACAAAATAAAACTGACCTTACATAGTAAACACCGACACAACATGTTGTAAAAATTCCGACCTAGGCGAGAAAAAAGGAGCCTGTAAGGTCGGTTATTCGAAAAAAACCAACCCTGTAAACGGTCTCGGTCAAGAAAATTGTCGACAGAAAGTTTTTCGGTCGACAATTTTCTCGACCGAGAGAGTTTACAGGGTTAGTTTTTTTGAAATAATCGACCCTAAAGATTGAATAAACATTTCAGTGTAACACTCGGTCGAGAAAATTGTCGACCGAAAATAATTCGGTCGACAAACTTGTCGACCGAAAGGTACACTGAAAATGCTTATTCAATCTTTACGGTCGGTTTTTGTAAATAACCGACCTTATAGAGGACATTTAGAGTCGGTTTTGTACAAAAACTGACGCTAAATATTGAATAAACATTTTAGTGTAACACTCGGTCGAGAAAATTATCGACCAAAAATATTTTGGTCGACAAACTTGTAGACTGAGGGGTACACTGAAAATGTTTTTGTAATCTTTAAGGTCAGTTTTTGTAAATAACCGACCTTATAGAGGACATTTATAGTCAGTTTTGTACAAAAACCGACGCTAGAAGTTATATTTCGATCGAAAATTTGCTCGACCGAAGAGGGTACACTGAATTCAATCTTTTGGGTCGATTATTTAAAAAACTAACGCTTGAAGTTACGATTTTTTTTAAAATTTCTGTAAAAATTGAAATAGAACAGAAGAATAAGAAGATTCATATATTCTAGGAGATGGGAGCATTGATGCTCAACCGTCACCATTCAAAACCACACATTCATAACAAAAATGATTCATAATCGCATCATAATTTACAAAATGATAGAGTGCAAGTCTGAGATGACAGATACAAAAGTAAATATGAAAGAGTACTCAAACCACATACATAAATGGATCCGACATATTTAATCCAATGCTATATCGACTTCATTTATAAAAGACTCTGACCACTCTTCTCGGAATTCATCCAAGTCCACATGTGTGTAAGGCTGGGTTGTAAAGATCTGTAATAGAAAATGCACATGCTAATATTTTATAAAATAACTACAATCACTTGTAAATTTATGATGTTATTCTTTATTACCTGACTTATAGTCTGAATGTCATGTGATGCTTGTTTGACAATAGCTTGCATATATTTCATTACATAGTAGCCACAAGCCCAGTCATTATTTTGCATAGGACACTACAAATAACAAATTATACTTAATGTTAGTAAACTACTATAAACATCAATTGAGATAAGAGTATAAGAGTTGACATATTACAGTTGAAAATTAATACATATAAGAGTAAGAAGTTGTCAAAGTAGCTACCTTGACATTTTTCAAAGTCAATGTCTTTAATTTTATGGGTATTTGTCCTCCAGCTTCACGAAAAGCCTTAATACCCCTATCAAATTTAACGATAGTTGGTAAAATAGAAATTCTAAATAGAAATATCATGTTGAAGCATTAATTAAATTTATGCTTACTCCATAGCTGGCAATTTCAGTTTGTGACTCCTTGTTGTTTTACCCATTGGGTCAAGATAATAAAGAGTCATCTATTTTGGGGAAATCACCACTAATTCCCAATGTCTAGCTCTGAGTAAGAATAAAAGAAACATTAAAATAAATAATTTTATTCATTATTAAAATTATATTGAATAATAATACTTACTGGACATTAAAAGGAATTAGGATAATTTCTTTCCCCTCACTAGAAAAATATTTGAATGCATCAGAGAAGTACTCATTCACATCCTCAATATGTGTCTCCACCTGACTACTGACCGAAGGAACTAAGAATCCAACATTCTTTATATCAAAGTTTGTGGCCTCGATATATAAATGGCTGTTAAACATTTGTAATTATTTTCATATGTAGAAATAAGCTAAAAATGTGTATTGGAATTTTCTATATATATTGATAGATCCTTACCTTATCCATACTTATATTATCGAAGTGTTCAGCCAATCATACCGGAACAACTCTATAATATCATCAAGAAAAATAAAATTCTGAAAGTCCCTCCCAGCTGCATCTTGTGTTAAATTGACCAACATATGTGATCCCGATCTTTGGTTGGCTAAGTATCAACACAAACATTTAGATTTGCTTCCCAATTCGTCGAATGTAGTTTCGGGAATGAAAGATGGCTTGGGTATAGGAGGACGACTAGTAGAAGTTTTACTTTTTGGTTTACAAACCTGTTAATTAAATTACATACTTATATTACATGAGTTCATATATGCAGTCAAATATGAAAAATATGGTAGAAATAAGGTATACCTTGTCATTGATAACCAAGTGTCTAGGCCAACCCACCATAGCACCCTCAGCTTCTTCAACTGTACTATATTCAGGATTAGGTATGGGTAGTGGTTTGTCCCCCATTCCGTCATACACAAGATGGATGGACACACGACAAATGTCATCAGTAATTTGTTGGCAATGCAATGTACCACCAAGGTTGTACACCTTGCCCGCTTCCACAACATTATATTCTGGAACCTCCACTGTACGTTTACAGTTCATACCAACCTAGATTGAAATAATATAAGTTATATTAGAAATAGTAGAACAGATACATGTTAGAACTATATATATTATCATATATTAATCATACTAATAACACAACATATAGAACAAAAACTTACTGCAGATTGTTGTGGTGGGTCATCGGGAGTGCTCCCATGACCTTCTACAACTGGAGAATGGGTTTGTACCTCATCACTTGAGAGACGCACAATATGAATAGGTTGAGAAGGTTGAGTAGGATGAAATGAAGACATTATTTCTTTTACTTTCTGCGCTACTAATACTTCAACATCCTCTTGTGTAAGACCTCCTGCACGACCTCTTTTAGATTGCGAAGGGCCAAAATAAGACTTGAATCCTATGCCAGCTCCTAATCCCCTAACACAGCCAGGATGCTCCTTCGTACCAAGAGCAACTGCTAGTTCATCCATGTAGCCAGTTGGGATGAACTTTCCTTCCTTCCTTTGCTCGTGGAGATCAATCTATTCATAGTTAATAAAAATATTAAATCACAATATCAATTAGATATAAATAAATCTAAGTTTTTGGGAGTTACTCTTTACTTAGTTGGGATAAACCTACCATCTTTTATGCCAACTCCTTAGTTGCAGGGTTGACAATTTCACCATCTCGATTATTTCTAGTGTCAATCAATGTCAAGTGTCAGGGTGGTCGCTCAACTTGAGTTGTACTAGATTATTCTCCAGAATATGATTGCTTCTCTTGTAGTTGGAGGCGGAAGGCATAACCACCGAGCCCCAAGCGATGGTCATGCACATTTTTAGCCCGTCTTTCCTTTTGAGCCTGGTGAATAGGCTGATCATTTAAAATGAGGTATTGCAATTTAGACTTGGCAAACATGTATAAAAATATTCACCTCCTTAATTGTATAAAATTAAATATTCATACAATACATCATAATCTTTACTACCTAAAACTCTTCTGATCTCCTAGCTGCAACAAATCTTTCCCACACCTCAGGATCTATAAAAATATATACATCTGTAGCTTTCTTCTTTTGTTTAGGATTATTTATAAATTCCCTTACAATATATGTCTTAAAACCCCTCCATCGTACACCACAACGTTGTAGCACTCTTTTCTTGTGATCTTTTTCATTTAGATGAAAAACACCCTATACATAAAAAAGAAGCAATTAATAATGTTGTTTTAAAAAGGAATTAATTCCAAGCAAACTAAATTAGAATCAATAGATAAAAAACATATTAAAATAATATCACTTCCACTCATAGATATATCTTTCCATATGAGGTCTTTTTTGGCATTAGGCACAACATGACAATTTTCTATATCTATTGGCACCTTACTGCGCGCGGTCGCCCCTATGTAATGCTTGAAAGCACTAGCATGTTCCCCAACAGGTGCTCCTATCATATCAAACTGGACTGGCAATTTATCCCCTTTAGCCCTGAGCTCCTCCAGCCTACACATCAATGTAGGACCTCTAAGTTTCTTAGCATCACCACTACCATCCTCATGGTGCTCATGCTCATAATGTTCATCTTCACTCGCCATTTTAGAACCTGCAAGTATACATGATAAAAAAATAAGTGATAATAAAAGCACAAGTGATAAGGTATACATGATAATAAAATAAATAATTCAAAGAATACATGCCTTTAGTATTGGTTGAGTTGTTAGTCAAGGAAAATTCCTTCAGCATGGTCTTGACGTTTATAATATTCATCGGTGTTATCTTCAACATTTACACCTGGTAAACCAACTAAGAATGGACTGGAATCATCATACTTTTCGTAGTATTCTTTTTCATTTATAGGATATATAGTAAACTGTCTTTTTCCATTAAGAATGACAGACCGATTTTTATTTTCCGGGTCATCAATATAGAATACTTGTTTTGCTTGGTCTGCCATGATGAATGGCTCATCTTTGAAGCCAATCTTTTTAAAATTCACCAATTTGAAACCCAACTCATCCACTAAAACTCCTTTGTTGTTGTCATCCCAATTACACCTAAATATAGGAACTCGAAAATTTGTATAGTCCATTTCCCATATGTCCTCAATGACGCCGTAATATGACATCTCAGCTTCGTGTGGTCTTTTATCTTTGGCACTAGCAAAATACAATGAACAAGCTTTAATAGTGACCCCATTATTTTGAACTACACTACTTTCATCTTGGCGCTTTGTGTAGTATGAAAATCCATTAATGTCATAACCTTCATATGACATGACATCCATTTTTGGCTTAAAGGCGAGCCATTTTATGTTCTCAACAACATTATTTGGTGATTCAGATAGTTGATTAAATACTTTCTCTTCAAACCACCTAATAAATGTTCGATTATGCTCTCTTGCAAGCCACATTGAACTGGATCGTGGATGATTTCTCTTGATAAGATCATTGTGTTCTGTGATGTAGCTACGAACTTCATCGATGTTGTGTAAAATATACAAATGCGCTTGTTCCCACAACTCATGACTGATTCCATTCACTCGTCCTCCCAGAGTTCCTTTGCCACAATAAGATCTAGTGTGATGGGAATTTTTTTGATCGCTACAAGTTTCATTGCAATTCAAAAAATTATTACAAAAGTCCATCATCTCCCTAGCCACGTAACCCTCAACAATACTCCCTTCAGGACGATAACGATTCCGAACATCACCTTTAAAAACACTCATGTAGCGTTCAAATGGATACATCTAGTGTAAGAAATTGGACCTAACATCTTCACCTCCATTGTAATATGTACTATAAGATGAACCATGATATCAAAAAATGAAGGAGGAAAGTACATTTCAAGCTGACACATGGCAACAATTACATCTTTCTGTAATTTATCAAGAGTATCAGGATGTATCACTTTGTCGCATATTTCATTGAAGAAGAAACAGAGTCTTCTGATTGCAAACCTTACATGCTTCGACAATATAGATCGAATAGCCACAAGTAAAATTTGTTGCATTAAGGTGTGACAATCGTGAGATTTGAGACCTATCAGTTTCAGATCCTTCATTGATACTAATCTACGAATATTAGAAGAGTATCCTTATGGAACCTTAATATTATACAAGCACTCACAGAAAGTCTTTTTCGCTTTCTTTGACAAAGTGTAACAAGCCGGTGGCAAATATGTGCGGCGACCCCTGATCTCCACTGATAATTCTTTTCTAATACCAATTAATTCTAAATCTTTTCTAGATTTGATGCCATCTTTAGTCTTTCCTAGTATGTTCAATAACATACCAATGATGCTATCACAAATATTTTTTTCAACATGCATGATGTCAATGCAGTGTCTAATTGCCAAAGATCTCCAATAAGGAAGATCTGAGAATATTGACCTCTTCTTGTATAGAGATTTGTCACATGCGAGTATATGACTACTTGAACTCTTTCCAAATTCATTAACAATATGTTTCACCCTATCATATACAACATTTCCTGGTATAGGTTTAGGAGCACTTCATTCCTCAGTTGACCCGTTAAAGGTTTTGTGTTGCCTTTGATGAGGATGCACTGGTGGGAGAAATCTCCAATGACCAAGATATACGATTTTACCACCATGTTTTAGTATGATTGAATCAATATTTTCCTCACAAATAGGACATGCTTTGTATCCTTTTATGCTATATCCAGACAAATTTCCATAAGTTGGAAAGTCATTAATCGTGCAAAATAACATAGCACGCAAACTGAAGATCTCTTTACGTGAAGCATCATATGTCATAATACCTTCTTCCCATAGTTTCATTAGGTCATCAATTAGAGGTTGAAGATAAACATCAATATCATTTACAGGTTGCTTGGGCCCTGATATCAATATTGAAAACATCACATACTTATTTTTCATACACAAACAAGGAGGAAGATTGTATATACCAATCATAACAGGCCACGTGCTATGTTGGCTGCTTAATGTACCATAGGGATTCATTCCATCTTTACAGAGTCCAAGTCTTAGGTTTCTTGGTTCTTTACCAAATTGAGGGTATAATAAATCAATTTTCTTCCATTATGGAGAATCAGATGCATGTCGTAGGACACCATCATCATTGACCTTTAACTCCCCATGCCAAGACAAATTTTGCGCATCTTCTGTATTAGCAAATAAGCGTTGAAATCGTGGTATTATTGGCAGATACCACATCACCTTGGCAGGAGAGCCATTTTTAGCCTTAGCTGAATTTGTAGTCTTATACCTTGACGCACCACATTTTGGACAATTTATCAAATTACTATAGTCCTTCTGAAATAACACACAATCATTTGGACATGCATGAATATTCTTAGCCTCCATTCCCATTGGGCACATTATTTTCTTTGCTTGATATGTTGAAATTGGAAGCTCGTTGCCTTCAGGAAGAATTTCCTTTAACAAAGACAATAGTGAAGTGAAACTCTTATCGCTCCACCGGTTTTGAGCTTTAAGAGTATATAATCACATCACAACACTCAACCTCGTGAACTTAGTACAACCCTTATATAATGGTTTTTCAGCATCATGGACAATGTTTGCAAATAAAGAAGGTGGATCAATGACATTGTCCCCACAACTATGTAGCATCTCATCAACCATATCATCCTGAATCTGGTCATCTTGAATCGGTTCATCATTAACATTATCATCATTATCTATATCTTCTATGCCACAACTATTAGTATCGACATTTTCAGATCCATAATTCAATTTCTCTCCATGCCAATACCATTCATTATAACCTTGTATGATCCCATTGCATATGACATGATTCTTAATTTCCTCACCAGTATCAACTTTCAAATTATTACAACAATTTCAATATGGACAATATAGCCTATATGTAGGTAGTTTCCTATGTTCCTCAGCAAATCTGATAAATTCATCAAGACCTTTGGCAAACTCTGGACTGCAACGGTTCTTGATAGACATCTAACTTCAATCCATTTTCTATATCACATTAAAATTAATTATAAACCTAACAGTTTAATATTGATACTATAATAATCTGTAAGTTTTTATTGATAGGAAGTTAATTACTTATATACTAAAGTGTACCACCTATCCCATTTTTGAATATTTAATCTCACTAGTAACTGTATAATATATGTTTAGTTTTGAAGAAAATTTCAGCATCATTTCCCCTAAGTTCTCCAAGTACACCGATGTAAATGGCAAATAACCACTCACATATGTACCCAGAGAACAAATGAAGAAATCCTATTGAAATAATCTACAAAACTAAACATACATTATACAGGTACATCCTAAGTGAGATTAAAATATCCAAAAACAGTCCCAAACCGAGGACTATCCAAAGTTTACTCCTAATGAGTAAATTTTAAATGGGTTTCTAAGTTAATATATAAATGCATTATTTTCATATTTATATATTAAGTTAAACATCATGCATCAACCCTAAAGTGTTAATCTAGGAGTACACATGTATAATCTAGTATTAATTTCTAAAATTTATATAATGAATACATATGAAAAAAGACATGTTTTTATTATTGGGTTATCAAATCATATAAAATGGAAAATACTTGTACAAATTAGCAAAGTAAGGCCGTTTCCAACAGTCCAAAGATTGAAATCATTATAATATTTAGAACTATTTGTGAACATTACAACAAATATGATTAAAACATTTATAGCTCCCACATAAATAAGGAGCAGGTCCACACTTGGTCGACAATTAGTCGACCGAAAGCCCACCTACGCGCAGCGTCCAGGTCCAGTCCCAGTCGACGAATTCGTTGACCGAGAGTGGACCTGGATGCTGCGCGCAGGTGGGCTCTCAGTCGACTAATTGTCGACTGAGATGGACCTGGACGCAGCAATGGCGGCAGGCGGGAATGAAGGAAGGCGGGAACGAAGGAGCGAAGGAACCAACGAACTTACTTGGAAATGGCAGCGACCTTCGTGGAGGATGAGACGACCTTCACGGAGAGGTGGCAACCTTCGTGGAAGAGTGGAGAGGCGGCAACGACAAGCTCTTTTCGTAGAGAGGAGGAAAAACTTTGGCGGTGCGGAGAGGTGGCAACGTCTTCACGTACGGACACCACGATCCTCTTGGTGGCGAGGAAGGTGGCACGGGCTTCACGGCAATGGCTTCATGGAGAGAAGGCAAGGCATTCGCGGCGGAATGACACAGGAAAAAGCAAGGGTTCGCGGCGCCGCGAGAGAGAATAGAATAGAGAAAAGGGTTTCGTGGGAGGAAGAAAGACTAAAGTTTCGGCTTTTTCACAGAGAGAAAGACCTGTAGGGTCGGTTAACAACAAAAAACCAACGCTAAAGATAAACAGTGCCCGTGTCAAGTTGTTTAAAAACACTCAAACGCATTTTCAGTTGACGAATTTGTCGACCGAAAAGACCTCTAGGGTCGGTTATAAGGAAAAAACCGACGCTACAAGTGCTTATACGAAGGAAATCTGGCCCCTTTCGATCAAAAAATTCGTCGACCGAGAAGGAGCAAGATTTCCTTCGTATAAGCACCTCTAGGGTCGGTTTTTTCCTTATAACCGACCCTAAGTTTATCTCGGTCGACAATATTGTCGACTGAAGAGGACTTTAGGGTCAGTTATAAAGAAAAAACCGACCCTAGAGGTGCTTCTAAGAAGGAAATCTGGCTCCTTTCATTTCCTTCGTATAAGCACTTGTAGCGTCGGTTTTTTCCTTATAACCGACCCTAGAGGTCTTTTTGGTCGACAAATTCAGAATGCGTGAACTAAACTGGATCAAAAATTCATGTCGGTCGACAATAATTGTCGAACGAGGAGCATTTTAGGGTCGGTTATAAAGAAAAAACCGACCCTATAGGTGCTTATACACGTGAAATCTGACTCTTTTTTGGTCGACAAATTCATCGACCGAGGGAGCTCTAAGGTGCTTACACAACCCTAATAATGATGTTATGTGAAACCCTAATATATGGTGATGTCATATGAAACCCTAATATGGGATAATGTTATGTGAAACCCTAATATGGGATGATGTTATGTGAAACCCTAATATGGGAATGTTATGTGAAACCCTAATATAGGGTGATGTTGTGTAAATCCCTAATATGGGATAATGTTATGTGAAATTTCAATATGGGATGATGATGTGAAACCCTAATTGATAAAGATGGGAAACTCTAACCCTAATGAGGGAATAATGATGTTATTTTTGTATTGCATGATGTTGATATGAAATTGATATGGTTGATATGAAATTGAGATGCTTGTGTAACAAATATCCTGAATACCTTGGTCAGATGACCTGAAGGTAATAGTTACCTGATAACTGATAACCATGTTTAGTGATGAACTAAGGGTTTAAATACTCAAATCCAGCAAATGTGATGATGGTGGTATTGAGGGATGTGAATTCCCAACAATGAGACAAAAGATTGAGATCCCAATGCTTTATAACATTTTAAAAAGTACTAAACTCGATCCAAAATTTCTGTCGGTCGACAATATTGTCGACCAAGGAGCCCTTTAAGGTCGGTTATAAGGAAAACACTAACCCTAGAGGTGCTTATACACGTGAAATCTGGCTGTTATTCGGTCGAAAAATTTGTCGACCGAGGAGCCCTTAAGGGTCGGTTATAAGCGAAAAACCGACCCCAGAGGTGCTTATACACGTTAAATTTGGCTCTTATTCAGTCGACGAATTTGTCGACCGAGGTGCCTTAGAGGTGCTTATAACCGACCCTGGAGGTGATCCTAAGTCCTCCTCGGTCGACAATATCTCGGTCGACAATATTTTCGACTGAGAGTGTCTCGGTCGACAATATTTTCGACCGAGATTAACCCTATTTCAATGTTTTAAATTAAGTACCAAGTGTGTGTATGAGTGTGCGGTTGTGACACTATGGTAGGGGATGACCTATCTAAGTGTTGTAAATGGCTAGGTAAGATCTAATGCTTGATTTACATGATATCTAAGTACTTGTACAAGATTTTACATGATATCCAATATAATTATTTTGTATGCTAAGCTCCCTCTTAATTTTATGCTATGCTCCCCCTTAAAGAGATATTTAATTTTAAAACCAAGTGATGCTTTGTCAAATTTAGCCATAATTTATTTTTCAATCATTTGAAATAACAATATTCTTATATAACATGTATATGTCTAAATGAAGCCATGGAAAACAATTTTATTCATAACAATTTAATGCCCATACACTTTATAAGATGAAGCATGACATACTTGCTTTATAAAAAGATATCCATTACAATCATTACAAAGATATCTCATAATCTCACTGAAAAGACCGAAGGATTACATCAATGTCTGGGTCTTTTCCAAGAAAGGGCTCAACTCCATAATATTTGACTAGTGTCTGCCACACCAAGGCACCTGTCTTGGTTAAGGCATAAGCCACCAAGAAGGTGGGAACACGATCAAAGCGAAAGTGGGCAGCAATGTCTTGAAGTTGAATTGGAGAAAACTGAGTATGCGTGAGATCAGGAGATGGTGGAGGTGAAATTTGATAGTAGTTGTAGGAAGGATTGTATGGATTTATCATGCCAAGATTAAGGGAATAGGGATATTCATTAGGTTGGTTAGGAGAGAGAGTTTGCATCCTTTGGTTTAAATAAGTCATGGCATGGTGATTATAATCCAATTGCCTACTTAGGTGATATTGGGATCCATCAATGTATGTCAATGTGTTTGTATTAGGATCATGGGGTAGGTTGGTAGGAGGAGGTGGTGGAGGTATGTCTTGGGTGGATGTTTCCCCTTCAGTCCTAGCCCTTTTGTGGCCAAAGTCGATTCCCATCTTTTCCACCGTATTTTTACTTATATTTTTTGGTTTTCTATCCCATGTGTAACCTAAGTCGTCCTCAATATTCTTCTTAAGAAAATGTTGAGTGATTTGGCATACAAAGTCAGCATAAGGTGGATTTCCAGAAAACTCAAGCATATTCTTAAGGATGATACGAATAAAGTTTATGGGAATACCTTTGAGAATGGCATAGATAAGGTACATACGAAAGGTGGGTACTTCAGATTTGTTTGCTCTAGGATGGATATTGGTGGCAACAATGAGATTTATGATCCTAGCTTCAGGTTTTAAATTTATGGCATAATAGGTACCCCTATCTTCATGACAAGTCGTATTTGATTGAAAGATGGCTCTTTTGACATCACTAAGGCTAGTTGTAGTGTCATCTTGGGAGAGTTTGTTGAGTGGATTTCATGTGGTGAGATCAATAAAATCTTTATATTCTTCTATGTCTATGTCAAGCATATCAAGAATACCCTCCTCAGTAAAATGGAATCCATACCCACCAACCATAGAGGAGAAGGAATCATGGTCAGGATGTGGGGTTAAATTGGAATAGAATTCATTAACTACTTTGGAGGAGTAGGAATGGAAGGAGGGATTTAGAAAATCAGTCAAATGTTTCACCTCAAAGAGTTCCTCCAAATTGACAATGCTGTGGAAGTCCATGACGTCGACTGGCCATCGTGGAAGAGGAGTTCTTGAGGAGAGCCTGAGGTAGCGGTCGCCTACAGCTGCGTCGTTGAAGGGGACGTCGTTGATGAACGATAGCGTTGGAGAGACCGTCCTTCCTTTCCTACTTGTAACTTGCTTCTTACCACGCGTAGATGATGAAGCCATTTCGTTGCTTTGAAGTGGAGAAGTAGAAAGCAAGACTTGGATGTAGAGAAGCTAAATATTTTCACAAGAATACACTAGAGAGGAGCTAGAGAAGAGAGAATGTGAAGGTGTGAAGAAATGGATCGTTTTGGGTGCTATTTATAGCATAATAGAGCCCATTTCGGTCGACAATTTGTCGACCGACGCCCACAACGGTCGTCTCCCAGTTGGCCAACGGTCGATCGAACTAGCCGTTATGACGGTCGATTTTCTAGCCGTTACGACGGTCGATTTTCTAATCGTTACGATTTTTTTTTAATTTATATTTTAATCAGAATATTGCCTTTTTCATTCAAGAAAAAGGAGGTTCACAGGGTTGGCCTCAGTCGAACAATTCGTCGACCGATGTTGTCTCGGTCGAACAATTTGTCGACCGAAAAAGAGCCAGATTTCCTTCGTATAAGTACCTCTAGGGTTGGTTTTTTTCTTAAAACTGACCCTAGAGGTACTTATTCATGTGTGAAATACTAAAATAGATCCTAAGTTTATCTCGGTCGACAATATTGTCGACTGAAAATCCCTCTAGGGTCGGTTATAAAGGAAAACCGACGCTATAGGATCTTATACGAATGAATCTGGCTCTATCTCGGTCGACAAATTCGTCGACCGAGAAACAACCAGATTTCTTTCGTATAAGTACCTTTAGGGTCGGATTTTTGTTTATAACCGACCCTAAAGTGCAATTTGGTCGACAATATTGTCGACCCAGATAAACTTAGGATCCAGTTTAGTTTTTCACAAGTGTGATCTAAATTGGAACCAAAATTCATCTCGGTCGACAATATTGTCGACCGAATAGACTTCTAAGGTCAGTTATAAGAAAAAAACTGACCCTAAAAGTTGCTTATACACTTGAAATTTGACTCCTTATCGGTCGTCGAATTTTTCGACCGAGATTATCGGTCAAGGTATTCATCGACCGAGGAAAGCTCTAAGGTCGGTTATAAGTACAAATTCGACGCTAGAGGTGTTTATACATGCGTGAACTAAATTGGATCCAGAATTGATATCGGTCGACGAATTTGTCGACCGAGGAGCCTTTAGGGTCGATTTTAAAGGAAAAATCGACCTTAGAGGCTGAACCGAAGAGGACTTTAGGGTCGGTTATAAGGAAAAAACCGACCCTAAAGGTGCTCGTATACGTGAAATCTAGCTCTTATTCGGTCGACGAATTTGTCGACCGAGGAGCCCTTTAAGGTCGGTTATAAGGAAAAACCGACCCTATAGATCGAGGCGCGAAGCCAAAATCAAGCAAATTTTTGCCACGGGAAACTTGTAATTGACTTTCTAAACCAATTGTCTATAAGGTCGCTTATTTTATAAAAACTAACCCTATAGAGATGCACTACAAGGTCGGTTATTTTAAGAAAAGTGACCCAAGAGGTCTTAAGTGGTGTCCACTTTTTTTATAGACATATAAGGTCGGTTATTTGGAAAATCGACCCTATAGAGATACACTACAAGGTCGGTTATTTTAAGAAAAGTGACCCAAGAGGTCTTAAGTGGTGCCCACATTTTTTATAAACATATAATGTCGGTTATTTGGAAAACCAACCCTATAGAGTTACACTACAAGGTCGGTTTTTTTAAGAAAACCGACCCAAGAGGTCTTAAGTGGTGCCCGCGTTTTTTTAGACATATAAGGTCGGTTATTTGGAAAAACCGACCCTATACATAGGGACGTTATAACCCATTTCTGTACTAGTGGATCTAGCTCTTGGAGATGTTGATTTGGAGACAAGACTTGAAATAGTTTAGACTTACCTCTATCTAGATCCTTTTGTTGTTGTAAACCCTTTATGGGAGAATGATGATGTACACCAATATAAAATTGAATATAGTCATGAAATTATATTCTGGTGTAATACTCTTTGGTCTTTTGTATACCATATAAATAAAGATTTAAAATTTTTAAACCCGTTTCAACATACCTTTTGAGTATGTTGGGAATGGAGGTTTGATTCTTCAAAATTTTAGTAACGGGGTGATTTCACTCTTTTACAATAGCTTTAACTATTATTTGTTGTTTAGCAGTTTGACTGTTATGTCACTACATTGCAAACTCAAACTGACCGAGTAGTATTGGTGATGATTATGGAGTCCGAATATTCCATAAATCTTGCATGGTATTGATTTCAACTTAGCAGTGGTCAGTTGGATTTGAGCGGTATGCCTCAAATCCTCATGGCATACTAATAAAAGTGACAATACATCTGAGTAGTTTATTTGGTTAGCGTCAAATACGAATACATTGGATGATGCCAACAATTATACATGTTCTTCATATTTCTTCTTAAAGAATAAGATGTTCTACTGCTCAGTTTTAACTTCTTAAACTACTTAACTAGTAATGCCTACTCTAATTAATTTCTCTATTATATTATTGTGCTTATAATAGTTGGCAGCGGAGAGTTATATCTCTCGCTGGGACGTTTGGTCTCACCTGGTGGGTACCACAACTTTTTATGTGGCCGTGGATGAGGAGGTGGAGGTCATAGTGTCGGTACAGAGAAGTAGGGAGAGCAGCAACTATTAGAACGTTGGACATGCTACTAGTTAGAGTCTTGTAGTAGGGTCATATGTGTCGTCCCTATACTCTCAGGTCGTTGGGAAGATTTTTTTGTCTGAATTATCGACATGTATATTTTGACATAGTGTCATGAGTGTATAACAATGGCATATATATATAAATAGGTTGCAAGGTGTAACATTTTTGGCTTGTTAGCCCTCGAACATGAAATGTATCATCTTTTAGTATATATGGAATACATATGGCCTAAGTTGAAGGCTTGTTTATGAAATACTTATGCTTGAGATATTGAATTGCAAATGGTTTTCAATTACCCAATTTTATGGTAATATTTTTATTAGTGATAATTCCATACTTTATTTTTGAGTAATGTCTCTTTTTGTGGTGAAGGGCGTCACAGTTTAACTTTTTCTTTAATTTTGAGTAATTTTTCTCTTTGAGCGTTTGATGTCATAATGTGCTTTGCAGCTACCTAGGATGAACTACACAATTGATGGGTCTGACTGACTCAGGTATCAAGTTACCTTCCCAACGTCATGGCATGATATGAGGCAACCTAACACTTTTATGATGACTAATGTTGATTTTGAATATGTAAATACACTTTTAAACAATAATTATACATATTTTATAACTCACATATAATATATACTCTTTTTCAAAATAATTAAACAAGTTCCATATATGTATGTATGTATGATGTGTGTGCATGTATATAAATGTAAAATATTTCATTCTCAAAATGTTTACCCCTATGGCAAAATTCTTAAAACATGCCCACTTTATTATAGGACTCTTATTAGTATTTTTTAGGCTCAAGAAATCGTGACTTTTAATTAACAATATTGTGATTCTTTTATCATATGTTAAATAGAATAAATAATACCTCTTGGCAAAATTTCGCAAATCATCGATACTGAACCATAATATTGTCATAAACTAGATATTGACATTGATCTCAGTATTATTCCCCAATATTAGGTCTTATATTATGACTAGTTAAATGGTTTTAAGCTCATCTTAATTCTTGAAAAGAATACCACTAAAGAGAATTGATTTATTTAGTCATACCTTATTATGGATTCACATAGTACAACAATATATGAGATAAGTTTAAGTAGATTTTATACCCATGTATGGTCAAAACCCTATGATGGACCTAGGTACTAGTAATATGGGTTTTTTTATATTACGAATGATTGATTTTTATCACTTGTTTGGTATGCTACTTTCACCTAAAAATATTTCCATGAAATACAACTATGACGTATTTGATATCTGGTTCCACATGAGAGCGTAAATGCTTATGTGATTCAAGGTAATCTGATGCTAGTTAATTCCCTCATAAGTGTTAGGATTTGTGGTGGGCAAGTGATGATGCTCTGCAAGATTGAAGGCACAAGATTTAACGTGGAAAACTCTCCCCAAGACAAGGAGAGAAAACCCATCGGGCAATGTTGGAAACCAAGCACTATGTAACCAGAATTACAACTCACACCGTACATATTTAATCACCCCTAAATTTGGAAGGTCCACCTGCCCAAGAAAAAAAATAAGGGAGAACATAATTACACCTAATGTGTACAAATGATCCCTTGTCATTTAATCTCCTCACGACACCACTATCATTGTTGGGCATTGATTGTTGCCGTTGCGACTGCTAACCGGGTCGCTTATGCTTATGTCAAGGTCATCTACCTCGCTATTAACTAGAAGCTCTCTCCACCTGAGAGAGTAGATCTGCAACCTCCATTGATCGGATGGACCGCAGTCTTTGTCATGTCACCAACTATGTAACACCAACCATGTGTGTCTTTTGCTCCTCGGATCCACCATTGTGGTTGATGCACCACCTTTGTGTCGTCGGGTGATGCACCTCTTCTACTGATCAGACAGAGCACCATCAATGTCGATGTCACAACACCAATAAAGTTCCACCAACTAATGTGCATCCTCTATTGCTCAGAGCCACTTCCTTTGTTGACACACTATCGTTGTGTTGCCGACTGCCAACTGCTACTCTGTCTCAAGACAAAGTCATTGGCCCTTTCTCATCCATGAGAGAGTTGCAATGTCAGTGCACCTGATGTGCCACCATCTGTTAGTCGCTACTTCAATTCTAGGCAAAATTGATTACCCTCTCTCACCAAGAGAGAGCTATACTATTAGTGCATCCAATGTGCCACCGACTGTCAGCCGCTACTTCACTTCAAGGAAAATTCACTAACCCTCTCTTACTACAAGAGAGCACCACCATTTGTTATTATTTTCTAGCTTTTTTAGCACAGAAGCCACCAACAACCAACAACTGGTGGGATCACACACCAACAAGTGGGATGCTCTCAATGGACTCCCCTAGGGCCTCTATTTGTAGGACTCCATGGCATGTGGTTGCAACTAGGAATCCTATTTCAATTCCCAATCCAATTCCAAACAATAAATAATTCTACACATAGGGAGGCATCTTCTTTCCTTTTTGGATTCAACTCCTATTAGGATTGGCAATACAAACCAACTCCTATTAAGTCTAAATCCCAATAGGACATGGGCTGAACCATGCATATCCTAACAATGTCCCCCTCCAGCCCATGAGAGAGACTTTGTCTTCAACAATCATCTAGAGTAGCTTTTAGACCCCATCACCATGTGTGATGAATCCATTATCCTCAGACATGTCAACACCATGTCGTCTTAATCCATCTTGTAGAAGTCCCACCACGAGTTCACTCTATTCCCAAAAAATACAGAAGAAGTATCATGACAACATCACTTCTCTCTCCTTGTCTACACCTAGAACACTATAAACTCCCCCTGATCAATCAGTCAAGCCATCTTTGACAAAGAATGTATTTCTGACCTTCTATACCAAGGCTCAACAACTCTTTGATGATGCTCCCCTTGTCTATGGAACTCCTATTTAGAAGATTGATCCTCCACTTTGGATGTAAGGGTTGAACACCAACTACATTTCCCTTCTTCTTCACATGCATGTATTCCTGAAGAAGTCTTAGGGGCAACCTTGTCTGACTGGGAGTTATTGTGCTGCATATTATTGCCCTTCCAAATTGAATCTCACATTTTAGACATGCAACTATTATAAGATCGCTTCTTGTCGACGTTGCCCTTTCTACCTTCTGATGCTATCCCACTATGCTCACTACATCATTCAAACCTTCTTTGATACCACTTGTTAGAAATTGTGGTGGGCAAGTGATGATGCTCTATAAGATTGAAGCCACATTATTTAACGTGGAAAACTCTCCCCAAGATAAGAAGAGAAAAATCATAGGGAAATGCCATAAACCAAGCACTATGTAACCAGAATTACAACTCACACTGTACAGATTTAATCACCCCTAAATCTGGGATGCTCGCCCTGCCTGAGAACAAAAATAAGGAAGAATAGAATTACATCCAATTTGTACAAACCCTCCCTTTTCATTTGATCTCCTCACGATACCACTACCATTGTTGGGATTGCTTGTTGCCATTGTGACCACTGACCGGATCACCTCTACTTATGATGAGGTCGTCTACCTTGCTACGAATCCGAAGCTCTCTCCACCTAAGAGAGTCGATAGAATCCTGTACTGATCGGATGGACTGTAGTCATTACCATGTCACCAACTATGTGTCACCAACTACGTGTGTCTTCCACCCCTCAGATCCGCCGTTGTGGTTGATGCACCACCTTTGTGTCATCGGCTGATGCACCTCTTCTACAGATCGGACAGAGCGCCATCAATGTCGTTGTCACAACACCAATAAAGTGCCACAAACTAATGTGCATCCTCTGTTGCTCAGACTCGCCTCCCTTGTCGATGCACTACCATTGTGTTACTGACTGCCAACTGCTACTCTATCTCAAGACAACGTCGTTGGCCCTTTCTCATCCATGAGAGAGCTGCAATGTCGGTGCACCTAATGTGCCACAAGCTATCAAACACTACTTCATTTCTAGGCAAAGTCGCTGATGCTCTCTCACCAAGAGAGAGCTTCACTATTGGTGCACCCAATGTGCCACTCACTGTTAGTCACTACTTCTGTAACATCCCAGGATTTGAGGCCTCGAATAAGTTGATCTTAAAAGGAATGATTGGACTACCCATATCACCAATGTGCACCTCCTTTTTCGGGAGCCCATCACTAAGAACTCCATAGTTAAGCGTGCTCAGCTTGGAGTAGTACTGGGATGGGTGACCTATCGGGAAGTTGATCTTGGCATGAACGTGAGTGAGGACAAAGTAAGCAGTTAAGTCTAGTGGTGGTTTGTGGGGACAGTCGTCATTCCTGAAACTCTACTAGAGCCTTGGGCAGTAGGCCTGGGCCAATTCCCCTCTAGTAGGTGGGGCCCACATGGGCATGGCATGACAGTCTTGAGCCATGTGGTCCAGGCATGTAGGAAAGGGTTGTCCATGGTTGACGTAGCCACCCTTGTGTTGGTATTCCGTGATCGGGAGCAGGGTGTCCATGGGCTATTGTGCGTCTGTACTGAAATGGAGAAGAGATTATGAGGCCTTATAGTTGAGCTTTGACAAGGAAGCCAAGAGTCTAAGTGGGGGAGATTGTAACATACCAGGATTTGAGGCCTCAGATAAGTTGATGTTAAAAGGAATGATTGGACTACCCATATCACCAAGGTGCACCTCCTTTTTCGGGAGCCCATCACTAGAACTCCATAGTTAAGCATGCTCAACTTGGAGTAGTACTGGGATGGGTGACCTGTCAGGAAGTTGATCCTGACATGCGCGTGAGGACAAAGCGTGCAGTTAAGGCTAGTGGTGGTCTGTGGGGACAATCCTCATTCTTGAAACTCTACTATATCCTTGGGCAGTGGGCCCAGGCGTTACAGCTTCACTTCAAGGCAAAGTCACGGAACCTCTCTTACAACAAAAGAGCACCACTAGTTGTTATTATTTTCTATCTCTTCTACCGCATAAGGCACCAACAACCAACAACAGGTAATATTGTTATTAGTGTACTTATGCTTGAGATATTGAATTGCAAATGGTTTTCAATTACCCAATTTTATGGTAATATTGTTATTAGTGATAATTCCATACTTTATTTTTGAGTAATGTCTCTTTTTGTGGTGAAGGGCGTCACTGTTTAACTTTTTCTTTAATTTTTAGTAATTTTTCTCTTTGAGCGTTTGATGTCACAATGTGCTTTGCAGCTACCTAGGATGAACTACACAATTGATGGGTCTGACTGACTCAGGTATCAAGTTACCTTCCCAACGACATGGCATGATATGAGGCAACCTAACACTTTTATGATGACTAATGTTGATTTTGAATATGTAAATACACTTTTAAACAATAATTATACATATTATATAACTCACATATAATATATACTCTTTTTCAAAATAATTAAACAAGTTCCATATATGTATGTATGTATGATGTGTGTGCATGTATATAAATGTAAAATATTTCATTCTCAAAATGTTTACCCCTATGGAAAAATTCATAAAACATGCCCACTTTATTATAGGACTCATATTAGTATTTTTTAGGCTCAAGAAATCGTGACTTTTAATTAACAATATTGTGATTCTTTTATCATATGTTAAATAGAATAAATAATACCTCTTGGCAAAATTTCACAAATCATCGATATTGAACCATAATATTGTCATAAACTAGATATTGACATTGATCTCAGTATTATTCCCCAATATTAGGTCTTATATTATGACTAGTTAAATGGTTTTAAGCTCATCTTAATTCTGTAAAAGAATACCACTAAAGAGAATTGATTTATTTAGTCATACCTTATTATGGATCCACATAGTACAACAATATATGATATAAGTTTAAGTAGATTTTATACCCATGTATGGATAAAACCCTATGATGGACCTAGGTACTAGTAATATGGGTTTTTTTATATTACGAATGATTGATTTTTATCACTTGTTTGGTATGCTACTTTCACCTAAAAATATTGCCATGAAATACAACTATGACGTATTTGATATCTGGTTCCACATGAGAGAGTAAATGCTTATGTGATTCAAAGTAATCTGATGCTAGTTATTTCCCTCATAAGTGTTAGGATTTGTGGTGGGCAAGTGATGATGCTCTGCAAGATTGAAGGCACAAGATTTAACGTGGAAAACTCTCCCCAAGACAAGGAGAGAAAACCCATGGGGCAATGTTGGAAACCAAGCACTATGTAACCAGAATTACAACTCACACCGTACATATTTAATCACCCCTAAATTTGGGAAGCTCCACCTGCCCAAGAAAAAAAAAATAAGGGAGAACATAATTACACCCAATGTGTACAAACCATCCCTTGTCATTTGATCTCCTCACGACACCACTATCATTGTTGGGCATTGCTTGTTGTTGTTGCGACTGCTGACCGGGTCGCTTATGCTTATGTCAAGGTCATCTACCTCGCTATTAACTAGAAGCTCTCTCCACCTGAGAGAGTTGATCTGCAACCTCCATTTATCGGATGGACCACAGTCATTGTCATGTCACCAACTATGTGACACCAACCATGTGTGTCTTCTGCTCCTCGGATCCACCGTTGTGGTTGATGCACCACCTTTGTGTCGTCGGGTGATGCACCTCTTCTGCTGATCAGACAGAGCACCATCAATGTCGATGTCACAACACCAATAAAGTTCCAGCAACTAATGTGCATCCTCCGTTGCTCAGAGCCACTTCCCTTGTCGACACACTATCGTTGTGTTGCTGACTGCCAACTGCTACTCCGTCTCAAGACAAAGTCATTGGCCCTTTCTCATCCATGAGAGAGTTGCAATGTCAGTGCACCTGATGTTCCACCAGCTGTTAGTTGCTACTTCAATTCTAGGCAAAATTGATTACCCTCTCTCACCAAGAGAGAGCTACACTATTAGTGCATCCAATGTGCCACCGACTGTCAGCCGCTACTTCACTTCAAGGAAAATTCACTAAACCTCTCTTACTACAAGAGAGCACCACCATTTGTTATTATTTTCTAGCTTTTTTACCACAGAAGGCACCAACAACCAACAACTGGTGGGATCACACACCAACATGTGGGATGATCTCAATGGACTCCCCTAGGGCCTCTATTTGTAGGACTCCATGGCATGTGGTTGCAACTAGGAATCATATTTCAATTCCCAATCCAATTCCAAAAAATAAATAATTCTACACATAGGGAGCTATCTTCTTTCCTTTTTGGATTCAACTCCTATTAGGATTGGCAATACAAACCAACTCCTATTAAGTCTAAATCCCAATAGGACATGGGCTGAACCATGCATATCCTAACAATGTCCCCCTCCAGCCCATGAGAGAGACTTTGTCTTCAACAATCATCTAGAGTAGCTTTTAGACCCCATCACCATGTGTGATGAATCCATTATCCTCAGACATGTCAACACCATGTCGTCTTAATCCATCTTGTAGAAGTCCCACCACGACTTCACTCTGTTCCCCAAAAATAGAGAAGCAGTATCATGCCAACATCACTTCTCTCTCCTTGTCTACACCTAGAACACTATAAACTCCCCCTGATCAATCAGTCAAGCCATCTTTGACGAAGAATGTATTTCTGACCTTCTATACCAAGGCTCAACAACTCTTTGATGATGCTCCCCTTGTCTATGAACTCCTATTTAGAAGATTGATCCTCCACTTTGGATGTAAGGGTTGAACACCCACTACATTTCCCTTCTTCTTCACATGCATGTATTCCTGAAGAAGTCTTAGGGGCAACCTTGTCTGACTGGGAGTTATTATGCTGCATATTATTGCCCTTCCAAATTGAATCTCACATTTTAGACATGCAACTATTATAAGATCACTTCTTGTCGACGTTGCCCTTTCTACCTTCTGATGCTATCCCACTACACTCACTACATCATTCAAACCTTCTTTGATACCACTTGTTAGAAATTGTGGTGGGCAAGTGATGATGCTCTATAAGATTGAAGCCACATTATTTAACGTGGAAAACTCTCCCCAAGACAAGAAGAGAAAAATCACGGGGAAATGCCGGAAACCAAGCACAATGTAACCAAAATTACAACTCACAATGTACAAATTTAATCACCCCTAAATCTGGGATGCTCGCCCTGCCTGAGAACAAAAATAAGGAAGAATAGAATTACATCCAATTTGTACAAACCCTCCCTTTTCATTTGATCTCCTCACGATACCACTACCGTTGTTGGGATTGCTTGTTGCCATTGTGTCCGCTGACTGGATCACCTCTACTTATGACGAGGTCGTCTACCTTGCTACGAATCCGAAGCTCTCTCCACCTAAGAGAGTCGATAGAATCCTCTACTGATCGGATGGACTGTAGTCATTACCATGTCACCAACTATGTGCCACCAACTACGTGTGTCTTCCACCCCTTAGATCTGCCGTTGTGGTTGATGCACCACCTTTGTGTCATCGGCTGATGCACCTCTTATACTAATCGGACAGAGCGCCATCAATGTCGTTGTCACAACACCAATAAAGTGCCACAAACTAATGTGCATCCTCTTTTGCTCAGACTCGCCTCCCTTGTCGATGCACTACCATTGTGTTACTGACTGCCAACTGCTACTCTATCTCAAGACAACGTCGTTGGCCCTTTCTCATCCATGAGAGAGCTGCAATGTCGGTGCACCTAATGTGCCACAAGCTATCAACCACTACTTCATTTCTAGGCAAAGTCGCTGATGCTCTCTCACCAAGAGAGAGCTTCACTATTGGTGCACCCAATGTGCCACTCACTGTTAGTCACTACTTTTGTAACATCCCAGGATTTGAGGCCTCGGATAAGTTGATCTTAAAAGGAATAATTGGACTACCCATATCACCAAGGTGCACCTCCTTTTCTGGGAGCCCATCACTAATAACTCCATAGTTAAGCGTGCTCAGCTTGGAGTAGTACTTGGATGGGTGACCTATCGGGAAGTTGATCCTGGTATGTGCGTGAGTGAGGACAAAGTGTGCAGTTAAGTCTAGTGGTGGTCTGTGGGAACAGTCATCATTCCTGAAACTCTACTAGAGCCTTGGGTAGTAGGCCCGAGCCAATTCCCCTCCAGTAGGTGGGGCTCACATGGGCATGGCATGCCAGTCTTGAGCCATGCGGTCCAGGCATGTAGGAAAGGGTTGTCCATGGTTGACATAGCCACCCTTGTGCTGGTATTCCGTGATCGGGAGCTGGGTGTCCATGGGCTATTGTGGGTCTGCACTGAAATGGAGAAGAGATTATGAGGCCTTATAGTTGAGCCTTGACAAGGAAGCCAAGAGTCTAAGTGGGGGAGATTGTAACATACCAGGATTTGAGGCCTCAGATAAGTTGATGTTAAAAGGAATGATTGGACTACCCATATCACCAAGGTGCACCTCCTTTTTCGGGAGCCCATCACTAAGAACTCCATAGTTAAGCGTGCTCAACTTGGAGTAGTACTGGGATGGGCGACCTGTCAGGAAGTTGATCCTGACATGCGTGTGAGTGAGGACAAAGCGTGCAGTTAAGGCTAGTGGTGGTCTGTGGGGACAATACTCATTCTTGAAACTCTACTATAGCCTAGGGCAGTGGGCCCAGGCGTTACAACTTCACTTCAAGGCGAAGTCACTGACCCTCTTTTACAACAAAAGAGCACCACTAGTTGTTATTATTTTCTAGCTCTTCTACCACATAAGGCACCAACAACCAACAACAGGTGGGATCACACACCAACAGGTGGGATGATCTCAATGGCTCCCCTAGGGCCTCTATTTGTAGGATTCCATGGCATGTGGTTGCAACTAGGAATCCTATTTCAATTCCCAATACAATTCCAAACAATAATTAATTTCACACATAGGGAACCATCTTGTTTCCTTTTTGGATTCAACTCCTATTAGGATTGGCAACACAAGCCAACTCCTATTAAGTTTAAATCCTAATAGGACATGGGCCAAACCATGTGTATCCCGACAACAATGTATGGATTAATGTTGACTTGTACGTTCCTAGAGTACAAAGTACATGAGAAAATTCCTCGAGTAATTGTTCATGCGGTTGTGCCCAATAATTTTTTACTAGTTAAACTTTGTAAGAAAATATTTTAAACTATTTGTACTTGATTTTTTCACAAATCTCTTGGTAGTCATCCTCTTAATAAATGTATTAGTGTTCTTAAATGTATCTTGTTCTTGTGATGTACTTGAAATATGAAAAACATTTCTATGTGCACCTTATGTGTTGACCATTGATTTTATAAATTAATAGGTTCAGATATAGCATGGTAGATAAGTTGTTATCTTTTATGTATATATGGATCATAGTTAGCATACATGTACATATAGTTGGATAACTATACTTATAATGTGTAAAGAAAGATTGTAATTATTCATGTTTTTGGGATTTACACGTTAAAAGTTGAGGTATCTTTGAATGTATTAGTTATGTATCTTCAGGTATGCTATAATGCTTCAATGTTGAATTCTAATACAATCAGACATTTTCTATGAAATTCATTGTCTTGGAACCTCAAGGTTTTAGGAAGACAAAATCTTTTGACATTGCACAATGATAGTAGAGGGGAATAGGTGCAATAGTTTGTGTTCCACCCCCTTTGTACCACATTGTCATTATGATGGGAATATGAGAAATATTTTATCATTAATCTACATTTACAAAGAGGAAATCTGGAATCTTGGGAAACACATGATTATTAAGATAGTTTTTAAAGAAAAGACCTCATCTTAGGGACTTAGAAATGTGGATTTGATATTTGCAGAAAGTGCTATCTTTATAGCCACTTGGACTGATAGTTTTGTCTCTTGTGTTGATAGTGGTCGAACCAAGGTACTTCGAATATATATTAATTTTATTTATTAGCGTAAGTGTCTTGTTGAGAAATAGGAGCTGATTAAATCCAACAACCCTCCAATTTGTGTTCTCACCCACTAGGGATCTCTACCATACCATCATGAAAGGATTGGATGCCTTGCCAAATGGAGCCGATGTTTTTCTTAGTTAATAACAACCACCATAATTGATTGATAATATCTACCAAACACTAGAGCATATAGTTAACTATAAAAGGAATTTGTTATCATCCTTTAAATTGTATTTAACATTAGGAAGAATGTTATGCAAGCATTAGATATCCTTGTCTTCAATCAAGACTTCTAGTCCACAAAGGATATGTATGAAGATAATTACAATGCACACATTTTCCTCAAAGAGAATTCTTATAATTAGTCACATCCTAGAGGTACTTAAATTAATGAGATTTGCATAGATAATTAATCCACCTGATTCACAATTCTCCTTCACTTCTAGGTGATAGAATGAATTCTGAGATATAGTATGGATCCTCTTGAAAAATTATTTTCCAAAAAATATCTTATGGAGTGTCTCAATATCATTAATAATTCCAAAATATATAGGAATACAATTTTCTAGAATACTTAGTATTTCAAATAGTGGATACACAGTTTTATTGTTCTCGCCATCAATAAAATCCGGGATTTCCAAGTGGAAAACTATCACAGAACCATTTGTTACTGTAAAGAGTGGGACAAACCACCCTCAACTAAAATATGATAATCAAAACTCATTGGAAAGTAGCAGAATAATTTTTTTTCCTGACTATATTCAATTTCATAAAAGATTGTACAAGATACATAAAAAATCTCCCTTTTAGGGTTACATCATCATACACAACTAGGATCTAGATAGAGGGAAGTCTAGACTACTCCACTTTTGTCTCCAAGCAACATATCCATCAGCTAGTCCATGTCAACGCTAAGATCTTCATGCCATATCCATCACCTTGCTCCACATCTGGGTGGTTGGGAAAGCACCCAGCAAGAGGGAAGGAAAATAAAAGTATGTGTCACTAAACTCTACTAAAGGTGACAAGATAAATATAACAAGTAAATCAGGCTAGGGATTCGTCAAAAGATGAGATATCAAGAGAATGAGGCCATATATATAAAATAACATTTCAATAGTTGCTTTCCATAAACATAGTAAAACAACAACATTGCATGTATGATTAATATTGACTACCTTAACTAAGTACGGTTGAGGCACCTACCAGACCTTCAACCAAAGGGTGAAGGGAGAATACACATTCCCAGTCACCTACACATATTTCATGTGTGGGGGAGAGTATCACATTCCCCAGGGGAGAAATAACACATTCTCCAACTATGGGTGGTTGTACATACACGTACCACTACAATAGTTAATTAATCTAATAAAATCAACATGCTAGAAACAATGGCAAGTAATATCATCATCCAAAAATAACATGGCAAAGGGGTACCAAGACCCAAGAACAACTCCCTAAAAAAAAAGACCCAAGAAAAATATTCCAAAATGATTATGAGGCAAGTATAGCAATAGATTCGAGAGAAAAGAATACAAGGTGCAAATAAGCCTCATTATGGAAAGCATAGGCTAAGGAACAAATGATTCCCAACTGAAGTGTATTAAGAACATACCATATTCTTTAGAGTCCTAGAATCACTTTTCACAACTTTTACACGAGATCAGATCCACTTTCCCTAATATGATCATCATATTTATGTATTATATATATATATATATATATATATATATATATATATATATATATATTCATTAAAGGCTTAAAACCTCAAAACCATAAAATTTTCCACAAACGATCGAATTTGATTTTGAAAACCTCACTAATGTCTTATTTACATTCTTTTGATCAAAATAACATATAGGTTTGTATATTTTCGAGATACTGACTTTTTAGGCTATTTTCCATATTTTTAAGTAATTTAATTCATCCTTAAAACACATATTCGAAAACATCAGAATCAAACTAAGAAAATATTTTTATTAAATAGATTACGTTATCCCGATTCCAAAACATATTTTAGTTTAAAATTTGGATAATCGAGTAAAAAGATATGATTTTTCAAAAATAGACCAATGAGGAGTGCCCAAGCTAGGGTTTAAAAAAAACAAAAAGACTGGAGTGCCCCCGCGTGAGCACAGAGAGAGAAGAGAGGAGAGTTTGAGGGTAGAAATGTAACTAACATGGGTTGTCTTCTCTAGTCCACCCCGATGATAGGAGCAAGCGACAAGCTGCTGCTTGCTAGAATTTTGGGCGATTTTGATCTAGTACACGAAACTCGACGCAAAGACATGCAACGAAAAGACAAGGAAAAATTTGATTCAACCATACCTCGAATCGAGTAGAAGGTGCACCGTGGAGGAAGAAGAAGGAACCACAAGCAAGGTGTCTACGATGACTAGATGCAGGTCCAAACGTCCACGAAACCCAAAATTGACAGTTTGGTTGAGTTGCTAAGATGACGAAGGACCTAGGGGTATGGTTATATATAGGCAAGGAGGCCCAAGCTAGGGTTTAACTAGGTGGGGGTAGAGAGAGGCAGTGCATGAGTTGGGTGTTTCTCGAATCTTCATCAAAACATGAAAATATTAGGATAAACTTGTGCGGATTTGCGAGAGGAGTCTGAGGAACCAAAAACTTCGAGATTTCATCGAGTATATCTCGAGATAATTGAATTCGAATTTTCAGAAAGTAGAACAATGTACTCCAGCCGATCCAAGGTAGGAGATGGCTGGGAGCCGTCCGATCCCGTGGATGCAGGTCCACTGATGGATCTCGGCCGTCCGATCCCACGGGTGGAGGCCCATCCCAAAATTCTATTCCTAATAAAATTTCGTTCAAATGATTTAATGTGTTTCTCTCTCCTCTTTCGGAGGCCCAAACGACATACAAAATTAACCAAAATTTATATTCTTACTGATTCTGACGCATAGAATCCAAATATAGAATTAGTTTTGCCTTTTGGGGACTTTTAATAGGGTCAATAATTCAAATTATATTTTCTCTTTCCTTATGCATTAATGACTATTATATTCTCCAAAAAAATAATAAAACTTCTCCCATAAATCATATTAAGTATGTTGGATATGAATTTATCATTATTTCCATTTTTTGATGTTGTTCCTTATTTTAAATAATGAGTTTAAAGTGTTGCATACTTTCTCTCTCCTAAATTTGTCTTCTCATCAAATATTTTCCAAATGGAGTCACAATTCATCCAAAGATATATGTTTACATGTAGAACACGAATTTTGCATTATTTTAATTTTTTGAAGACTTTATAATTTTATTTAATTCATTTAAATTTTATCACTTATTTAACCTTTTAATTTATTAGAGGCATCTAGAAACTTTCTAAAAATGTAAAACTTGACTTGTAAGCAATAATAAACGTGTGGAACACGATTTTGACATTAATTAATTTTTTTCAACATATATTTTATATTTTTGGTCTTTAAGTCATTTTCTCTCTCCTAAATAAAATAAAATATTAAACATTGGCCAAATTAAATACAAATTGACACATAGACTAATTTTGATATATAGATTACGAATTTGGAGTTAGTTTTCCAATTTGGGGATATTAGATATTTTATTTCACCTTATTGGCTTATTTCACATTATCTTGTAATAAATGCTTATATATATTTATTTATAATCCAAATTAGATGATACTTGGCCATTAAGCATCTTTTAAGTCAAGAAAACGAGATTGTGATCCAAATTATCTTCGTTAGTTTCCATCTATGATTTTTGAGACAAAATATTCCTCATTATCTTCTTTTATCCAAAATACCTCATATTATCTCCATTTATTACATTTATCATCTCCTTTATGTATATTTCGGGATTTTCTTTCTTTTTCATATTCTAAAAAGCACTAGAATGTTCTAGGATGAATTTCTTTATTCTTTTTATCACTCAAGTGGACATTTTGCATATTAGACCCATTAGTAAGCTTTCACTGAGGTATTTGTGCATAAAACTCAAATATTGAGAGAAAAGGTGAACAAATACTCATTAAACCATCATATTCTCCCCAAATTAAACAAAAAAGGCCAAAGAGGATAGAAATGAAAGGAAAAGATGTGTTACAACCCCAATTTTTGAGTTCCTTTGTTGAGAAATGTAGTTTCTCATATTAAAGATAGATGAACAAATACTGATGTCTTTTGATTGAATGCATGAGTTTCGAGCTTTAATGGCTATCGGGCCCGATAACAAGGAAATTCAATTAATTAAGAAATTGAGAAAAGAAAGATTTGGAAATCTTTAGAAGGCAAAGAACTTAATCCAAGGATGGATTTCGTGCCCATTAGGTTCCTTGGGTGCCAAGGAGTCCAAGATTGCGAAGAAAAGACAATAAAAAAAGAAAAGATCAAATAAGTATTTCTTTATTAAGAAAGAAATTTAAAACAATGGTAAAATATGGGAAATAAGTGAAAACAAGTATAATCGGGTAATCCTTAGTGGAATTTTGTATCCCAAGGATTCCTAATGATAAAAGGAATACTAATGAGGAAAATAAAACAGAAATAAAGAGAAATCCTCAAAAAGAAATATTTTAATAAGAAATACACATGATAATGAAGAATAATTCATTAAGATGCATCTAGAAGGATAATGAGTATCCAATAAAAAGTATTTCGAAATAATAGAGTTTTTTGGGATCCAAGGAGTCCCAATAAAGAAGAAAGAAAGAGAAAATACCAAAATTGCAAAATAAGAGGATAATGTGATACATTATTAATATATTATGTGGTATTACTAAAAGGAAGTATTTTCTATTAAATGAAAGTAGAATTTCGTTCCATTAGAATTAAGGGCAAGTACTTAGAAGATAAAAGAAGAGATTTTCATAATCCTAATATCCCAAGGACAATGAATATCAATAGGATATTTAGGAGAGAGAAGAGACTTGCTTCTCTTTGAAGGATTAGGATTCCTAATAGGAGGGGACTTGTTCCCTCTTAGATGGGGCTCATAGGGCGAGGATATCCTCCCCTATAAAAGGGGTAGACCCCTGGATCGAGCTCTAGAGAATCCCAAGGATTCTTCTCTCTCTCCCATTATCTTCTTTGCATGTAAACCCTAGGGTAAAGAGGTAGAACACCCACGGAGCAACTATGGACCGTTCGATGCGCTCTCTAGATGCAAGATGATCCCATGTTATCAACATAGTGCTTGGTGGCCATCCCTTCGCCTGAACCAGCACACATCTATAGCCGCACGACTGCAACGACGGCCGCAGTTGCAGGCCCGTCGTGCACGGAAACGACCAGCTAGGTCATGGTTTTTGCAATGCTCTAGTTGCGCCAAGGTGTGGCGGAGTTGGGGCGGCCCTTGGCGGCAACCCCCGAGCCCTGAGGAAGAAGGGGCACACCCACACTTACTGCACCTCGGCGTCTAGGGCAGCAGCCCTGGTGCAGCCCGAGGTTGAAGAAGGGAGAGCCATGTTGGACAATTCTGCCCTCCGCGGGCTAAAGAAGCAATCCACTTAACCAAGGGCATTTCGGTCAATTCGAAATGTTTCCAAATCTGCAGCAACGTTGCATGAGATTGGCCACATGGCGCTCTTGCATTGGCCCAAAGTAAGTATTTTTCTGAAATTCGTATCTCGTTAACCGTAGCTCGGATAGATGTGCATTATACATGAATTTTGCTCAAAAAAATGAGAGGAATCCAATCAAAGTATATTTGAAGCCTAATTCTGATTGTAATTCGAAAAGTAATGGAAGATAGAAACTTTAATACTTTAATGTTCAAAGAACCCTATTTTGAGTTGATTAATATATTTAATGGGGTTTAATGGATGATTAAAGTTGATATTAGCCTATTAATGATAAAAAGGAACATTATGAACAAAAAAGATGAATTTTGCACGTAATTAGTTTAATTGAGAGTTCATGTGCATAAGTATGCTTTAATGGGCCTTGAAACCCTAATATTAGTGAATGAGACTATTAATGGCTTTAATTGATTAATTTCATGATTAAAGCTGGAATATGCTGAATCTAAGCTATTTCGAGTATAAAAGTACCTAAATGTGGATAACTACCCTTAATGTAGTAATTAGGGTTTTTTGATGAATAAAAGATAGAATTAATGGTAAATCAAGTTCATATGTGAATTAGACTATAATGAACTTTGAATTGATGATAAATGAGCATAATGATCTTGTCATGGATTAAAAGGATAAAAATAGTAACTTTAATGTAAAATAGGTTTAAGAGGCTTAATTATTGATAATTATGCCTTTAATCTGAAGTTGAGGATTAGATGTTGAGATAATTAAGGTTTGTGATCAATTGCGTTAAATTAGGGTTTGAAATAGTAAAAGATGAAGGGAAACCCTAATTGCAATGGAAACCCTAAAAGTGGACTAGAAACCCTAGGAAGAGAGCTAGATTTAATAGATCTTAATGACATGAGTAATTAAAGGAAATTGTACAATTAGTTTAGGATCTTATTGAAGCTTGCTTACCTATTGATTGATTGGATTATTTCTATCTCACATGAGCTTGACAGGTATGTGGTTACACTTATGATTATCACGCATTAGTTTTTTGAGGATTTTATTGATGTTTATATCGTGGCTTGAATTAATTGTTGGATGAATTTAATTCATGCAAATTATAATGTGAATATGACTATCATATAAGAGATGTGCCTACTAGCTCAGATCCTAGTCCCCTCTATAGATTAATGGGTTGACCTAGTACATGGCTACCAATGGGGTAGGCCCATCAGGTCATTGGATGACTAAGTATATGGCTACCAATGGGGTAGATCCATCAAGTCAATTTGAGTCAGGGATTGGACTACCTATGGGTAGTGCCGTGCGACTCAACCCTAGATATTGATCTACCTGTTAGGTAGGATCATGTGGGGTTTAATAAGGATCTACCTAGAGAGAGGTATTCAGTCCATTGTAGGGACAACACAGAGATAGGGGATAGGAAAGGATTGAGTAGTATGGTTTAAAATGTAATCTTGGCTGTTAAATGATAATTGGCTGATTACTTTGTTATTATAGTTGCACGATTATTATTTCCCCCACATACCAGCTTCTTGCTGACCGATGTTTTGGTTGTCGAAATTTTAGGTACATCCCTGAAATGAACAAACAGTAAAGTGACACATTGAGAAAATAAGAAGTAAAAGTGCAAGGAGGATTTAAATAGAATAATTCAAGCTCTGGATAGATAGATTTCCATAGTTTTCAAAGGTAAGCAAAGTTTTATTTTATACCAATTTTTAGTTTAGTTGGTAAAGTTTATTAATTGTTATTGATTATTTGTCGAACCTTTGATCTGGGTTATTGGTTAACGGCTCTGAACTTTCGGTCTCCCTTAATAGGGGGTTACCGCGAGGCGGGGTTGTTACAATTGGTATCAGAGCGAAGGTTCCTCACTTAATCTTTAATAAATATTAAATTTTACAAATTCTGTAGAACCCAAGGGAGTTATTAGAGGATTATCCGAAAGACAGAGGTGTCTAGAAAAGGATCACGATCGGGGGTTGGCAATATTTTCCTCTGCACCGCTAGTCGGAATACAAGGACTCCCAGATCCGTGTGACTGCCTGGACAAAGTCTTAGGGTATGATTCGAAATAAGATACCTTTAGGACTCTCTCATCTTGTTCATCTCTTCTCAACTCAAATTCTGTTAAGGACCTTAAGAATTAGGGTTTTCTCTCTTTTCCTCACCCTCTTGAGGTATGGGTAAGGTTGATAAGGATTAAGAAATCCTCCACCCAATTTAATAAAAAGAATGTAAATAAGATGTCATGAACATAAGCTTAATAGAGTAGGCGTATAATAATAGATACATGCTTAGGTCATATGACACGAGTTGTCATTGTCCTCAGGAGAGACCTAATGATAGACCTCCTTGTCAGGAGTATAAGTAAAAAAAGTTAGTCTTGGAGGTAGAGATCTCCATTAAAAGTAGATACATGGCACATCCTCTAAAAGATGATGTTAACCCTAACCCTAAGTGAAGGTTAGAGAGAGAGATGACACGAAGAGTTAGATGTCATGGTAGACCAGGTGTTTGGATGAATGCACCTTGGGATGCCATATGAGCCATGAGAGGTTGGATGACCTAACCCTGGGGAGGGTCGTGCATGTTTGAGAGAAGGATAGCTCCTTCATGGATGAGGTTAGAAAAGAACCTAAGGAAACACCATGAGCTTGGCATAGTATGCACCCAGAGCACGTCATGTAGTTTAGGTAGTAGGTTGAAACTGGGCCAAGGGAGAATGTGGGATAGTTGATGGGATAAGCATAAGGAATGATGGATAACCTTGAGTAAACATAAGTTCGAGCATAGGCTTCATTCAGGTAAGGGCATGCTTATGAGATTGATCCTCCATGAAGAAAGGACCTCTTGGAGATGTTGGTTGTAGGATTAGATCTAGAGAGAGAGAGAGAGCAGACCTCAGGCAAGAAGGTTGGAAGCCTAAAACCCCGGAACTTGAGGAACAGTGGGAGTTGAGGATGATGCAACCTAAGTGGATGATAACGGTTGTCGTATGCTTGACCTTTGGAGGATGATGATGTCTTGGTTGCCATGAGAGGAACCAAACCCTAGAGAGAGGATGAGTCTGATGGTACCTCTGTGCCTATGGTATAGGTGGTTACCTCTTAAGATAGGGAGAAGAGTTTCTTAGATTGGAGAGGTTTAGTAGTAGGATGTGAGGCTTTATACCTAGTTGGTTGTCCTGGAAGAGGACTCAACTCTGAAGTGTTGCTCGAATAGATGGATCATGGAAGTATCTTACATATCTTGGTCATGCTTGATTCATGGTTAAGAGATTGAGCATGCAGTTGGACACCCAAAGGTGAACCTAGGGTTCCTAGGCCTAAGAGGGGAAGCAGTGTATCCGATGATCATGATGAGATTTTAGTCTCTATAGTTTCGGGCATGATACTCCTCATACGTAGAGGTAATAGAAACCCCTTAAGTTAAGGGTATGTTTAATGAACCCCTCGCAACTAAGTTGATCTAATGTTGAGAAAAGAGAACAAGTACGACCTAGCATGGTTTAATAGGTGGTCATCTTGTGCTTTACTAGCTGTTCGGTTAGGCATGTTCGTGTGAAGGTAAACCCTAAGGACAGTTGTGACCTTGTTGTCAAGAGTTGTAGATCCCTCCCATCCTGGTAGAGGGACCCTTTGGTTAGGTATTTAATAGTTTTGTGGGTTTGAGGAAACCTAAGGAGGTTTCATAGGATCTTGAGAGGCTAAGTGAAGAGTACATGGCATGAGAATGAACCTATTGACCCATAGATAAGCATCTCTATGTGCATGTTGATGTGTTACCATGGAGGTAACCGGTATGGGACCTCACCAAGGTAGACAGGTCACCATGATCCTTGAGAAAGGATGAAAGATAGCTCAAGAATGTAGAGAGAGATGATGAAGGATTGGGTAAGGTTCTAAGTTGAACATGTACTATGTTAGAATCCTAAGTCTATCCTAGGGTCAGGTAGGGATAAGACCGATGGAAGCAGGTGTTACCTAATTCCCTAGTTGCACATGACCATAAGGTCGGGAGGTAACAACTATCATTGTTCGAAGGCCATGGGTTAGGAGATTGATCACCTTCATGAACTCATGGGACCCAAAGGACAGATGAGTAGGGCACTCTCTGGATGCATAAGGGAAGAGGGATGACCCCAAAAGTGTTGACACCCTATAGACCTAGAGGAGATGATCAAGGATTGTGTGGTGACCCAAGTAGGTTTCAGATCAGTTTTCCATGGAAGTAATCTTTGATATCATGATGTTTGTGATGTAGAGACATAAGTTGCACGTTTCAACTTAGAATTGAAGGTGTACGGGCGATGTGGGATGTATCATCTCTACTCTTGGAACAAGAAGAATTTTGTGTTTGGACGACTGCCAAATGCTTATTTCTTCTTGTTATGGGAGGGAGAGATGGGACAGTACGCATGCCATACACCAAGGATAAAAGATGATGCTAGTTGGAACGTTGCTACGAGGTATGAGGACAGAGATGATAACATACCTTAGTGCAGTGAATGATACATGGATGGTTTACAAACAATGTAGTCATTTTATGAGGATGTTCTTATCATGAGCTATGAGTCATACAAAGTTGAATTCAAAAACCAAGAGGACGAGCTCAGAGTTTTCTCGATGAAGATAGTCTTAGAGCTGAGGTGAGATAATAAGTGGAATACATGGAGGTGTATGTCATCAACATTACCTAACACCTAAGGATAAGAAGTGGTAATGGATTTTCTGGATGAGATGCAGCTGCCTAGTTTAGCTAGAGGCTAGAAGAGGTTGATAGGCTAACCCTAATTCTGGAAAGGAGATGTGTTTGGCTAACACTCCGATGTAACGAGATATGTTGATCAAGTTAATGGTTAGTTAGCTTAGTCTTTGATGCAATGAAAGGATGGTGGTAGAACCTTCGATATACTTCTTTAGAAAGGAAGGCGATGAAACCCTGATGAGAGTGGTTTAGGGTTTCCAAGGTATCAATCTTGAGGAATCATGACATATCAGAGATCATGGTTTTAAGATCACTAAACACCATGATACTACAAAGATAGCATGTGATAGTAGCACTTTGGCTTCTTGATGTGAGTTGCATGTAGTGTTTGGTCATGCAAGCCAAGAGGTGAAGGACAAACACCAGTAACCCAGTACATGGATATAAAGTATAAAGAGTTCCTGAGGGGGAATGGGAGTTCATTCACTATGGATGGTGGTAAGTGTCCCCTTGATCAAGAAGGTCAAGATGTAATATGGGTTATGGTAGATCGCCTTACCTAGATGACATGAGAAAGAAAGAGTACTGCACAGGACAGATTCGATTGAACTACTTAAGAAAGAAAGATGGTTCAACCACACCATGATGAGAGTTCAAAAGTTCTTGAGTATGACCTAAAGGTTCACTTCAATGAGGTGGAAGTAAATACCTGAAGAACTTGATGTTAGTACAGTTAGCACCCCATACTAATGGTTATTATGATCCGGACTAGAGAGTCTGGTGAGAGCATGTGTTCTCATTCACGGTGATACAAAGGGACAGTTCTTAAGATGTGATGCTAACCACCATAGACTTTATCGGGATGCAAGAAGTTCTAGAAGGAGGTTGTGTCGGTCGCCACTTCATTAAGATGATGTTGGTGAAGGAGGTCTCACGAAGGTCAGAAAAGAACCACAGTGGGTGCAAATGAAGTCGTTTTGATCAAGAAATGGCTGAGAGAGAGAGTCCAGATGTGACATGAGTCGTGAGCTGATGCAAAGTAGATTGACATGCAGCTCACTGTGGGAGAGTATGTGATGTGAAAATCCGACCCCTCTAAGCTACATTTGAGAAAGCTGAGTCCCTAATATATGGGTTCATTTGAGATGGATTGGTGGAGATGGTTGTGTTTAGCCTTACCCCTCAGGATAACATGATGTATAAGGTGTTACATGAGTCCAATTTAGAGCACTATGTGAGGTACCCAAGCCATGTGTTGAGCCTTGAACCTATTCAGCTTTTGAGAGGCTGAAATGTCCTGAGTCACCTATGAGGGTACGATATACTAAGGTAAGAAAGAACTCAGATGGAAGAATATGAGATGACAAAGGTTCTTGGGAAGCACCATGGAAAAGGTGAGGCCACATGGGAGCCCTGATGAACATAAGAAAGGCTTATCATGTTTGTTTGCTTGCTTTATGGAATTTTGAGGACAAAATTCTTATAAGAGGGGAAGGATGTTACAACCCCAATTTTTGAGTTCCTTTGTTGAGAAATGTAGTTTCTTATATTAAAGATAAATGAACAAATACTGATGTATTTTGATTGAATGCATGAGTTTCGGGCTTTATTGGCTATTGGGCCCGATAACAAGGAAATTCAATTAATTAAGAAATCGAGAAAAAAAGATGTGGAAATCTCTAGAAGGAAAAGAACTTAATCCAAGGATGGATTTCGTGCCCCTTAGGTTACTTGGGTGCCAAGGAGTCCAAGATTGTGAAGAAAAGACAATAAGAAAAGAAAAGATCAAATAAGTATTTCTTTATTAAGAAAGAAATTTAAAACAATGGTAAAATATGGGAAACAAGTGAAAAGAGGTATAACTGGGTAATCCTTAGTGGAATTTTGTATCCCAATGATTCCTAATGATAAAAGGAATACTAATGAGGAAAATAAAATAGAAATAAAGAGAAATCCTCAAAAAGAAATATTTTAATAAGAAATACACATGATAATGAAGAATAATGCATTAAGATGCATCTAGAAGGATAATGAGTATCCAATAAAAAGGATTTCAAAATAATAGAGTTTTTTGGGATCCAAGGAGTCCCAATAAAGAAGAAAGAAAGAGAAAATACCAAAATTGCAAAATAAGAGGATAATGTAATACATTATTAATATATTATGTGGTATTACTAAAAGGAAGTATTTTCTATTAAATGAAAGTAGAATTTTGTTCCATTAGAATTAAGGGAAAGTACTAAGAAGATAAAAGAAGAGATTTTCGTAATCCTAATATCCCAAGGACAATGAATATCAAGAGGATATTTAGGAGAGAGAAGAGACTTGCTTCTCATTGAAGGATTAGGATTCCTAGTAGGAGGGTACTTGTTCCCTCTTAGATGGGGCTCTTAGGGTGAGGATATCCTCCCCTATAAAAGGGGTAGACCCCTGGATCGAGCTCTAGAGAATCCCAAGGATTCTTCTCTCTCTCCCATCATCTTCTTTGCATGTAAACCCTAGGGTAAAGGGGTAGAGCGCCCAAGGAGCAACTATGGACCGTTCGATGCGCTCTCTAGATGCAGGATGATCCCATGTTATCAACATAGTGCTATGTGGCCATCCCTTCGCCTGAATGAACTCACATCTGTAGCCGCACGGCTGCAATGACGGACACAATTGCAGGTCCGTCGTGCATGGAAACGACCAGATAGGTCGTGGTTTTTGTGGTGCTCTAGCTGCGCCCAGGTGTGGCGGAGTTGGGGCGGCCCTTGGCGGCAACCCCTGAGCCCTGAGGAGGAAGGGGCGCGCCCACGCTTGCTGCAGATCGGCGGCTAGGGCAACAGCCCTGGAGTAGCCCGAGGTTGAAGAAGGGAGAGCCACGTTGGACAATTCTACCCTCCTTGGGCTAAAGAAGCAATCCACTTAACCAAGGACATTTTGGTCAATTCGAAATGGTTCCAAATCTGCAGCAACATTGCATGAGGTCGGCCACATGACGCTCTTGGATTGGCCCAAAGTAAGTATTTTTGTGAAATTCGTATCTCGTTAACAGTAGCTCGGATAGATGCACATTATACATGTATTTTGCTCATAAAAATGAGAGGAATCCAATAAAGATATATTTGAAGCCTAATTCTGATTGTAATTTGAAAAGTAATGGAAGATAGCAACTTTAATACTTTAATGTTTAAAGAATCCTATTTTGAGTTGATTAATATATTTAATGGGGTTGAATGGATGATTAAAGTTGATATTAGCCTGTTAATGATAAAAGGAACTTTAGGAACAAAAAAGATGAATTTTGCACATAATTAGTTTAATTGAGAGTTCATGTGCATAAGTATGCTTTAATGGGCCTTGAAACCCTAATATCAGTGAATGAGACTATTAATGGCTTTAATTGATTAATTTCATGATTAAAGTTAGAATACGCTGAATCTATGTTGTTTCGAGTATAAAAGTACCTAAATGTGGATAACTACCCTTAATGTAGTAATTAGGGTTTTCTGATGAATAAAAGATAGAATTAATGGTAAATCAAATTCATATGCGAATTAGACTATAATGAACTTTGAATTGATGATAAATGAGCATAATGATCTTGTCATGGATTAAAACGATAAAAATAGTAGCTTTAATGTAAAAGAGGTTTAAGAGGCTTAATAATGGATAATTATGCCTTTAATCTGAAACTGAGGATTAGATGTTGAGATAATTAGGGTTTGTGATCATTTGCGTTAAATTTGGGTTTGAAATAGTAAAAGATGAAGGGAAACCCTAACTGCAATGGAAACCCTAAAAGTGGACTAGAAACCCTAGGAAGCGAGCTAGATTTAATAGTCTTAATGACATGAGTAATAAAAGGAAATTGTATAATTGTTTCAGGATCTTATTGAATGCTTGCTTGCCTATTGATTGATTGGATTATTTCTGTCTCACATCAACTTGACAGGTATGTGGTTACGCTTATGATTATCCCGCATTAGTTTTCCGAGGATTTTATCGATGTTTATATCGTGGCTTGAATTAATTGTTGGATGAATTTAATTCATGCAAATTATAATGTGAATATGACTATCACATAAGAGATGTGCCTACTAGCTCAGATCCTAGTCCCCACTGTAGCTTAATGGGTTGACCTAGTACATGGCTACCAATGGGGTAGGCCCATCAGGTCATTGTATGACTTAGTATATGGCTACCAATGGGGTAGGTCCATCAAGTCACTTTGAGTCAGGGATTGGACTACCGATGGGTAGTGCCATGCAACTCAACCCTAGATATTGATCTACCTATTAGGTAGGATCATGCGGGGTTTAATAAGGATCTACCTAGAGAGAGGTAGTCAATCCACTACAGGGACAATGCTGAGATAGGGGATAGGAAAGGATTGAGTAGTATGGTTTAAAATGTAATCTTGGCTGTTAAATGATAATTGGCTGATTACTTTGTTATTATAGTTGCACGATTATTTTTTCCCCCACATACCAGCTTCTTACTGACCGACGTTTTGTTTTTCGGCGTTTTAGGTACAACCCTGAAATGAACAAATAGTAAAGTGACACATTGTGAAAATAAGAAGTAAAAGTGGAAGGAGGATTCAGATAGAATAATTCAACCTCTGGATAGATAGATTTCCAAAGTTTTCAAAGGTAAGAAAAGTTTTATTTTATACCAGTTTTCAATTTAGTTGGTAAAGTTTATTAATTGTTATTGATTATTTTTCAAACCTTTAATCTGGGTTATTGGTTAACGGCTCTGACCTTTCGGTCTCCCTTAATTGGGGGTTATCGGGAGGCGGGGTCGTTACAAGATGGGAAAGAGGGTCAAAAGAAAAATGGCTAAGATTAGGTATGTTACTGTTACCCTCATCCTACCCCCACTAACTATAGAGTTAAGGGCAGAAGGGTTTGAGTGCCCGTCCATAGAATGGCACATAGTTTCACACAAGCAATATACATGAAAAAGGCAATGACAACAATACAACAAGATATTAAACATGGAGATAAGTGATATGTACCCATTTCTAGATTCAAGCATACCCATTTGTATTTCATTTCAGAGCATAGAGTCTTGAGTGCAGTGGATCTTCATTTGGCAACTACAATTTCAGTAAACAAAATATATTAATGGTAAAGCATTAAGTATGCTATGAAAAGGCAAGTAAATAGTTTAAGAGTACTATAAAAGTTTTCTTGGCTAGAAACATCATATAAGTAAGAAGATTAAACAAGGCAAGAACAACTAACAACATTTTTTTTATCCAAAACATATTTAAGGTGTATTTCCATTATACTCAACAACAAATTATGGCCATTGACCAGTTTCCCATTGGAAGGGTCCGTAAGGGAGCTTAATATTAGCTGCCCTTTTATCAACATGGTCCGTGCTATCTTGACTTATCAAGTAAGAAGCCCAACTTATCCCCTTACCTTGAGAATATAGGCAGGTACACTAGGTTTGTATAATGGACATGTTTAATTATATTCAAGGTTTGTTCAACATATTTCAAGCAAAACGAACAAACTAAACATAGGGAACAAGTAGCTCAAACAAGTAATTAACTATCCAAACAAATAGCTCAAATAAGTAATTAGATAACCAATCATTTATATGAGCATACATACAAACATGCCAATACCATAGTAGGGTCAAGAGAGTAAGCATACCTTAAGAGTTATGATCAAGATAAGATCCATGTGTAAGAGTGCAAGAGAGGGTCCAAGCCAACAAGGACCTAGGATGTATACATAACAAAATACAGTCTTAGATCACTAGGTTATTGATAATCTAAACATCATATGAGTCGTGTGGATGTTTCCCTAGGTCTAGGTTTCAAAGTCTCCAAACATATCACATCATGTCATTAAAGGATGAAATCAACATCATAGTTTCAAGCATTACTAAGGCTAATTTGGTTGTAGGGTTAATATCCACTTTAGATTAGATATAAGGTGAGATCATAACTGATTTGGGGGATAAAAAAATGATTACTTGTCATGGTTTAATTATACAAACATAACTAGTCATATTAGATTGTTTCCAAGAAAGATTGGTACATTTCAAAGTCATATGATCATTAAGTAGATCAATTTAGGATCACATGGTAATAGCATGATAATTCTACTAATCTGAAGTCTCAAGGTGCATGTATATTATTAGAACATGTCCTTAGCAAGGTTAGAACTCAAACAAGTAGCATATGCATTCATGTCCTACTAGGTGCTATGTGTAGTCAAGAGAGTGGATGAGCGTGCTACATGACATTTTAAGGAAACATGTCATTTAAGGACTAATTTGGGAGTGAACATAAGATATGTTTGAGAATTTTAATCCACTTGTGTATAAGAATTAGAAGTTCAATCATGTAGGAACTTAAACATCATATTTTGGGATATAGTAGTGTACAAAAGTGAATCTTCAAGCTATTCATGGCAAGGAGGTATAAGATATCAATCAAACAGTATAAAAAGCATCACTTTATCTACAAATTTTGAGACTAAGATATAAGATAATATAAATTTAGGCTAAAGCTTGAGACTTGATCAAGTCATAGTGTGCATTGACTTAATTGAGTCACCTTTTGGTCAACTATCAACATTTTGGGTCACACAGTAAACATTAAGCTTCATTTAAATGAAGGAAGAGTACAAATCAGTAGAAGATACCATCTCTCATGGAACTATTTGTTACCCTCATCCTACCCACACTAACTACAGAGTCCGTGACAACAGGTTTTGAGAGCTCATCCATATAATGGCACATAGTTTCACACAAGAAATGTATATGAAAAAGGCAATAACAACAAGACAAAAAGATATTCAACATGGAGATAAGAAATATGTACCCATTTCTAGATTCAAGCATACCCGTTTGTATTTCATTTTAGAGCTTAGAGTCTTGGGTGCAGCGGATATTCATTTGGCAACTACAAATTCGATAAACAAAATATATTAATGCTAAAGCATTAAGTACACTATGAAAGGACAAGTAAATAGTTTAAGAGTACTATAAAAGTGTGCTTGGCTAGAAACATCATATAAGAAACAAGAGGAAACAAGGAGAGAACAACTAACAACATTCTTTTATCCAAAGAATATTTTAGGTGTATTTCCATTATACTCAACAACATATTATGGCCATTGACTAGATTCCCATTGGAAGTGTCTGTAAGGGTTCTCAAGTTTAGCTACCCTTTTATTGACATGGTTTGCCTTATCTTGACTTCTCAAGTAAGACGCCCAACCTTGTGCCCTTGCCCCAAGAATACAAGCAAGTACACTAGGTTTGTATAATGGACAAGTTTAATTATGTCCAAGGTTTGTTCAACATATTTCAAGAAAAACGAACTTACTAATCGTAGGGAAAAAGTAGCTCAACCAAGTAATTAAGTAGCCAAGCATTTATATGATCATACATACAAACAAGCCAATACCATAGTAGGGTCAAGAGAGTAAGAATACCTAAAGAGTTATGATCAAGATATGATCCATGTGTAAGAGTACTAGAGAGAGTCCAATCCAACAAGGACCTAGGATGTAGACATAACAAAATAGAGTCTTAGATCACTAGGTTATTGATAATCAAAACATCATATGAGTCGTGTGGATGTTTCCCTAGTTCTTTTCAAAGCCTCCAAACATACCACATCATGTCATCAAAGCATGAAATCAACAACATAGTTTTAGGCATTACTAATGCTGGTTTGGTTCTAGGATTAACATCCACTTTAGATTAGATATAAGGTGAGATCATAACTAATTTGGGGTATAAAAATGAGTACTTGTTATAGTTTGATCATACAAACATAACTAGTCATATTAGATCATTTCCAAGCAAGATTGGTACATTTGAAAGTCATATGAGCATTAAGTAGATCATGTTAGGATCACAGGGTAATAGCATGATAATTATACTAATCTGAAGTCTCAAGATGCATGTATAATATTAGAAAATGTTCTTAGTAAGGTTATATCTTAAAGAAGTAGCATATGCATTTAGGTCCTAATAGGTGCTACATGTAGTCAAGAGAGTACATGAGCGTGCTACATGACATTTTGAGGAAACATGTCATTTAAGGACTAATTTGGGAGTGAACATAAGACAGGATTGAGAATTTTAATCCACTTGTGTATAAGAATTAGAATTACAATCATGTAGGCACTTAAACTTCATATTTTGGGACATAGTAGTGTACAAAAGTGAATCTTTGATCTATTCATGGCAAGGAGGTATACGATATCAATCAAACAGGGCAAGAAGCATCCCTTTATCTACTAATTTTGAGATTAAGATATTAGATAATAACAATTTAGGCTAAAGCTTGTGACTTGATCAAGTCATAGCATGCATTGACTTAATTGAGTCCCCGTTTGGTCAACAATCAACATTTTGGGTCACAAAGTAAACATTAGGGTTCATTTAAATGAAGGAAGAGTACACATTAGTAAAAGATACTTGAGGTTTACTGATAAAAGGGATATGAAAGCCTTGAGGTCATAAATGATCATATAGTGCATGGTTTAGGTTGATAAAAACATAAGATCATGAAGGCATCATTTTTAAAAAATCATGGATGAAACATGAAAAACTAATAGAATATAATGGCATAATAAGAAATATGAATATTGTCTTGTCAAAATGATATATAACATCAAGGGATTTTCTTTAGGGACTTGGGAGATAAAGGGATTTGAAGTTAGGCACACAAAATGGGAATTTGGGAGGATTTTTACCAAATTTGGGCCAAAAATTCACACTTTTGGGTTTCCGGCATTCCCTGGGCCTCATGCGTAGTGCCCCATCCCATGGTCTGGGGTCTGCTCCATGTACCAACCTCTAACGGTTCCCAGTCATGGTGAAACCCCACAGAGCATTAGCCAGAGACTCTCAGCCATTGTGTGACACCCGCAGGGCGTCGATCGGGGGCTACTTGTCGCCACTCATCGCCCGTGCTCGAGTCAGGATAGCCCACCACCCGTTTGAGAAGGAGATAGAGGAGCATAATACCACTCATACATGGTCGTTGGATCCTCATCTTATGATGTCTGTGTTTCTTCTCCACTGTGCTCATGCCCAAAGGCGGTGTTGTGACGACACGTCTCATCAGAGAAAGGAGGCGAGGGAAGGAGAGGGGCCTTTGGTCTATGCAAGGTGGCCTCCCTAGAATAGAAAGGACTAGTGAAGCTGAAACTTCGTCTCATTATCCCCAAGGTATATGGGAGCCCAAACGCCCCATTCTGACAGTGGTGGTGGTTCCCATGAAAGGAAAGAAAAGGGGGCGAGCTAGGGTTAGCGAAACAAGATGAAAAGAGGGGGAGTGAGTTAGAGGAGAGATTTTATAGGCGAAGATTGAGAAAAAGGGTGCCAAAGAGGTGGGAGAGCAAGGCCATCAGTGGATCTGATGGGTTAGGTGAAGTTGATGTAGTATCATTGGTGTAGCATTGTACGAAGGTGGGTAATAGAAATGTATTCGTTAGATGGGGGTGCAGATCCAGGGTGTGAGATCAAAGGGTGCAAAATTTGTTGTAAAATAAAGGAGGGTTGTTATTGGTCTGCAAGGAGAGCTCAAATCACTGGGATAAGAAGGAAAAGTGCAAATGGGCCACATGCCCTCTGAAATCGGCCCAATTAGATGTACAATCGATTTAAAGAGCCAAAACTAAAGTATGAACTAAAAGATAAACAAATGGGCATAACTCTCACATACAAGCTCAGAATTGAGTGAAATAAGAGTCTTTGGAAACGTGAGATTGCCCTCTTCAACATGAAAACAAGAAAGGAATATATATTTGTATAAGAATATGATAAAAAATTAAATTTGATGATAGGTGATATGAATTCAAACTTGACTTTTATCAACTTGAGAATCATCAGAGCGATACAAGCATACTAGATGGGCCAATTTGGCATAAAAACTATACAAACATGAAATTGATGGTGCTAATAAGAGCAATGTCCAAATTGGAAGTCGTGTTTAAAGTATGTAGTTCCATGCTATCACATCCTTCCCACCTTAGAAGAAATTTTGTCCCTAAAATTTTAACCAAGTCATCAATCAAGATTGAGTTTTCCTATTCCACATCAAGATCGTCATAGTATTTTCATAAGGTATCATCACCACTTATAGTATCTATTATTTTAAAATCAGGCAATAGAGAAACATGGTCGACATATAATCACATATATCATCGAACTGGAAGTATCATCACATGAGTCATAAATTTTGAGAGATTATTCTATATATCACCAAATTTGAATTATCACATTTCAAGCTAAACAGATAGAGTTCGAGAATAAGGTGTGACGTTCTTTCCCAACATTTAGGGTTCTAGCATCTACATCAATTTAGGTGGGGTTATACATCCGTGATTGATATTATAGTATTTCAATAATTCATGACTGACATCATATTCCAACATCAAGATTTCATGCTCAAAATCGATGGAAGTTCCCACCCTAGTCTGAATGGAGCTTAACCCTAAGTCATAAGTTGAGAAAAACATCATAATCATAATTTCAATTTTGAACTTTGGGAACATGGAAGTCATTAGTCATATATTGAGTGTGATCTTAAGATCCAAATAGGGTGATGATAGAGTCAAGTCAATATCACAATCATTAATCATGGGTCAAGATTTTGTACCAAAATATTGAGAGTCAAAGTTTGGATATTAAACTCATAGATCCAAACATTTCATAGCTAGGGTTTAGATTCCTATTTAGACCTTAGGGTGATCATTCACCCATATAGGTAAATTGAGCAACAATGGAGCAACATTTCGTGATATCCCCATCAAATTTCATTTTCATGGTATCGAGGTTGATGGATGATCTAGACCTAGGTCTTCCTAGGAACTTGACCACTACCTATAGTAAATATCATCATATACCAAGATCTACATAAAATCAGGATTTTGGGATCGAGTATCAACATCATCATAGACATAACCCATTAGGGAATTAGGTCAAGAAATCAAAGTTGTATGGAAGGGGTATCCTTTTGAAGATCTAAACAGTAAACAATATGAAAATTTAGAGGTAGTCATAAAGGGGGGTGTGACTAGGTTAGGGTAGTGATAATTCAACTACCACCCTAATCTAGAACATTAGTATATATTAATCGTGAGTCATCAAGCATATCCACATAGTGAAGTATCAACTACCAAATCATATTTCACAAGATCGTGAGTCAAACATCAAGATCATTAATAGGGCAACCATATTTTGAGATTTTTGCAAGATCAAGGTCATAATTTCATTCCTTCCTTTCAAGATCAAGGTAAGGGTATATCTTGGGAATCAAGAAGTCAAATTGAGAACTTTAGAGTTTGAGAATAATAGGGCTAAATTAATATAGACTTCCATCATGTTTTTCTAAAATTGAGCTTACAAAGAGGCATACGGGTCAATAGGGAAATAACTCTTGTATTCAAGTCATCATATGATGAACTGGGGATCCAAAGCCATGGTCATACCAGAGTATGTGGCATGACACATATATATCGAGTGAGTTTTTCTTATCTATGTTTGAGGTTTGATAGAAATATGGACAACATAGGTATAGTCAATAGGGACCTCATCAAACATGAGGTATAAAACATGAGTTCTACCTTATTTCACCATATCAATAATGTACCTCAAACATGGAAGGCAATTATGTCCAAACATGTAACATTGATTTTTAATAAACTTTGCACATGAGTATGACACTTTTGAGAGTATTTTCGAACATCAAATAGGGTTTCCAAATTAAAGTTAGATAATGGAATTAACATCTTAATCAACTTTAATGATTTCAAGTGAAATTTACTTTTCCCATGCATAAGCTATCCAAAATCGAGATTTCATGTGATTAATAGTCATGAGAGAAGAGTCACATGAGGAGATGAGAAATTACCTAATCATCATCTACATGAGTGGCTTAGGTGGTCTTGAAAGAAAAGATGAGATGCAAGAAGACTCTCTAAACTTAGGGAAATGATTTAGTCCTTCCCAATTTCTTAAGACGTGTTAATCCTTAAACATATATAGAGGCTTATGTTTTTGGCTTTGATACCATCTATCATGGAACCGTTTGTTACCCTCATCCTACCCCCACTAACTATAGAGTCAGTGGAAGTAGGGTTTGAGCACCCATCCATAGAATGGTACATAGTTTCACACAAGTAATATATATGAAAAAGGCAATAACAACAAGACGACAATATATTAAACATGGAGATAAGAGATATGTACCCATTTCTAGATTCAAGCATACCCGTTTGTATTTCATTTCAGAGCTTAGAGTCTTGAGTGCAGTGGATCTTCGTTTGACAACTACAAATTTGATAAAAAAATATATTAATCCTAAAGCATTAAGTACTCTATGAAAAGGCAAGTAAACAGTTTAAGAGTACTATAAAAGTGTGCTTGGCTAGAAACATCATATAAGTAAGAAGATGAAACAAGGCGAGAACAACTAACAACATTCTTTTATCCAAGCATAATTTAGATGTATTTCCATTATATTCAGCAATATATTATGTCCATTGACCAACTTCCCATTGGAAGGGTCTGTATGGGTGCTCAAGATTAGCTACCCTTTTATTGACATGGTCCGCCTTATATTGACTTCTCAAGTAAGACTCCCAACCTTGTGCCCTTGCCCCAAGAATACAAGTAAGTTTACTAGGTTTGTATAATGGACAAGTTTAATTATGTCCAAGGTTTGTTCAACATATTTGAAGCAAAATGAACATACTAATCGTAGGGAAAAAGTAGCTCAAACAAGTAATTAACTAGCCAAATATTTATATGAGCATACATACAAACAAGACAATACCATAGTAGAGTCAAGAGAGTAAGAATACCTGAAGAGTTATGATCAAGATATGATCCATGTGTAAGAGTGCTAGAGAGGGTCCAAGCCAACAAGGACCTAGGATGTAGACATAACAAAATAGAGTCTTAGATCATTAGGTTATTGATAATCTAAACAACATATGAGTCGTGTGGATGTTTCCCTAGGTCTAGGTTTCAAAGCCTCCAAACATATCACATCATGTCATCAAAACATGAAATCAACATCATAGTTTCAAGCATTACTAGGGCTACTTTGGTTGTAGGGTTAACATCCACTTTAGGTTAGATATAAGGTGAGATCATAACTGATTTGGGGTATAAAAAATGAGTACTTTTCATGGTTTGATCGTACAAACATAACTACTCATATTATATCGTTTCCAAGCAAGATTGGTACATTTGAAAGTCATATGAGCATTAAATAGATAATGTTAGGATCACATGGCAATATCATGATAATTCTACTAATCTGAAGTCTCAAGCTGCATGTATAATATTAGAACATGTTCTTAGCAAGGTAAGATCTCAAACAAGTAGCATATGCATTTAGCTCCTACAAGGTGCTACATGTAGTCAAGAGAGTACATGGGCGTGCTACATGACATTTTAAGAAAATATGTCATTTAAGGACTAATTTGGGAGTGAACATAAGATAGGTTTGAGCATTTTAATCAACTTGTGTATAAGAATTAGACGTTCAATCATGCAGGCACTTGAACATCATATTTTGGGACATAGTAGTGTAACAAAGTGAATCTTTGAGCTGTTAATGGCAAGGAGGTATAAGATATCAATCAAATAGGGCAAAAAGCATCCCTTTTTCTACTGATTTCTAGATTAAGATATTATATAATAAAAAATTAGGTTAAATCTTGATACTTGATCAAGTCATAGTGTGCAATGACTTAATTGAGTCACCTTTGGTCAATAATCAACATTTTGGGTCACAAAGTAAACATTAAGGTTCATTTAAATGAAGGAAGAGTACATATCAGTAAAAGATACTTGAGGTTTACTGATAAAAGGGAAATGAAAGCCTAGAGGTCATAAATGATCATATAGTGCATGATTTAGGTTGATAAAACATAAGATCACCAAGGCATCAACTTTAACAAATCATGGATGATATATGCAAAACTAACAGAAGATAATGGCAAAAAAGAAAGATGAATCTTTTTCAATCATAGTGATATATAATATCAAGGGATTTGCTTTAGGGACTTGGGAGATAAGGGGATTTGAAGTTAGGCACACAAAATGGGAATTTGGGAGGATTTTTACCAACTTTGGGCCAAAATTTTGCACTTTTGGGCTTCCAGCATTCCCTAGACCTCATGTGACCTGCCCCGTTCTGCGATCTGGGGTCCAATCCATGTTAGCCTCCAGTGGTGCCTAGCCATGGAGCAACACTCACAGAGCGTCGGCTAGGGACTCCCAGCCATTGCATGATGCCCACGGGGCGTTGGCTAGGGGCTGCTTGTCACCACATATCGCCCATGCTCGAGTCAAACCGACCCACTACCCATTTGAGAAGGAAATAGAGGGGCATCATCTCTCTCATACAAGGTTGTTGGATCCTCATATGATGATGCCTGCATTTCTTCTCCACTGCGCTCATGCCCAAAGGTAGTGCTGTGACGACACGTCTCACCGGAGAAAGGAGGTGAGGGAAGGAGAGGGGCCTTCGGTCTACACAAGGTGGCTGCCCTAGAACAGAAAGGAATGGTGAAGCTGACACTACCTCTCATTCTTACCAATGTGGATGGTAGCCCTAACACCCCATTCCAATAGTGGTGGCGCTGCCCATGAAAGGGACGAAAGGGGGTGAGCTAGGGTTAGCGAAACCACCTGAAAAGAGGGGGAATGAGTTGGAGGAGAGTTTTTATAGGTGAAGAGTGAGAAAAAGGGTGCCAAAGAGGTGGGAGAGCAAGGCCCTTAGTGTCTATGATGGGGTACATGAAGCTACTATAGTTCCATTGGTGTCGCGTCGTACAGAGGTGGGTGATAGAAATGTAGTCGTTAGATGGAGGCACAGATCTGAGGGCATGAGATCAAAGGGTCCAAAATTAGTTGTAAAAGAAAGGAGGGTCATGATTGGTCTGCAAGTAGAGCTCAGATCATTGGGATAAGAAGGACAAGTGCAAATCAGCCGCGTGCCCTCTGAAATTAACCCAATTAGATTCACAATTGATTTAAAGAGCCAAAACGAAAGTTTGAACTACAAGATAAACAAATGGGAAAATCTCTCACATACAAGCTCAGAATTGAGTGAAATAAGATGTGTTGGAAATGTGAGATTTCCCTCTTCAATGTGAACACAAAAAAGAATATATGTTTATACAAGAATACAATAAAAAACAAATAAATGTGATGATAGGTGATATGAATTCAAACTTGAATTTTATCAACTTGAGAATCATCATAGCGATACAAGCATACTAGATGGGCCAATTTGGCATCAAACCTATACAAACATGAAATTAATGGTTCTAAAAAGAGCAATGTCCAAATTGGAAGTCATATTTAAAGTATGGGGTTCCAGGCTACCACATCCTCCCCACCTTAAAAGGAATTTTGTCTCCAAAATTTAAACCAAGTCATCAATCAAGATTGAGTTTTCCTATTCCACATCAAGATCTTCATAATATTCTCATAACGTATTATCACCACTTATAGTGCTTATCGTTCCAAAATTAGGAAATAGAGCAACATTGTCGACATATAATCACATAGGTCATTGAACATGAAGTATCATCACATGAGTCATAAATTTTGAGAGATTATTCTATATATCCCCAATTCTGAAATATCACATTTCAAGCTAAATAGATAGAGTTCAAGAATAAGGCATGACTTTCTTTCCCAACATTTAGGGTTTTAGAATTTACATTGCTCTAGGTGGGGACATACATCTATTATTGAGATTTTAGTATTTCAACAATTCAAAACTAACATCATATTCCAACATCAAGATATCATGCTCAAAATTGATGGAAGGTCCCACCCTAGTCTGAATGGAGCTTAACCCTAAGTCATTAATTGAACAAAACATCATAATCATCATTTGAGTTTTGAACTTTGGGAACATGGAAGTCATTAGTCATATATCGAGTGTGATCTTAAGATCCAAATAGGGTGATCATAGAGTCAAGTCAATATCATGATCATTATTCATGAGTCAAGATTTCATACCACAATATTGAGAGTCAAGTTTGGATATTAAACTCATACATCCAAACATTTCAGAGCAAGGGTTTAGATTCCTATTTAGGCCTTAGGGTGATCATTCATCCATATAGGTAAATCAAGCAACAATGGAGCAACATTTCGTGATATCCACATCAAATTTCATTTTCTTGGTATTGAGGTTGATGGTTGATCTAGACCTAGGTCTTCCTAGGAATTTTTCCACTCCCTATAGTCAATATCATCATATACTAAGATCTTCATTAAATTGAGATTTTGGGATCAAGTATCAACATCATCATAGACATAACCCATTAGGGAATTAGGTCAAGAAATAAAAGTTGTATGGAAGGGGCATCCTTTCAAAGATCTAAACAATCAACAATATGAAAATTTAGAGGTAGTCATAAAGGAGGTGTGACCTAGGTTAGGGGAGTCATTAATAAAAAACCACCCTAATCTAGAACATTTGTCCATATTGATCGTGAGTCATCAAGCATATCCAAATAGTGAGAGTATCAACTACCAAATTCTATTTCACAAGATCGTGAGTCAAACATCAAGATCTTTAATAGGGAAACCATATTTTGAGATTTTTGCAAGAACAAGATCATAATTTCATTCCTTCCTTTCAAGATGAAGGCCAGGGTAGAAATTGGAAATCAAGAAGCCATATTGAGAATTTTAGAGTTTGAGCATAATAGGGCTAGAGTAATATAGACGTCCATCATGTTTGTCTGAAATTGAGCTTACAAAGAGGCATATAGGTCAATAAGGAAATAACTCTTGTATTCAAGTCATCACAACATGAACTAAGGGTCCAAATCCATGGTCATACCAGAGTATGTGGCATGATGCATATCGATCGAGTGATTTTTTCTTATCTATGTTTGAGGTTTGATAGATATAGGGACAACATAGGATAGTCAATAGGGACTTCATCAAACATGAGGTATAAAACATGAGTTCAACCTTATTTCACCATATCAATAATTTACCTCAAACACAAAAGGCACTTATGTCCAAAGTGCTAACATTGATTTTTCATAAATTTTGCACATGAGTACGACACTTTCTGGAGTATTTTCTTACATCAAATAGGGTATCCAAATGAAAGTGAGATCATGGCATTAATATCTTAATCAACTTTAATGATTTTAAGTGAATTTTACTTTCCCCATGCATAAGCTACCCAAAATCGAGATTTCATGTGATTAATAGTCATGAGAGAAGAATCGCATGAGGAGATAAGGAACTACCTAATAATCATCTACATGGGTGGCTTAGGTAGTCCTTAAAGAAAAGATGAGATGCTAGAAGACTCTCTAAACTTAGGGAAAGGATTTAGTCCTTCCTGGGTTCTTAAGATGTTTTATGCCTTAAACATATATACATGCCTATGTGTTTAGCTCTGATACCATCTCTCATGGAATTGTTTTTTACCCTGATCCTACCCACAGTAACTATCGAGTCAGTGGCAGCAGGGTTTGAGAACCCATCCATAGAATGGTCCATAGTTTCACACAAGAAATATATATGAAAAATGCAATAACAACAAGACAATAAGATATTAAACATGGAGATAAGAGATATGTACCCATTTCTAGATTCAAGCATGCCCGTTCGTATTTCATTTCAGAGCTTAGAGTCTTGGGTGCAGAGGCTCTTCATTTGGAAACTACAAATTTGATAAACAAAATATATTAATGCTAAAGCATTAAGTACACTATGAAAAGATAGGTAAACAATTTAAGAGTACTATAAAAGTTTGCTTGTCTAGAAACATCATATAAGCAAGAAGAGGAAACAAGACGAGAACAACTAACAACATTCTTTTATCCAAAGCATATTTTAGGTGTATTTCCATTATACTCAACAACATATTATGTCCATTGACCAGCTTCCCATTGGAAGGGTCCGTCAGGGTGCTCAAGATTAGCTACCCTTTTATTGACATGGTCTGCCTTATCTTGACTTCTCAAGTAAGACACCCAACCTTGTGCCCTTGCCCCAAGAATAGAGGCAGGTACACTAGGTTTGTATAATGGACAAGTTTAATTATGTCCAAGGTTTGTTCAACATATTTCAAACAAAATGAACATACTAATCGTAGGGAACAAGTAGATCAAACAAGTAATTAACTAGCCAAGCATTTATATGATCATACATACAAAAAAGCCAATACCATAGTAGGGTCAAGAGAGTAAGCGTACCTGAAGAGTTATTGTAACATCCCTGACCTAGGTTATGCCTTAACCCTAGAAGTTTTTCTTAAGTAAGTCATTTAGATTCTTATCTTTATCTTTTGAAAAGTAATTAAGATTAAAGGAGATCTTATGTTTCAATTTTGGTCTTATTTGAATAATGTTGAAACAATATTTTACCTATTTTGGACTAAAATGCAATTTACCCATATTAAGGGGTTACCTTGAAAATGTTACATGATAAATGTTCCTAAGGTGTTGTAGCATCATAATAATGAGAATTATGCTGAGGTATGGCTTGTGGAAGCCTAAGTTCTAATAAGGAGCTTGTTTGAGTAATGTTTGTGTATTGAATGCTAGTTTTGGTGTAATTTGCAAATTACCCAAAATCTAGGGTTGAATATGTAAAATACCAATTCAAAAGTGTCCCTAATATTTCTTGGTATCATTTAGAGAAAATAAAAAGAATGGGGCATCCTGTTTGAACTACGTTTGAGGAGAGATAATCTTGATAATAAAATAATCAAGATTTAAGTATAATTGAAACCCTAATTTATTTTGTAGCAAAAATAAATATATTAATTGAAGTGCCCATCAACTAAAAAGGCTGTGGTTGAAATCCTATAGTGGGAGGACATTAAAATGCCTTGAGTGGCACCGAAATAAAATAAGTAGATGAAGAAATCCACTCACATTTGTTAATTAAAAAGTAATGTCCACTAAAAATGGATAATAGTATTATAATGATTAAGGTGCTTAAGTGGTTGCTTTTAATTCAAGGATAATTGAGAGGATATTAAGGGAAAGGAAGATGGCTTTAAAGGCAAGGAAGGGAGGGGGCATGTGGCAAGAAAGTGGAAGAATTTTCTCCTACTTTCTCTCTCCTAGAAAATCAATTATACGTACTTGATTTTCTCCTTACTTGAAAGGCTATTTTTGCAAACCACTTTCTTTCCTTACTTTGGCCGATGACCAAGGATCTTAGAAGAAGGATGAAAATGTTACCCAAGATTAAGGTAAGCTCCATGATCATCTTCAACCTTGGATTGATGGTTGAAATCAGATTTCAACATTCAGTTTCTTCTCTCTTCAATCCAATGCTCAACCTTAGCTATCTTTTGCATCCAAAGAGTTGGAAATGAACCTTGGATAGTTGAAGGAGCTTCTTTCACCATTAGAGATGAGAAGATTGAAGCTACTTTTAAGGTGGGTTATATAACTTGAACCCATCAATGTTATTATTGATTTCAATTGCTCATCATATGTTGATCTTTTATTTTCTTCTTGAATAATTGATGAATTTATCAAATATATGGAAGTAGAATTCGGAGGTCTGAAGCATGATGATGATGATATCATCTTAGAAAACACCTCAAGAATATAAAAAAACAAACGGTTTCAATTTTGTTGGGAAAATGGTTTCAACCCGTTTGGTGACCAAACGGTTTCAAACTGTTAGAGGCTAAACGGTTTCAAGAATTGTGTAAAGGTCTAATGGTTACAACCTAATCTAGTCCACATGGTATCAAACTTGGATGGAAAAATGATTTCAAAACGTTTAGAACTCAATAGATTTCAAAACCCTAGATCAATTGATGTCAAAACCCTAATTTAGGTTCAAACAGTTTCAACTCTGAATTGACCAAACAGTCTCAAACTGTTTGAGGACTAAACGGTTTCAAACCATTTGAGTATCAAATGATCTCAAACCATTTAGGGTTAATCAATCATCAAATAGTTTGAGGGTCATGGGTTGAAACAGTTTCAAAACTGTTTGATGAGCAAAAGGTTCAAGACCGTTTAAGGATTTTGAGACCAAGACCATTTGAAGGTCTAAACAGTCTCAAACTGTTTGAAGGTTTGGGATCAGACCGTTTGAAGAGCTAAACGATCTCAAACCGTTTGAAGGTTTAGGGGAAGACCGTTTGAAGGTCTAAATGGTCTCAAACCATTTGAAGGTTTAGGATCAGACTGTTTGAAGGTCTAAACGGTCTCAAACCGTTTGAAGGTTTAAGGAAAAACCATTTGAAGATCCAATTGATTCAAACCATGTAAGTACTAATAAACCCATAAGTGGTTGAAGAGTATCTCAAGGTTGATTTCAACGGAAGTAACTCTAAGGTATTTAGGTGATTAATACATTTAGATTGATTATCCCTTGATGCCTATGAAAGTAATAAATTCAATACACTATGATAAGAATAGGTGCATGTACTTAGTGAAAGGTTAAGTCAACTGAATAAGGTATGATGATGATGTGTGTTGCTAAGTACATGGAAAAATGATAAGTATGATTTAATACTTAAATAATGCTATGTGCTCCAAGATATGTGGAAGCACTGACTTCAGGTTTGGATTAATGAGGTAATCATAAAACCCTAATCAATGGAGAATGGAAACCCTAATCAATAAGGAAAATTACAATACTTAAGTTTAATTGAATACTTATGCAGGTGTTATGTAATTCTAGACATTTGGAACAACGAGTTAGGCTTTGGATATTAATTGTTATATCAATGCATTCTCCAAGATGCATGAAGTTTTGAATTAGGGTTTGATCTTGATAATGTGATTATGAAACCCTAATCGAGAAGGATGGGAAACCCTAACCCTAATATAGGGTGATGTTATGCGAAACCCTAATATAGGGTGATGTTATGTGAAACCCTAATATAGGGTGATGTTATGAGAAAATTTAATTGATAAAGATGAGAAACCCTAACCCTAATGAGGGAATAGTGATGTTATATTTGTATTGCATAATGTTGATATTGAATTGATATGGTTGTTATCAAATATACTAACCATGTAGGTATCATGAGATGATGAGCATAACCAGGTATGAGCTATGATGTTATTGGGCCTTGTGAGCCATTATTTTAATTGTTGCCTAGTAAGAGGTAACAAGAAGTTGAATATGTCTGGTGAACTATGTGAGATTCTTGTGTAACAAGTATCATGAATACCTTGGTCAGATGACTTGGAGGTAATAGTTACCTGATAGTGGTAACCATGTTCAATGATGAACTAAGGGTTTGAATAACCAGATCCAGTAAACATGATGGTGGTATTGTTGAGGGATGTGAATCCCCAGTAATGAGATAAGTGATTGAGATCCCAATGTTTTATAAAGTTTTGAAAAGCACTTGATAGAAGTATTAAATGTTTCTTGTAGCATTTGTCATAATAATTATTGTTTGAAAACTTGACTGATGATAAAAGAATATGGTAATGTACTTCAATAATTAAGTGGAATTTTATCATGTAGAGCCCTGGCCATAGATCCATCATCATCAGTAGATGGTGATGGTGAAATGGATTCTCCTTCTGGTTAATCCAGAGCGTATATTGTTGAATATATAGGGTTTCTCCTAGCCGAAAATAGGAGGATTAGAGTGCAACTTTAGTTGTAGACTCAAGATATGTTTAAGAGCATGGTAAACAGGCCCATGGCTCAGTGTGATGGATCATGAATGCGTTCATGTCTTAGGGAGCATGGTGAACTGGCTCGTGGCTCAGATTTACTAGCGTTGGGACATGTACCAAGGTGGGCTAAAGAATGGGTAGTCTATGGGAGCTAACCTTGTGACTGAGGTCACTTAAGCAAGAGACTATGATCCTACTTGTGGTCTCGCATTGACTGAGACGGATGAGATCAAGGAGTCTGGCTCTTCCTTTGATCTTGAATGGCACCGACTTTGGGTTTCACAACTGAAGGTTGGATTTGAGCGGTACGGCTCACTTCCTCAAGGCATAAGTATGATTCTAAAATGTAACCAGTCGTGTAGCATATTTGCTTAAGGATGAAATACGGAAATCATTGGTTCATGTTACATTGCTTACTGTATCCTAAATGGATAGATGTTATACATGTTCTTCATATTCCTTATTAAAATGGAGATATGATTTACTACTTTATCATTTATAACTGTAATGCTTTAAAAGATGATGTTTCTCAATTCTTCTTAATATTTATTAAGTCCTGCTTCTCAATAGAGATTCCTCTGTTCAGTTTATCACTATTTATCTGCAATAATAATGTTTGTGGCAGAGAGTTATATCTCTCACTGCGACAATTTCAATTGTCTCACACCCGTGGGATCCAACCTTTTTAGGTGGACGAGGATGAGGAGGTAGAAACCATACAACAGGGGAAGGACAGTAGCATCAGGGACAACAATAACATATTAGGTGGAGATACTGACTGTCGTATCTTGTAAGATAAGAGTCATATGTGTCGTCTCTGTACTCTCAGGTCCTTGGAGTCAATAGTTAGTGCTTTTATGATTGATCTGAGATTTTGGCATTGAATGCCTCGAGGTTTTATGTTGCTTATGTATAGATTTAATAGAACAACTATTGTATGTAATCCTCGAGAAGAGAAGGTACATGGTGTGTACTTTTTGGACCAGAATGTATATATAATATTTTGGTTCTAGTTATAAGAGTTTCCTGGAAATGGATCTCTTTGCAAATGGTTTTAATTTTTAGTGATTTTTGTTAATCCGATGTTAATGTTTAATTCTTCTTAATTGTAATGATTTGTTTTATCGATTTGGTGACGGGTCGTGTCAAGTTTTTGGTATATGAGCTTAAGGTTCGCTGAGTCTACAGAGACATAGGATTAAGGTCGTTGAGTTTGTTCTAGTGTCTTCCAGTTTATCTGATAATGACTTCTTCTCTCAGGAGAAGAAGTAAATCTTGAAGATGGCTAGATCACATGAAGAACATGCTGCTGAAAGTAGTGTTGTTGCACCAGGAGGAGGTGCAAGGGGTCAGGCTAGAGAGGAACTAGTACCTGAACATCCTCATCTTGACCAAGCTACACTAGAAAACCCAGCTTTCCATACTATGTTTTGGCAGTTCATGGTGACAATGACACATATGGCAGATAGGATACCACCACATGTACCTAGGGAACCAGCTCCCAATGACATGGAGCTGGCAAGACTTTTGAACAACTTCTCTGGGTAGGAGCCATTGAATATGCTGGTACAACTAACCCAACCAATGCAAACTTGTGGCTGACAGAGCTGAAAAAGGCCTTCAGAATTCTTAATATCGCAGACACTGAGAAGGTTAGACATGCGGTGTACCTGTTGAAGGGGAGTGCTGGCCATTTGTGAGGCATAAAAGAAGGCAAAAGGCCAGGTGTTGAAGTCAGATGGGAAGAATTCCGATGTGAATACGTTAGTAGATATTTTCCCAAGACTTACCTAGATGAGAAGATCTCCCAGTTTGAGCAGATAAGGCAAGGACAAATGAACATTAGTGAGTATGAAGCTAAGTTTATGGAGCTTCTACGGTTCTGTCTGCACATGGATGCTTAGATGAGGAGATGATTTGGTATTTTGAGAATGGTTTGAACGTTGATTTGACCACACATGTATCTTCTCTAGAGAATAGAGAGAGGTTTGTCACCTTTGTGGAGTCCTTTAGGCGGATAGAAAGGTCCGTGACTGAGAAGCATCATGTCAACGGTAAGAAAGTATATACCCAGTTCTAGGGACAGAGGTCTAAAAGTTTTAAGAAATCAAGGTTTTTTGCACCAACAGTACCACCGAGGTACAATACTCAGACGCAGTGGACATCCAGTAAGGGTAGAGGCCATAGTTTACCACCAGAGGGAGCCCACAACTCATCATCAATGTCAGTAACAAGACCATCTAGGCCACAGAGGGAGAACAAAAGATGTTATAAATGTGAGAAGATGGGACATTTAATGAAAGATTGTCTAGCTAGAGACGTGAATGTAACCCAACCACCGAGGCTGAGTCAACAAGGCTCTCAAAAGTGACAGTTTAACAGTGGCACATGAGGACGTGGACATGCATCCCAAGCCAGCTCCTCTACATTCAACAACAGGGCGAGTGGTCAACAACCAGCAATGACAAGATTCTATGCTATGAATCAGCCGGAAGTAGTGGTCAACCCACGAGTTGTGACAGGTCAGGTGGAATTGTTTCATTCTGATATGTCTTCATCCTACTTTGTATATGTTTTGATTGATATGGGTGTTATGCATTCCTTTATCACTCGAGAATTGATTCATGACTGCAATATGATTGTCAGTCATAGAGCAGATAATTTTTTATTAGAAACTCCATTAGTTGGATCTCCAGTGTTACGGGAGGTATGTTCTCCCTATGTTCTTTCTTTTTCAGAACATAGCATTCAGGTGGATCTTATACCACTTGATATGCATGGGTTTGACATAATCCTTGGAATGGACACCCTAGAAAAATATAAGGTTGTCTTGGATTGTGGTTCCAAGCAGGCTATGTTCACAACCAATGGTGATATATGGGTCTTTTAGGGGGACAAAAAGATTCTTCCAACCTGTCTAGTGTCGGCTATGGTAGCTGAAAAACTGATGGGACAAGGATGCTTCCCATTCTTGGCACATGTGGTAGATACTAGAGTAGAGAGTCCTAGTTTTTCTGAATTTCCAATTGTTAGGGAGTTTGAGGATGTGTTTCCAGAGAAACTTCCACGTGTTCCTCCACCCTGAGAGATTGATTTTGAGATTAATCTAATCCCGGGTACACAACCAAGAGCTCAAGCACCTTATAGAATGGCACCTACTGAGATTGCAGAACTCAAGAAACAGTTATAGGAATTGCTTGAAAGGGGTTTTATTCGACCGAGTACTTCACCTTGGGGTGCTCCGGTTATTTTTGTTAAAAAGAAAGACGGGTCAATGTGATTATGCATCAAATATTGAAAGCTAAACAAAGTAACCATAAATAACAAATATCCTCTACCAAGGATAGATGACTTATTTGACCAGTTGTGTGGTGCAACTATATTCTCTAAAATAGCTCTGAGGTCAGGATACCATCAGTTGCATATCAAGGAGAGAGACACACCTAAATCAGCCTTCAGAATAAGATATGGTCACTATGAGTTCATGGTTATGTCGTTTGGACTAACTAATGCACCAGCCGCATTCATGGAACTCATGAATAGAATCTTTCGACCATTCCTTGGTCAATTCATAGTAGTCTTCATAGATGACATCCTGATTTACAGTAGAGATGCTCAATAACATGAGCAGCACCTTCGTCAAGCCCTGACTTTACTGAGAGAACACAAGCTATACACCAAGTTTAGCAAGTGTGAATTCTGGTTATCAGAAGTGTCTTTCCTAGGACATGTAATATTTGCCTCAGGTATCTGTGTTGATCCTAAAAAGGTAGAATCTGTCTTGGAGTGGGAACAACTAAAGACACCAACGGTGATACACAATTTTCTAGGACTGGCAGGCTACTATAGGAGGTTCATTAAGAACTTCAGTTATGTAGCATTACCTCTAACTAGGTTAACTAGGAAGGAGGTTCCTTATGTCTGGAATGACAAGTGTCAGCATTTTTTCCAGTCGTTGAAAGAAAGGTTGACCAGTGCACCTATGTTAGTGTTACCTGACCAAGGAATGGGGTATATTGTTTTCTATGATGCTTCTAAGAACGGTTTAGGATGTGTGTTGATGCAGGATAAATAAGTGATTTCTTTTTCTTCTTGATAGCTTAAGAAATATGAGGAAAATTATTCGACACATGATCTAGAATTAGATGCAGTGGTTCATGCGCTGAAGATCTGGAGACATTATCTCTATGGAGAGACATTCTAGATTTTCACAGACCATAAGAACCTAAAATACATCTTTTCACAACATGATTTGAACATGAGACAACGTCGTTGGATGGAGTTAATTAATGACTATGATTATACAATTGATTATCATCCAAGAAAGGCTAATGTAGTGGCTGATGCACTAAGTAGAAAATCATCATCATCAAACATAGACAAAGCACAGTTGAACTCTTTAGTGTGCTTTAAACGAGACATGTTTGTCTCTTTAAGGCAAAACAATGTAGAACATGAAGTATCCTTCTTAGCTGGACTTTTAGCTGAGATGCACATAAAACCTAATATGAAACAACAGATCAAAGAGGCACAACAAGCTAATACTGTGATTTAGCAGATCAGGTCAGAGTATGGTAGTAAGAAACGGGATGGTTTTCATGAGTCAGATGATGAAGTAGTTTGTTACCATGATAGGATGGTAGTACCTGATTCCAATGACTTAAGGAAGTTAGTCTTGGAGGAAGCTCATTCATCTATGTAGGCAATGCATCCAGGGAGCACCAAAATGTATCATAACTTGAAGTGTTTTTATTGGTGGCCCAGTTTGAAGAAAGATGTAGTTAAGTTTGGTATGCGTTGTCCAGTGTGTCAGTAGGTTAAAGATGAACATCAAAAGCCCACAGGAACAATGCAACCTTTACCTATACCACAATGGAAATGGGATCACATAACCATGGACTTTGTGGTTGGTTTGCCAAGAACAGCCAAAAGTCACGATTCCATTTGGGTGATAGTTGATAAGTTGACTAAGTCACCACATTTTCTTCTTGTCAAAACAACCTATACTGCTGAGAAACTTTCACAAATCTATATAGATGAGATAGTGCGATTACATGGAGTTCTAGCTACAATTGTTTCTGATAGAGGTCCCCACTTCAGGAGACATTTTTGGGAATGACTACATAAAGCTTTGGGTACGCAGTTAAGGTTTAGTACCCCCTTTCACCCATAGACAGATGGACAATCTGAGAGAACTATACAAACTTTGGTGGATTTGCTTAGAGAATGTGTCCTTCAGTTTGTAGGAATTTGGGATATACACTTGAGCTTAATAGAATTCACTTACAACAATAGTTATTAGCACAATATTGATATGGAACCATATGAAGCATTATATGGTAGACATTGTAGATCTCCATTTTGCTAGTATGAAACAGGAGAATACCAACTTTTAGGTCCTGAGTTAGTGAAATACACAACTGAAAAGATTAAAGTAATACAACAACAGTTAAAGGTTGCACAGGATAGACAGAAGTCATACGCTGATAAATGGTGAAGACCTTTAGAATTCCAAGTTGGAGACATAGTATATCTCAAAGTCTCACCTTGGAAAGGTGTTCTTAGATTTGGGAAGAGGGGTAAGTTAGCTCCTAGATTTATGGGGTCATATCCAATCACTGAACAGATTGGAAAGGTAGCCTATAAGTTGGAGTTGCCACCTAAACTACACAGATTGCATCCAATATTCCATATATCCATGCTGAGAAAGTGTCACCTTGATACGGAGTTAGTATTGCAACCTGTGGAGGGAGAGTTAAATGAAGATATATCCTATGTAGAGGGACTAGTGTTGATTTTTGACAGGAGAATCAAAAAGTTGAAAAAGAAAGACATTATTCTTGTGAAAGTCATTTGGCATCATTGTGGCATTGAAGAAGCTACGTGGGAACTGGAGGAAGAGATGAGGAGGAAGTACCCTTCTCTTTTCTCTTGATGATTTTAGGGACGAAATCCCTGTAAAGGGTGGATAATTGTAACATCCCTGACCTGGGTTATGCCTTAACCCAAGAAGTTTTGCTTAAGTAAGTCATTTAGATTCTTGTCTTTATCTTTTGAAAAGTAATTAAGACTAAAGGAGAGCATATGTTTCAATTTTGGTCCTATTTGGATAATGTTGAAACAATATTTTACCTATTTTGGACTAAAGTGCAATTTACCCAATTTAAGGGGTTACCTTGCAAATATTACATGATAAATGTTCCTCAAGTGTTGTAGCATCATAAGAATGAGAATGATGTTGAGGTATGGTTTGTGGAAGCCTAAGTTCCAAGAAGGAGCTTGTTTGAGTAATGCTTGTGTATTGAATGCTAGTTTTGGTGTAATTTGCAAATTACCAAAATCTAGGGTTGAATATGTAAAATACCACTTCAAAAGTGTCCCTACTATTTCTTGGTATCATTTAGGGAAAATAAAAAGAATGGGGTGTCTGGTTTGAACTACTTTTGAGGAGAGATAATCTTGATAATAAAATAATCAAAATTTAAGTATAATTGAAACCCTAATTTATTTTGTAGCAAAAATAAATATATTAATTGAAGTGACCATCAACTAAAAAGGCTATGGTTGAAATCCTATAGTGGGAGGACGTCCAAATTCCTTGAGTGGCACCAAAATATCCTAAGTAGGTGAAGAAATCCACTCACATTTGTTAATTAAAAAGTAATGTCCACTAAAATTGGATAATAGTATTATAATGATTAAGGTGCTTAAGTGGTTGCTTTTAATTCAAGGATAATTGAGAGGATATTAAGGGCAAGTAAGATGGCTTCGAAGGCAAGGAAGGGAGGGGGCATGTGGCAAGAAAGTGGATGAATTTTCTCCTACTTTCTCTCTCCTAGAAAATCAATTATATGTACTCGATTTTCTCCTTACTTGAAAGGCTATTTTTGCAAACCACTTTCTTTCCTTACTTTGGCTGATGACCAAGGAGCTTAGGAGCAGAGGAAGATGTTACCCAAGCTGAAGGTAAGATCCATGATCATCTTCAACCTTGGATTGATGGTTGAAATCAGATTTCAACATTCATTTTCTTCTCTCTTCCATCCAATGCTCAACCTTGGCTATCTTTTGCATCCAAAGAGTTGGAAACGAACCTTGGATAGTTGAAGGAGATTCTTTCACCATTAGAGACGAGAAACTTGAAGCTTTGAAGCTACTTTGAAGGTGGGTTATATAACTTGAACCCATCAATGTTATTATTGATTTCAATTTCTCATCATATGTTGATCTTTTATTCTCTTCTTGAATAATTGATGAATTTATCATATATATGGCATTAGAATTTGGAGGTCTGAAGCTTGATGATGATGCCATCATCTTATCACACACCTCAAGAATATAAAAAACAAACATTGTCAATTTTGTTGGGCAAATGATTTCAAACCGTTAGAGACCAAACTGTTTCAAACCATTTGGTGACCAAACGGTTCCAAACCGTTAGTGGATAAACAGTTTCAAGAATTGTGTAAAGGTCTAATGGTTTCAACCTAATCTAGTCCACCTGGTCTCAACCTTGGATGGCCAAATGATTTCAAAACGTTTAGAACTCAATTGATTTCAAAACCCTAGATCAATTGATGTCAATACCCTAATTTAGGTTCAAACGGTTTCAACTCTAAATTGACCAAACAACCTCAAACATTTTGAGGACTAAATGGTTTCAAACCGTTTGAGGATCAAACGATCTCAAACCATTTAGGGTTAATTAATCTTCCAATCATTTGAGGGTCTTGGGTTGAAATGATTTCAAAACCGTTTGATGAGCAAAAGGTTCAAGACCGTTTAAGGATTTTGAGACCAAGACCGTTTGAAGGTCTAATTGGTCTCAAACCATTTAATGGTTTAGGGCAAGACCGTTTGAAGGTCTAAACGGTCTCAAACCATTTGAAGGTTTAGGATTAGACCAATTGAAGGTCTAAACAGTCTCAAACCATTTGAAGGTTTAAGGCAGAACCGTTTGAAGATCCAATTGATTCAAACCATGTAAGTACTAATAACCCCATAAGTGGTTGAAGAGTATCTCAAGGTTGATTTCAATGGAAGTAACTCTAAAGTATTTAGGTTATTAATACATTTAGAGTGATTATCCCTTGATGCCTATGAAAGTATTAAATTCAATACACTATGATAAGCATAGGTGCATGTACTTACTGAAAGGTTAAGTCAACTGAATAAGGTATGATGATGATGTGTGTTCCTAAGTACATGGAATAATGTTAAGTATGATTTAATACTTAAATAATGCTATGTGCTCCAAGATATGTGGAAGCACTGACATCGGGTTTGGATTAATGAGGTAATCATAAAACCCTAATCCATGGAGAATGGAAACCCTAATCAATAAGGAAAATTACAATTCATAAGTTTAATTGAATACCTATGAAGGTATTATGTAATTCTAGACATGTGGAACAATGAGTTAGGTTTTGGATATTAATTGTTATGTCAATGCATTCTCCAAGATGAATGAAGTTTTGAATTAGGGTTTGATCTTGATAATGTGATTATGAAACCCTAATCGAGAAGGATGGGAAACCCTAACCCTAATATAGGGTGATGTATGTGAAACCCTAATATAGGGTGATCTTATATGAAACCCTAATATAGGGTGATGTTATGTGAAACTTTAATTGATAAAGATGGGAAACCCTAACCCTAATGAGGGAATAGTGATGTTATCTTTGTATTGCATAATGTTGATATGTAATTGATATGGTTGTTATCAAATATACTAACCATGCAGGTATCATGAGATGATGAGCATAACCAGGTATGAGATATGATGTTAATGGGCCTTGTGAGCCAATATTTTAATTTTTGCCTAGTGAGAGGTAACAAGAAGTTGAATATGTCTGGTGAACTATGTGAGATGCTTGTGTAACAAGTATCATGAATACCTTGGTCAGATGACCTGGAGGTAATAGTTACCTGATAGTGGTAACCATGTTCAATGATGAAGTAAGGGTTTGAATAACCAGATCCAGTAAACATGATGGTGGTATTTTTGAGGGATGTGAATTCCCAGTAATGAGATAAGGGATTGAGATCCCAATGTTTTATGAAGTTTTGAAAAGCACTTGGTAGAAGTATTACATGTTTCTTGTAGCATTTGTCATAATAATTCTTGTTTGAAAACTTGACTAATGCTAAACGAATATGGTAATGTACTTAAATAATTAAGTGGAATTTTATCATGTAGAGCCCTGGCCATAGATCCATCATTGTCAGTAGCTGGTGATGGTGAAACGGATTCTCCTATTGGTTAATCTGGAGCGTATATTGTTGAATATATGAGGTTTCTCCTAGCCGAAAATAGGAGGATTAGAGTGCAAATTTGGATGTAGACTCAAGATATGTTTAAGAGCATGGTGAACAGGCCCATGGCTAACTGTGATGGAGCATAAATGTGTTCATGGCTCAGGGAGCACGGTGAACTGGCCCGTGGCTCAAATTTACTAGTGTCGGGACTTGTACCGAGGAGGGCTAGAGAATGGGTAGCCTATGGGAGCTAACCCTGTGACTGAGGTCACTTAAGAAAGAGACTGTGGTCCTACTTGTGGTTTCGCACTGACCGAGATGGATGAGATCGAGGAGTCTGGCTCTTCCTTTGATCTTGTATGACACCGACTTTGGGTTTCGCAACTGAAGGTTGGATTTGAGCGGTATGGCTCACTTCCTCAGGGCATAAGTATGATTGTAAAATGTAACCAACCGTGCAACATATTTGCTTAAGGATGAAATATGGAAATCATTGGTTGATGTTACATTTCTTATTGTGTCCTAAATGGATAGATGTTATACATGTTCTTCATATTCCTTATTAAAATGGAGAGATGATTTACTACTTTATCATTTATAACTGTAATGCTTTAAAAGATTCTTGTCTTTATCTTTATAAAAGTAATTAAGACTAAAGGAGAGCTTATGTTTCAATTTTGGTCCTATTTGAATAATGTTGAAACAATATTTTACCTATTTTGGACTCAAGTGAAATTTACCCAATTTAAGGGGTTACCTTGCAAATGTTACATGATAAATGTTCCTCAAGTGTTGTAGCATCATAAGAATGAGAATGATGCTGAGGTATGGCTTGTAGAAGCCTAAGTTCCAAGAAGGAGCTTGTTTGAGTAATGCTTGTGTATTGAATGCTAGTTTTGGTGTAATTTGCAAATTACCCAAAATCTAGGGTTGAATATGTAAAATACCACTTCAAAAGTGTCCCTACTATTTGTTTGTATCATTTATAGAAAATAAAAATAATGGGGCGTCTGGTTTGAACTACTTTTGAGGAGAGATAATCTTGATAATAAAATAATCAAGATTTAAGTATAATTGAAACCCTAATTTATTTTGTAGCAAAAATAAATATATTAATTGAAGTGACCATCAACTAAAAAGGCTATGGTTGAAATCCTATAGTGGGAGGACGTACAAATGCCTTGAGTGGCACCAAAATATCCTAAGTAGGTGAAGCAATCCACTCACATTTGTTAATTAAAAAGTAATGTGCACTAAACATGGATAATAGTATTATAATGATTAAGGTGCTTAAGTGGTTGCTTTTAATTCAAGGATAATTGAGAGGATATTAAGGGCAAGGAATATGTCTTCGAAGGCAAGTAAGGGAGGGGGCATGTGGCAAGAAAGTGGATGAATTTTCTCCTACTTTCTCTCTCCTAGAAAATCAATTATATGTACTCGATTTTCTCCTTACTTGAAAGGATGTTTTTGCAAACCACTTTCTTTCCTTACTTTGTCTGACGACCAAGGAGCTTAGGAGCAGAGGAAAATATTCCCCAAGCTGAAGGTAAGCTCCATGATCATCTTCAACCTTGGATTGATGGTTGAAATCGGATTTCAACATTCATTTTCTTCTCTCTTCCATCCAATTCTCAACCTTGGCTATCTTTTGCATTCAAAGAGTTGGAAATGAACCTTGGATAGTTGAAGGAGCTTATTTCACCATTAGATATGAGAAACTTGAAGCTTTGAATCTTCTTTGAAGGTGGGTTATATAACTTGAACCCATCAATGTTATTTTGATTTCAATTTCTCATTATATGTTGATCTTTTATTTTCTTCTTGAATAATTGATGAATTTATCATATATATGGTAGTAGAATTTGGAGGTCTGAAGCTTGATGATGATGACATCATCTTAGCACACACCTCAAGAATATAAAAAACAAATAGTTTCAATTTTGTTGGGCAAACAGTTTCAAACCGTTAGAGACCAAACAGTTTCGAACCATTTGGTGACCAAACGGTTCCAAACCGTTAGTGGCTAAATGGTTTCAAGAATTGTGTAAAGGTCTAATGGTTTCAACCTAATCTAGTACACATGGTCTCAACCTTGGATGGCCAAATGATTTCAAAACGTTTAGAACTCAATTGATTTCAAAACCCTAGATCAATTGATGTCACTACCCTAATTTAGTTTCAAAAAGTTTCAACTCTAAATTGCCCAAACGGTCTCAAACCATTTGAGGACTAAACGGTTTCAAACCGTTTGAGGATCAAACGATATCAAACCATTTAGGGTTAATCAATCTTCCAATCGTTTGAGGGTCTTGAGTTGAAACGATTTCAAAACCGTTTGATGAGAAAAAGGTTCAAGACCGTTTAAGGGTTTTGAGACCAAGACCATTTGAAGGTTTAAACGGTGTCAAACCATTTGAAGGTTTAGGGCTAGACCGTTTGACGGTCTAAACGGTCTCAAACCATTTGAAGATTTAGGATCAGACCGTTTGAAGGTCTAAACAGTCTCAAACTGTTTGAAGGTTTAAGGCAAAACCGTTTGAAGATCCAATGGATTCAACCCATGTAAGTACTAATAACCCCATAAGTGGTTGAAGAGTATCTCAAGGTTGATTTAAAAGGAAGTAACTCTAAATTTTTAGGTGATTAATACATTTAGAGTGATTATCCCTTGATACTTATGAAAGTAATAAATTCAATACACTATGATAAGCATAGGTGCATGTACTTATTGAAAGGTTAAGTCAACTGAATAAGTTATGATGATGATGTGTGTTCCTAAGTACATGGAATAATGCTAAGTATGATTTAATACATAAATAATGCTATGTGCTCCAAGATATGTGGAAGCCCTGACTTTGGGTTTGGATTAATGAGGTAATCATAAAACCCTAATCAATGGAGAATGGAAACCCTAATCAATAAGGAAAATTACAATACATAAGTTTAATTGAATACTTATGAAGGTATTATGTAATTCTAGACATGTGGAACAATGAGTTAGGTTTTGGATATTAATGTTTATGTCAATGCATTCACTACGATGCATGAAATTTTGAATTAGGCTTTGATCTTGATAATGTGATTATGAAACCCTAATAGAGAAGGATGGGAAACCCTAACCCTAATATAGGATGATGTTATGTGAAATCCTAATATAGGGTGATCTTATGTGAAACCCTAATATAGGATGAGGTTATGTGAAACTTTAATTGATAAAGATGGGAAACCATAACCCTAATGAGGGAATAGTGATGTTATCTTTGTATTGCATAATGTTGATATGTAATTGATATGGTTGTTATCAAATATACTAACCATGCAGGTATCATGAGATGATGAGCATAACCTGGTATGAGTGACATGATTTTACCGTGCGTCGAACTCAAGTGCATGCGTCAATGTAATATAGGCCCTTGTGAGGCCCGAGTCGAACTCAGGGACACGAAATTATCGGTAGACTACTACTAACTACTCGCAATCAGCTAGACCAATAAACAGGTTATGAGAATTGTTTTAAAAATAAAAGAAAACAAAACAAAACAAAGCAATCGATTAAATGTTTAGTTTAATCAATTCAAGTGGAGATCTTTAGGATTGCGGTTTCACCGCGGGTTTTCATTGTATAAATTTTCATATAGTTACTCAGACTTATCTCTCAATCCGAGTAGTGTCTTGTAGTCAGAATTATCCACTGTCGTGGTACAATTCACTACCTATGTCTAGGTCGGTTCCACCGTCGTAGTAACCTATACTCTAAACTAGGTGTATTAGAATCGACCTCTCGGTTTCCACCATTAACTGTACATCACCTTGTTCAAGGGATTTGTTAATTAATGTGAATTTCATCTCTTTTCAACCATTAATTCTTCTTTCAAAGTAATTAAAGGCATTAGATTATCATTATGGTGTTCGAGCATAACAATATAATTGAGAAAATGAAATCATACCACGGATTTAAGAGATAAATTATGAATTACTATGATAAAAAAGTCATACAATGCTTCCCCGGGCTACTCCCAATCCTAAAGATAAAGGGGATTAGCCCAGCATGTTCATCTCAGAACAAAACATGGTTGAGAAAAGGGGAAACATGGAGAAAAACATGAATAAGTAATGAAACCCCTAAACGGAGAAGATCCAAGCATTCCTCGGCGTAGAATACACGATCTACAGCCTTTCGGCGGTGGAGAACGTCTTCTTCGGCTTCTGGAATGGTTGGGGCGTGCTTCTGGGCTCCATTCTTCTCTCCACACCTTCTCGGGATGTGTGCAGCAGCTAATGATGTGATATCCTACTCTTGGCCACCGTCATTAGGTATAATCACCGAGTTAGGTTGCAAAAATATCACAGCCGTCGGATTTGGGTCGATCTGAAAAAAATTCTGATCTGACGGTGTTGATACCATCGACGCGTGTCGATGGTATTGACTCTGCGCGATATCAGCAAGTCTTCTTTTCTTTTCTTCATTGTGCCTGATGCTGACTCGATACCATCAATATGGGTCGATGGTATCGACACCCTTAGGCGTCAATTTTATCCCTTTTCTGTCGATGAAGCTACACGTGTCGATAGTATCGACTTTGGGGTCGATAGTATCGAATGTCTACTCACAAGCAACCTGATGGTAGGTCGCTACCATCGACTTCCCCGTCGGTGGTATCGACTCTATGTTGCTCCTTGCGGCTGCCTACCTGTGGCAGTGTCGATAATATCGACATCCGTCGATGGTATCGACAGCTGTAGATATGTGTTTTTCCTGAAATTGCAAAACAAAACCACATAAGCTGAGATAAAACCTATTATTGTAATCATATATGCTCAAAACAATAAAATAAGAGAGATTTAACACTGAGAAGGATCATAGAGTAAAGTAAGTGAATTATGCAATATTAACCACCGAAATGACCAATAAACACATAAAACACAAGTAAAACAAGTCTATAAATGTGACTCAAAATCATCGCATCAATGAGCTATGATATTAATGGGCCTTGTGAGCCATTATTTTAATTGTTGCCTAGTGAGAGGTAACAAGAAGTTGAATATGTCTGGTGAACTATGTGAGATGCTTGTGTAACAAGTATCATGAATACCTTGGTCAGATGACTTGGAGGTAATAGTTACCTGATAGTGGTAACCATGTACAGTGATGAACTAAGGGTTTGAATAACCAGATCCAGTAAACATGATAGTGTCATTGTTGAGGGATGTGAATTTCCAGTAATGAGATAAGGGATTGAGATCCCAATGTTTTATAAAGTTTTAAAAAGCACTTGATAGAAGTATTACATGTTTCTTGTAGCATTTGTCATAATAATTCTTGTTTGAAAACTTGACTAAAGCTAAAATAATATGGTAATGTAATTAAATAATTAAGTGGAATTTTATCATGTAGAGCCTTGGCCATAGATCCATCATCTTCAGTAGCTGGTGATGGTGAAATGGATTCTCTTGCTGGTTAATCCGGAGCGTATATTGTTGAATATACGAGTTTTCTCCTAGCCAAAAATAGGAGGATTAGAGTGAAACTTTGGTTGTAGACTCAAGATATGTTTAAGAGCATGGTGAACAGGCCCATGGCTAAGTCTGATGGAGCATAAATGTGTTCATGGCTCAGGGAGAACGGTGAACTGGCCCGTGGCTCAGATTTACTAGTGTCGGGACTTGTATCAAGGCAGGCTAGAGAATGGGTAGCCTATGGGGACTAACCCCGAGACGGATGAGATCGAGGAGTCTGGCTCTTCCTTTGATCTTGTATGGCACCGGCTTTGGGTTTCGCAACCGATGGTTGGATTTGAGCGGTACGGCTCACTTCCTCAGGGCATAAGTATGATTGTAAAATGTAACCAGCCGTGTAGCATATTTGCTTAAGGATGAAATACGGAAATCATTGGTTCATGTTACATTGCTTACTGTATCCTAAATGGATAGATGTTATACATTTTATTCATATTCCTTATTAAAATGGAGAGATGATTTACTACGTTATCATTTATAACCATAATTCTTTAAAAGATGATGTTGCTCAATTCTGTTTAATATTGATTAAGTCCTGCTTCTCAATAGAGATTCCTCTATTCAGTTTATCACTATTTATCTGCAATAATAATGTTTGTGGCAGAGAGTTATATCTCTTGATGGGACAATTTCAATTGTCTCACACCCGTGGGATCCAACCTTTTTAGGTGGACGAGGACGAGGAGGTAGAAACCATACAATAGGGGAAGGACAGCAGCATCTAGGAAAGTAGTAACATCTCAGGTGGAGATACTGATTGTCGTGTCTTATAAGATAAGAGTCTTATGTGTCGTCTCTATACTCTCAGGTCCTTAGAGTCAGTAGTTATTGCTTTTATGATCGATCTGATATTTTGGCATTGAATGCCTCGAGGTTTTATGTTGCTTATGTGTAGATTTAACAGAGCAATTGTTGTATGTAATCCGCGAGAACAGAAGATACATGGTATGTACTTTGTGGACCAGAATGTATATATAATATTTTGGTTCTAGTTATAAGAGTTTCCTAGAAATGGATCTCTTTGCAAATGGTTTTAATTTCTAGTGATTTTTGTTAATCCGTTGTTAATGTCTAATTATGCTTAATTGTAATGATTTGTTTTATCGATTTGGTGACGGGTCGTGTCAAGTTTTTGGTATCAGAGCTTAAGGTTCGCTGAGTCTACAGAGACATAGGATTAAGGTCGTTGAGTCTATTCTAGAGACTTCCAGTTTATCTGATAGTGACTTATGCTCTCAAGAGAAGAAGTAAAGCTTGAAGATGGCTGGATCACATGAAGAACATGCTACTGAAAGTAGTGTTGCTGCACCAGGAGGAGGTGCAAGGGGTCAGGATAGAGAGGAACTAGTACATAAACATCCCCAGCTTGACCAAGCTATACTAGAAAACCCAACTTTCCATGCTCTGTTTGGGAAGTTCATGGCGACAATGACACATATGGCGGATCGGATGCCACTACCTGTACCTAGGGAACCAGCTCCCAATGAGGGACATGGAGCTGGAAAGACTTTTGAACGGCTTCGCCGGGTAGGAGCCACTAAATATGCTAGTACAGCTAACCCAACCGACGCAAACTTGTGGCTGACAGAGCTCGAAAAGGCCTTCAGAATTCTTAATATCACAGACGCTGAGAAGGTTAGACATGCGGTGTACCTGTTGAAGGGGAGTGTTGTCCATTGGTGGGCCATAGAAGAAGGCAAAAGGCCAGGTGTTGAAGTCAGATGGGAAGAATTCCGATGTGAATATGTTAGTAGATATTTTCCAAAGACTTACCTAGATGAGAAGATCTCCCAGTTTGAGCGGATAAGGCAAGGACAAATGAACATTAGTGAGTATGAAGCTAAGTTTATGGAGCTTCTACGGTTCTATCTGCACATGGCTGCTTAGATGAGGAGATGATTCAACATTTTGAGAAGGGTTTGAACGTTGATTTGACCACACATGTATCTTCTCTAGATAATAGAGAGAGGTTAATCACCTTTGTGGAGTCCTTTAGGCGGATAGATAGGTCCGTGACTGAGAAGCATCAGGCCAATAGTAAGAAAGTATATACCCAGTTCCAGGGACAGAGGTCTAAAAGTTTTAAGAAATCAAGGTTTTTTGCACCAACAGTACCATCGAGGTTCAATACTCAGATGCAGTGGACATCCAGTAAGGGTAGAGGCCATAGTTTACCACCAGAGGGAGCCCACAACTCATCATCAATGTCAGTAACAAGACCATCTAGGCCATAGAGGGAGAACAGAAGATGTTATAAATGTGAGAAGATGGGACATTTAATGAAAGATTGTCTAGCTAGAGACATGAATGTAACCCAACCACCGAGGCTGAGTCAACAAGGCTCTCAGAAGTGACAGTTTAACAGTGGCACATGAGGACGTGGACATGCATCCCAAGCCAGCTCATCTACATTCAACAACAGGGCGAGTGGTCAACAACCAGCAATGACAAAATTCTATGCTATGAATCAGCCGGAAGTAGTGGTCAACCCACGAGTTGTGACAGGTCATATGGAATTGTTTCATTCTAATATGTCTTCATCCTTCTTTGTATATGTTTTGATTGATATGGGTTCTATGCATTCCTTTATCACTCGAGAAGTGATTCATGACTGCAATATGATTGTCAGTCATAGAGAAGATAATTTGTTATTAGAAACTCCATTAGTTGGATCTCTAGTGTTGCGGGAGGTATGTTCTCCCTGTGTTCTTTCTTTTTCAGAACATAGCATTCAGGTGGATCTTATACCACTTGAGATGCATGGGTTTGACATAATCCTTAGAATGGACACCCTAGAAAAATATAAGGTTGTCTTGGATTGTGGTTCCAAGAAGGCTATGTTCACAACCAATGGTGATATATGGGTCTTTCAGGGGGACAAAAAGATTCTTCCAACCTATCTAGTGTCAGCTATGGTAGCTGAAAAAATGATGCGACAAGGATGCTTCCCATTCTTGGCACATGTGGTAGATACTAGAGTAGAGAGTCCTAGTTTTTCTGAAGTTCCAATTGTTAGGGAGTTTGAGGATGTGTTTCCAGAGAAACTTCCACGTGTTCCTCCACCCTGAGAGATTGATTTCGAGATTAATCTAATCCCGGGTACGCAACCAATAGCTCAAACACCTTATAGAATGGCACCTGCTCAGATGGCAGAACTCAAGAAACAGTTATAGGAATTGCTTGAAAGGGGTTTTATTCCACCGAGTACTTCACCTTGGGGTGCTCCGGTTCTTTTCGTTAAAAAGAAAGACGGGTCAATGTGATTATGCATCGAATATTGACAGCTAAACAAAGTAACCATAAAGAACAAATATCCTCTACCAAGGATAGATGACTTATTTGACCAGTTGTGTGGTGCAACTATATTCTATAAAATAGATCTGAGGTCAGGATACCATCAGTTGCATATCAAGGAGATAGACATACCTAAATCAGCCTTCAGAACAAGATATGGTCACTATGAGTTCATGGTTATGTCATTTGGACTAACTAATGCACCAGCCGCATTCATGGAACTCATGAATAGAATCTTTCGACAATTCCTTGGTCAATTCATAGTAGTCTTCATATATGACATCCTGATTTACAGTAGAGATGCTCAATAGCATGAGCAGCACCTTCGTCAAGCCCTGACTTTGCTGAGAGAACACAAGCTATACACCAAGTTTAGCAAGTGTGAATTCTGGTTATCAGAAGTGTCTTTCCTAGGACATGTAATATTTTCCTCAGGTATCCGTGTTGATCCTAAAAAGGTAGAATCTATCTTGGAGTGGGAACAACTAAAGACACCAACGGTGATACGTAATTTTCTAGGACTGGCAGGCTACTATAGGAGGTTCATTAAGAACTTCTGTTTTGTAGCATTACCCCTAACTAGGTTAACTAGGAAGGAGGTTCCTTCTGTCTGGAATGACAAGTGTCAGCATTTTTTCCAGTCGTTGAAAGAAAGGTTGACCAGTGCACCTATGTTAGTGTTACCTGAGCAAGGAATGGGGTATATTGTTTTCTATGACGCTTCTAAGAACGGTTTAGGATGTGTGTTGATGCAGGATAAACAAGTGATTTCTTTTTCTTCTTGATAGCTTAAGAAATACGAGGAAAATTATCCGACACATGATCTAGAATTAGCTGCAGTGGTTCATGCGTTGAAGATCTGGTGACATTATCTATATGGAGAGACATTCTAGATTTTCACGGACCATAAGAACCTAAGACACATCCTTTCACAACATGAGTTGAACATGAGACAACGCTGTTGGATGGAGTTAATCAATGACTATCATTATACAATTGATTATCATCCAAGAAAGGCTAATGTAGTGGCTGATGCACTAAGTAGAAAATCATCATCATCAATCATAGACAAAGCACAATTGAACTCTTTAGTGTGCTTTAAATGAGACATGTTTGTCTCTTTAAGGAAAAACAATGTACAACATGAAGTATCCTTCTTAGCTGGACTTTTAGCTGAGATGCACATAAAACCTACTCTGAAACAACAGATCAAAGAGGCACAACAAGCTAATACTATGATTTAGCAGATCAGGTCAGAGTATGGTAGTAAGAAATGGAATGGTTTTCATGAGTCAGATGATGAAGTAGTTTGTTACCATGATAGGATGGTAGTACCTGATGCTAATGACTTAAGGAAGTTAGTCTTGGAGGAAGCTCATTCATCTATGTAGGCAATGCATCCAGGGAGCACCAAAATGTATCATAACTTGAAGTGTTTTTATTGGTGGACCAGTTTGAAGAAAGATGTAGTTAAGTTTTTTATGCGTTGTCCAATGTGTCAGTAGGTTAAAGATGAACATCAAAAGCCCACAGAAACAATGCAACCTTTACCTATACCACAGTGGAATGGGATCACATAACCATGGACTTTGTGGTTGGTTTGCCAAGAACAGCCAAAAGTCACGATTCCATTTGGGTGATAGTTGATAAGTTGACTAAGTCACCACATTTTCTTCTCGTCAAAACAACCTATACTGCTGAGAAACTTTCACAAATCTATATAGATGAGATAGTGCGATTACATGGAGTTCTAGCTACAATTGTTTCTGATAGAGGTCCCCACTTCAGGAGACATTTTTGGGAATGACTACATAAAGCTTTGGGTACGCAGTTAAGGTTTAGTACCCCCTTTCACCCATAGACAGATGGACAATCTGAGAGAACTATACAAACTTTGGTGGATTTGCTTAGAGAATGTGTCCTTCAGTTTGTAGGAATTTGGGATATACACTTGAGCTTAATAGAATTCACTTACAACAATAGTTATTAGCACAATATTGATATGGAACCATATGAAGCATTATATGGTAGACATTGTAGATCTCCATTTTGCTAGTATGAAATAGGAGAATACCAACTTTTAGGTCCTGAGTTAGTGAAATACACAACTGAAAAGATTAAAGTAATACAACAACAGTTAAAGGTTGCACAGGATAGACAGAAGTCATACGCTGATAAATGGTGAAGACCTTTAGAATTCCAAGTTGGAGACATAGTATATCTCAAAGTCTCACCTTGGAAAGGTGTTCTTAGATTTGGGAAGAGGGGTAAGTTAGCTCCTAGATTTATGGGGTCATATCCAATCACTGAACAGATTGGAAAGGTAGCCTATAAGTTGGAGTTGCCACCTAAACTACACAGATTGCATCCAATATTCCATATATCCATGCTGAGAAAGTGTCACCCTGATACGGAGTTAGTATTGCAACCTGTGGAGGGAGAGTTAAATGAAGATATATCCTATGTAGAGGGACTAGTGTTGATTTTTGACAGGAGAATCAAAAAGTTGAAAAAGAAAGACATTATTCTTGTGAAAGTCATTTGGCATCATTGTGGCATTGAAGAAGCTATGTGGGAACTGGAGGAAGAGATGAGGAGGAAGTACCCTTCTCTTTTCTCTTGATGATTTCAGGGACGAAATCCCTATTAGGGGTGGATAATTGTAACATCCCTGACCTAGGTTATGCCTTAACCCTAGATGTTTTGCTTACGTAAGTCATTTAGATTCTTGTCTTTATCTTTTGAAAAGTAATTAAGACTAAAGGAGAGCTTATGTTTCAATTTTGGTCCTATTTGAATAATGTTGAAACAATATTTTACCTATTTTGGACTAAAGTGCAATTTACCCAATTTAAGGGGTTACCTTGCAAATGTTACATGATAAATGTTCCTCAAGTTTTGTAGCGTCATAAGAATGAGAATGATGTTGAGGTATGGCTTGTGGAAGCCTATGTTCCAAGAAGGAGCTTGTTTGAGTAATGCTTGTGTATTGAATGCTAGTTTTGGTGTAATTTGCAAATTACCCAAAATCTAGGGTTGAATATGTAAAACACCACTTCAAAAGTGTCCCTACTATTTCTTGGTATCATTTAGAGAAAATAAAAAGAATGGGGCGTCTGGTTTGAACTACTTTTGAGGAGAGATAATCTTGATAATAAAATAATCAAGATTTAAGTATAATTGAAACCCTAATTTATTTTGTAGCAAAAATAAATATATTAATTGAAGTGACCATCAACTAAAAAGTCTATAGTTGAAATCCTATAGTGGGAGGACGTCCAAATGCCTTGAGTGGCACCAAAATATCCTAAGTAGGTGAAGAAATCCACTAACATTTGTTAATTAAAAAGTAATGTCCACTAAAATTGGATAATAGTATTATAATGATTAAGGTGCTTAAGTGGTTGCTTTTAATTCAAGGATAATTGAGAGGATATTAAGGGCAAGGAATATGGATTCGAAGGCAAGGAAGGGAGGGGGCATGTGGCAAGAAAGTGGGTGAATTTTCTCCTACTTTCTCTCTCCTAGAAAATCAATTATATGTACTCAATTTTCTCCTTACTTGAAAGGCTATTTTTGCAAACCACTTTCTTTCCTTACTTTGGCTGATGACCAAGGAGCTTAGGAGCAGAGGAAAACGTTACCCAAGCTGAAGGTAAGATCCATGATCATCTTCAACCTTGGAATGATGGTTGAAATCAGATTTCAACATTCATTTTCTTCTCTCTTCCATCCAATGCTCAACCTTGGCTATCTTTTGCATCCAAAGAGTTGGAAACGAACCTTGGATAGTTGAAGGAGATTCTTTCACCATTAGAGATGAGAAACTTGAATCTTTGAAGGTATTTTGAAGGTGGGTTATATAACTTGAACCCATCAATGTTATTATTGATTTCAATTTCTCATAATATGTTGATCTTTTATTCTCTTCTTGAATAATTGATGAATTTATCATATATATGGCATTAGAATTTGGAGGTCTGAAGCTTGATGATGATGCCATCATCTTATCACACACCTCAAGAATATAAAAAACAAACATTGTCAATTTTGTTGGGCAAACAGTTTCAAACCGTTAGAGACCAAACCGTTTCAAACCATTTGGTGACCAAACGGTTCCAAACCGTTACTGGCTAAACGGTTTCAAGAATTGTGTAAAGGTCTAATGGTTTCAACCTAATCTAGTGCACCTGGTCTCAACCTTGGATGGCCAAATGATTTCAAAACGTTTAGAACTCAATTGATTTCAAAACCCTAGATCAATTGATGTCAATACCCTAATTTAGGTTCAAACGGTTTCAACTCTGAATTGACCAAACAACCTCAAACCATTTGAGGACTAAACGGTTTCAAACCGTTTGAGGATCAAATGATCTCAAACCATTTAGGGTTAATTAATCTTCCAATCATTTGAGGGTCTTGGGTTGAAATGATTTCAAAACTGTTTGATGAGCAAAAGGTTCAAGACCGTTTAAGGATTTTGAGACCAAGACCGTTTGAAGGTCTAAATGGTCTCAAACCATTTGAAGGTTTAGGACAAAACCGTTTGAAGGTATAAACGGTCTCAAACCATTTGAAGGTTTAGGATCAGACCAATTGAAGGTCTAAACAGTCTCAAACCATTTGAAGGTTTAAGGAAAAACCGTTTGAAGATCCAATTGATTCAAACCATGTAAGTACTAATAACCCCATAAGTGGTTGAAGAGTATCTCAAAGTTGATTTCAATGGAAGTAACTCTAAAGTATTTAGGTTATTAATACATTTAGAGTGATTATCCCTTGATGCCTATGAAAGTATTAAATTCAATACACTATGATAAGCATAGGTGCATGTACTTAGTGAAAGGTTAAGTCAATAGAATAAGGTATGATGATGATGTGTGTTCCTAAGTACATGGAATAATGATAAGTATGATTTAATACTTAAATAATGCTATGTGCTCCAAGATATGTGGAAGCACTGACATCGGGTTTGGATTAATGAGGTAATCATAAAACCCTAATCCATGGAGAATGGAAACCCTAATCAATAAGGAAAATTACAATACATAAGTTTAATTGAATACTTATGAAGGTATTATGTAATTCTAGACATTTGGAACAATGAGTTAGGTTTTGGATATTAATGTTTATGTCAATGCATTCACTACGATGCATGAAGTTTTGAATTAGGCTTTGATCTTGATAATGTGATTATGAAACCCTAATAGAGAAGGATGGGAAACCCTAACCCTAATATAGGATGATGTTATGTGAAATCCTAATATAGGGTGATCTTATGTGAAACCCTAATATAGGATGATGTTATGTGAAACTTTAATTGATAAAGATGGGAAACCATAACCCTAATGAGGGAATAGTGATGTTATCTTTGTATTGCATAATGTTGATATGTAATTGATATGGTTGTTATCAAATATACTAACCATGCAGGTATCATGAGATGATGAGCATAACCAGGTATGAGCTATGATGTTAATGGGCCTTGTGAGCCATTATTTTAATTTTTTCCTAGTGAGAGGTAACAAGAAGTTGAATATGTCTGGTGAACTATGTGAGATGCTTGTGTAACAAGTATCATTAATACCTTGGTCAGATGACCTGGAGGTAATAGTTACCTGATAGTGGTAACCATGTTCAATGATGAACTAAGGGTTTGAATAACCAGATCCAGTAAACATGATGGTGGTATTTTTAAGGGATGTGAATTCCCAGTAATGAGATAAGGGATTGAGATCCCAATGTTTTATGAAGTTTTGAAAAGCACTTGGTAGAAGTATTACATGTTTCTTGTAGCATTTGTCATAATAATTCTTGTTTGAAAACTTGACTAATGCTAAAAGAATATGGTAATGTACTTAAATAATTAAGTGGAATTTTATCATGTAGAGCCATGGCCATAGATCCATCATTGTCAGTAGCTGGTGATGATGAAACGGATTCTCCTGCTGGTTAATCTGGAGCGTATATTGTTGAATATATGAGGTTTCTCCTAGCTGAAAATAGGAGGATTAGAGTGCAAATTTGGATGTAGACTCAAGATATGTTTAAGAGCATGGTGAACAGGCCCATGGCTAAGTGTGATGGAGCATAAATGCGTTCATGGCTCAGGGAGCACGGTGAACTGGCCCGTGGCTCAAATTTACTAGGTTCGGGACTTGTACCGAGGCGGGCTAGAGAATGGGTAGCCTATGGGAGCTAACCCTGTGACTGAGGTCACTTAAGAAAGAGACTGTGGCCCTGCTTGTGGTCTCGCACTGACCGAGATGGATGAGATCGAGGAGTCTGGCTCTTCCTTTGATCTTGTATGGCACCGACTTTGGGTTTCGCAACTGAAGGTTGGATTTGAGCGGTATGGCTCACTTCCTCAGGGCATAAGTATGATTGTAAAATGTAACCAGCCGTGTAGCATATTTGCTTAAGGATGAAATATGGAAATCATTGGTTGATGTAACATTGCTTATTATATCCTAAATGGATAGATGTTATACATGTTCTTCATATTCCTTATTAAAATGGAGAGATGATTTACTACTTTATCATTTATAACTGTAATGCTTTAAAAGATGATGTTTCTCAATTCTGCTTAATGTTGATTAAGTCCTGCTTCTCAATAGAGATTCCTCTATTCAGTTTATCACTATTTATCTGCAATAATAATGTTTCTGGTAGAGAGTTATATCTCTCGCTGGGATAATTTCAATTGTCTCAGCCGCGTGGGATCCAACCTTTTTAGGTGGATGAGGACAAGGAGGTAGAAACCATACAATAGGGGAAGGACAGTAGCATCAGGGATAGTAGTAACATCTCAGGTGGAGATACTGACTGTCGTGTCTTGTAAGATAAGAGTCTTATGTGCCGTCTATGTACTCTCAGGTCCTTGGAGTCCGTAGTTAGTGCTTTTATGATCGATCTGAGATTTTGGCATTGAATGCCTCAAGGTTTTATGTTGCTTATGTGTTGATTTAACAAAGCAACTTTTGTATGTAATCCTCGTGAAGAGAAGGTACATGGTATGTAATTTGTGGACCAGAATGTATATATAATATTTTGGTTCTAGTTATAAGAGTTTCCTGGAAATGGATCTCTTTGCAAATGGTTTTAATGTTTAGTGATTTTTGTTAATCTGTTGTTAATGTTTAATTCCGCTTAATTTTAACGATTTGTTTTATCGATTTGGTGACGGATCGTGTCAAGTTTTGGTATCAGATCTTAAGGTTCGCTGAGTCCACAGAGACATAGGATTATGGTCATTGAGTCTGTTCTAGTGTCTTCCAGTTTATCTGATAGTGACTTCTACTCTCAGGAGAAGAAGTAAAGCTTGAAGATGGCTGGATCACACGAAGAACATGTTGCTAAAAGTAGTGTTGTTGCACCAGGAGGAGGTGCAAGGGTTCAGTCTAGAGAGGAACTAGTACCTGATCATCCCCAGCTTGACCAAGCTATACTATAAAACCCAGCTTTCCATGCTCTATTTGGGCAGTTCATGGCGACAATGACACATATGGTAGATAGGATGCCACCACTTGTACCTAGGGAACCAACTCTCAATGAGGGACATAGAGCTGGCAAGACCTTTGAATGTCTTCGCCAGGTAGGAGCCACTGAATATGCTGGTACAACTGACCCAGAAGACGCAGACTTGTGGCTGACTGAGCTGGAAAAGATCTTCAGAATTCTTAATATTCCAGAAGCTTAGAAGGTTAGACATGCGGTATACCTATTGAAGGGGAGTGCTAGCCATTGGTGGGCCATAAAAAAAGGCAAAAGGCCAGGTGTTGAAGTAGGATGGGAAGAATTTCGACGTGAATATATTAGTAGATATTTTCTCAAGACTTACCTAGATGATAAGATCTCCCAGTTTGAGTGGATAAGGCAAGGAAAAATGAACATTAGTGAGTATGAAGCTAAGTTTATGGAGCTTCTACGGTTCTGTCTGCACATGGTTGCTACAGTTGAGGAGAGGATTTGGCATTTTGAGAAGGGTTTGAACGCTGATTTGACCACACCAGTATCTGCTCTAGAGAATAGAGAGAGGTTTGCCACCGTTGTGGAGTCCGTTAGGCGGATAGAAAGGTCTGTGACTGAGAAGCGTCAGGCCAATAGTAAGAAAGTATATACCCAATTACAGGGATAGAGGTCTAAAAGTTTTAAGAAATCAAGGTTTTCTGCACCAACAGTACCATCGAGGTTCAATACTCAGATGTAGTGGACATCCAGTAAGGGTATAGGTTTTCGTTTACCAACAGAGGGATCCCACAACTCATCATCAATGTCAGTAATAGGACCATCTAGGTCACAGAATGAGAATAGAAGTTCTTATAAATGTGGGAAGATGGGACATTTAATAAAAGTTTGTCTAGCTAGAGACGTGAATGTAACTCAACCACTGAGGCAGAGTCAACAAGGCTCTCAGAAGTGATAGTTTAATAGTGGCACATGCGGACATGGACAGGCGTCCCAAGCCAGCTCATCTACATCCAACAATAGGGCAAGTGGTCGACAACCAGCAACGACAAGATTCTATGCTATGAATCAGCCGGAAGCAGTGGTCAACCCACGAGTTGTGACAGGTCAGATGGAATTGTTTCATTCTGATATGTCTTCATCCTTCTTTGTATCTCTTTTGATTGATCTGGGTGCTACACATTCCTTTATCACTTGAGAAGTGATTAATGACTGCAATATGACTGTCAGTCATAGAGCAAATAATTTGTTATTAGAAACTCCATTAGTTGGATCTGTAGTGTTGCAGGAGGTATGTTCTCCATGGGTTCTTTCTTTTTCAGAACATAACATTCAGGTGGATCTTATACCACTTGAGATGCATGGGTTTGACATAATCCTGGGAATGGACACCCTAGAAAAATATAAGGTTGTCTTGGAATGCGGTTCCAAGCAGGCTATATTCACAGACAATGGTGATATATGGTTCTTTCAGGGGGACAGAAAGATTCTTCCAACCTATCTAGTGTTGGCTATGGTATCTGAAAAAATGATGTGACAAGGATGCTTCCCATTCATGGCACATGTGGTAGATACCAGAGCATAGAGTCCTAGTCTTTCTGAAGTTCTGATTGTTAGGGAGTTTGAGGATGTGTTTTCTGAGGAACTTTCAGGTGTTCCTCCACCCTGAGAGATTGATTTCGAGATTAATCTAATCACGGGTACACAACCAATAGCTAAAACACCTAATAGAATGGCACCTGCTGAGATGGCATAAGTTAAGAAACATTTATAGGAATTGCTTGAAAGGGGTTTTATTCGACCGAGTACTTCACCTTGGGTTGCGCTAGTTATTTTTGTTAAAAAGAAAGATGGGTCTATGCGATTATGCATCGACTATAGACAGCTAAACAAAGTAACCATAAAGAACAAATATCCTCTGCCAAGGATAGAGGACTTGTTTGACTAGTTGTGTGGTGCAACTATATTCTCTAAAATAGATCTGAGGTTAGGATACCATCAGTTGCGTATCAAGAAGAGCGACATACCTAAATCAGCCTTCAGAATAAGATATGGTCATTATGATTTCATGGTTATGTCGTTTGGACTAACTATTGCACCACCCACATTCATGGAACTCATGAATAGAATCTTTGAACCATTCCTTGATCAATTCATAGTAATCTTTATAGATGACATCTTGATTTACAGTAGAGATGCTCAACAGCATGAGAAGCACCTTCGTCAAGCCCTGGCTTTACTGAGAGAACACAAGCTATACGCCAAGTTTAGCAAGTGTAAATTCTAGTTATCAGAAATGTCTACACAGTCAGCGACAGTGTGATTTAGGTATGTCACCAAGTTTGTTACCATCATCCTACCCACACTAACTACAGATTCAGCGGCAGCAGGTTTTGAGCGCCCATCCATAGAATGGCACATAGTTTCACACAAACAATAGATATGAAAAAGGCAATAACAACAAGACTACAAGATATTAAACATGGAGATAAGAGATATGTACCCATTTCTAGATTCAAGCATACCCGTTTGTATTTCATTTCAGAGCTTAGAGTCTTGGGTGCAGTGGATCTTCATTTGGAAACTACAAATTTGATAAACAAAATATATTAATTCTAAAGCATTAAGTACACTATGAAAGGACAAGTAAACAGTTTAAGAGTACTATAAAAGTTTGCATGGCTAGAAAAATCATATAAGCAACAAGAGGAAACAAGGCGAGAACAACTAACAACATTCTTTTATCCAAAGCATATTTTAGGTGTATTTCCATTATACTCAACAACATAGTGTTGACTAGCTTCCCATTGGAAGGGTCCGTAAGGGTGCTCAAGATTAGCTACTCTTTTATTGACATGGTCCGCCTTATCTTGAATTCTCAAGTAAAACTCCCAACCTTGTGCCCTTGCCCCAAGAATACAAGCAAGTTCACTAGGTTTGTATAATGGACAAGTTTAATTATGTCCAAGTTTTGTTCAACATATTTGAAGCAAAATGAACATACTAATCGTAGGGAAAAAGTAGCTCAAACAAGTAATTAACTAACCAAGCATTTATATGATCATACATACAAACAAGCCAATACCATAGTAGGGTCAAGAGAGTAAGAATACATGAAGAGTTATGATCAAGATATAATCCATGTGTAAGAGTACAAAGAGAGTCCAATCCAACAAGGACCTAGGATGTAGACATAACAAAATAGAGTCTTAGATCACTAGGTTATTGATAATCTAAACATCATATGAGTCGTGTGGATGTTTCCCTAGTTCTTTTCAAAGCCTCCAAACATACCACATCATGTGATCAAAGAATGAAATCAACATCATAGTTTTAGGCATTACTAAGGCTACTTTGGTTGTAGGATTAACATCCACTTAAGATTATATATAAGGTGAGATCATAACTAATTTTGGGTATAAAAAAATGAGTACTTGTTATGGTTTGATCATACAAACATAACTAGTCATATTAGATCATTTCCAAGCAAGATTGGTACATTTGAAAGTCATATGAGCATTAAGTAGATCATGTTAGGATCACATGGTAATAGCATGATAATTCTACTAATCTGAAGTCTCAAGATGCATGTAGAATATTAGAACATGTTCTTAGCAAGGTTAGATCTTAAACAAGTAGCATATGCATTTAGGTCCTACTAGGTGCTACATGTAGTCAAGAGAGTATATGAGCGTACTACATGGAATTTTGAGGAAACATGTCATTTAAGGACTAATTTGGGAGTGAACATAAGATATGTTTGAGCATTTTTATCCACTTGTGTATAAGAATTAGAATTACAATTATGTAGGCAATTAAACTTCATATTTTAGGACATAGTAGTTTACAAAAGTGAATCTTTGAGCTATTCATGGCAAGGAGTTATAAGATATCAATCAAACAGGGAAAAAAGCATCCCTTTATCTACTGATTTTGAGATTAAGATATTAGATAATAACAATTTAGGCTAAAGCTTGAGACTTGATCAAGTCATAGCATGCATTGACTTAATTGAGTCATTGTTTGGTCAACAATCAACATTTTGGGTCACAAAGTACAAATTAGGGTTCATTTAAATGAAGGAAGAGTACACATTAGTAAAAGATACTTGAGGTTTACTGATTAAAGGGATATGAAATCCTAGAGGTCATAAATGATTATATAGTGCATGGTTTAGGTAGATAAAAACATAAGATCACCGAGGCAACATTTTAAAAAAATCATGGATGAAACATGAAAAACTAATAGAATATAATGGCATAATAATAAATATGAATATTTTCTTGTCAAAATGATATATAACATCAAGGGATTTTCTTTAGGGACTTGGTAGATAAAGGGATTTGAAGTTAGGCACACAAAAAGGGAATTTGGGAGGATTTTTACCAAATTTGGGCTGAAAATTTGCACTTTGGGGCTTCCAGCGTTCCCTGAGCCTCATGCATAGTGCCCCATCCCATGGTCTGGGGTCCGCTTCATGTACCAGCCTCCAGCGGTTCCCAGTCATGGTGCAACCCCACAGAGCATCAGCCAGAGACTCCCAGCCATTGCGTGACGCCCGTGGGGCGTCGGTCAGGGGCTGCTTGTCACCGCTCATCGCCTGTGCTCGAGTCAGGCCGGCCCACCACCCGCTTGAGAAGGAGATAGAGGAGCATTGTCCCACTCATATAGGGTAATTGGATCCTCATCTTATGATGTTTGTGTTTCTTCTCCACTGTGCTCATGCCCAAAGACGGTGCTGTGACGACACGTCTCACCGAAGAAAGGAGGCGAGGGAAGGAGAGGGGCCTCAGGTCTACGCAAGGTAGCCACCCTAGAATAGAAAGGACTGGTGAATCCAATGCTAACTCTCATTCTCCCCAAGGAAGATGGGAGCCCAAACGCCCCATTCCGATAGTGGTGGCGCTGCCCATGAAAGGGAAGAAAAGGGGGCGAGCTAGGGTTAGTGAAACGAGCTGAAAAGAGGGGGAATGAGTTGGAGGAGAGATTGTATAGGGGAAGATTGAGAAAAAGGGTGCCAAAGAGGTGGGATAGAAAGGCCCTCAATGGCTCTGACGGGGTAGGTGAAGTTGTTGTAGCGCCATTGGCACAACATCGTATAGAGGCGGGTGATAGAAATGTAGTTGTTAGATGGGGGAGCAGATCTAAGGGCGTGAGATCAAAGGGTCCAAAATTAGTTGTAAAAGACGGAGGGTCGTGATTGGTCTTCAAGGAGAGCTCAAATCACTGGAATAAGAAGGACAAATAGCAAATGGGCCACATGCACTCTGAAATCGGCCCAATTAGATGTACAATTGATTTAAAGAGCCAAAACCAAAGTTTGAACTACAAGATAAACAAATGGGCATAACTCTCACATATAAGCTCAGAATTGAGTGAAATAAGATGCTTTGGAAATGTGAGATTGCCCTATTCAACATGAAAATAAGAAAAGAATATATATATGTACAAGAATATGATAAAAAATAAAGAAATGTGATGATTGGTGATATGAATTCAAACTTGACTTTTATCAACTTGAGAATCATCATAGCGATAAAAGCATATTAGATGGGCCAATTCGACATCAAACCTATACAAACATGAAATTGATGGTGCTAACAAGAGAAATGTCCAAATTGGAAGTCGTATTTAAAATATGGAGTTCCATGCTATCACACAAACTTGTAAAATATCATGCTTTGTAGGGAAAAATGGAATTCCGATTTCCACAAAAAAGAATTATTCACTGGATCATACAAAAATGAAATATATTTATCATTTATGCACTTAACGTTTTGATGTGACTTACAAACTTAAGTTTGATGTAGGAGTTACTTGGAACACGTCTACTCCACTACTACCCAAATTATGCTTTATGATATTGATTTCACTTTAAGTTGAGTATCTACTTAACATGAGTGTCATATTTGATTAAAACTAAATCTAATTAAACCACAATGGTTTAAGGATAACATTGTCTTCTTCTATTAATTACTAATATAAATTTTGAAAATACTTTCTCAACAAATAAATTTTATAAAAGTGGGAAATTATTTTGCATGAAAGATCTGGTATGATCTTTAAGAAAAACATTGATAGGATAATGATGTAAGCACCACGACTAGTGAATTAAAATCATGCTAAAGTTTGCTGACTAGGAATATTGTAAACAATTCATGTTACTTCCAATGTAAATGAAGAAGAAAATTGTTCTAAAAATTCTATTGTGTACATAAATAGTAGAATATAAAAATAACAAAAGATAAGAGATTATGATCAACTGATAAATCCATTTTTTTGGTCAATATTAATTCTTAAACCACACTTTTTTCTCTTATCATCGTCAATAAATTCCTTCCTCCTATTAGTGTCCTTTTTCTACTGGCAGTTTTCTTACCTACTGAACAAACATGAGATTCTTAAGAGAAGGAATAGTTTGGGTACTACTCAACATCCCTATAAAAGGATGCAACAATTGTGATTTTCTAAAGTCATTACATGAATTAACTAATGATTGGTCATGTCGTCATCCTAAGGAGGATTTCTATCATCCATTTTTATGAGTAAGTAATTTTAAGTTATGATTATTCTAACAAATTACAATTTTTTATTTGGATCCTTAAAATTATGTATTGGAATTTATTATTGCAATCTTCCAATTGAACCCATTTATAGGAAATAATAACCTCAATTTGGAATCTTATGACTTTAGCATATCAATTTAAATACATGCAAAAATTGAGAAATATGATACTCCATATAAAATTTTAAATTAATTTAGGAAAATAGGTGAAGTGATGATAATTATATACATAAATTATCTATTTTTTTGTAAGAGTGGATTTAACTAATGGTGGATAATATATATGTGCAACATGATACTTTCAATTATAGTGAAATCTACTATAAAAATTATTCCAAAAATGAAAACTAGACTGATTTCACGAATGAACCACTTGACTTGTTAGTAACAGATCTTAGTGTGGTTGTTGAGGGTCAAATTAGACATCATAAAAAGTCAACCTAGAAGGTCAACCAACTTTCTTCGATAGCACTTTACTTGTTTAAACTGTAGAATTACTTGTCCAAGGTCAACCTTTGTTCATTTGATGTCTACTAAGTAGAAAATCCTAATTGGTATTTAATTGACTTGATGAAGCAGTGGTCAAGCTATAAAAAAAATTGTCAACTTTCACTAATGCACAACAAACTTTGAGATTGGGAATAAATGGGTAATAACATTCTAGAATATAATCCATATTCACAAACATGACTATACAAAAAGACACACCTCTTACTCAACCTAAATTTTGTGATGTAGAGAGGAAAGATAATAGGAAAAAGGGAAATGTGAATATGAGTAAGTTTACCTAGTTAGGGCCCAATTATTTTTAAAAGTTACAATTGTTATTGATAATTTGATTCTCTTTCCATTGCCTAACTCCTCTATTGATGGAAAAACTCCATTCAATTATTATTTTTCTTCTTCTTTGTTGAACTCTCTTGGAATCACTTATATACAAAAGGATAATATTTTATAAGTTTATGTTGGAAAAGAGAGAGAGAAAAGACTAATTTGAACTACTATTTTGGTTTTATTTATTATGATTAAATGTATGTTTGTTAAATGTTTCAAAGGTATGTGATGAGGAGCTAGAAACTATATATATATATATGCATAAACATGACTACAAAAACATACACCTTGTACTCTACGTAAAAGTTTTGATGTATAGAAGAAAGATAATAAAAACTGAAAAATTTGAGGGAAATTTGCATAAGAGTAGGTTTGCATAGTTACTGACCATCTATCTAAAAAAGTTATAGCCATAACTGATAATTTTATTCTTTTTCCATTTCCTATCTACTCTATTTTTGGAAAACCTCCATTCCATTATTAATTTTCTATTTATTTATTGAATCCTTTTAGCCTTCCTTGTATATAGAAGGAACCATTATATATATATATATATATATATATATATATATATATATATATATATATGATTGTTAAATGTTTGGAAGGTATGTGAATTTCATTTATATAGGAGTTAGAATCAAATATCTATGTTTCTAAACCTAAACATGAATTCAATGATGAATCCATCTCGTACCTATAATTATATATTTTATTTACTTTTTGAAGTATAAATAGATGTTAAATAGAAATAAATATTTTATTGGTATTGTTTGAAACAAGACAAAAGATAGAAAATTATATGAGTGTTATTAATATTAAGATATATGTATTCAATACCATGTGTGGAATATGAAACTATTGCTTTTCAATGAATTCAGATAATAGTGAGTGACAAAACTTAGTTTTGTCACTATGGATATGAATGGTTAATTCTTATTAGGGTTTTGGAATTCTAATTTCTTGATACACATATATCTAAGAAAATAAGAAACCCCAATTGTTTAATATCAATATAAGTTCATAAATGATTCAATTTAAATGATAATTAGCATTCATGGAATCATGTTGAAGGTGTGAGTTAATATACAACATGATCAAAATCTATGTTCCCTTAAACAAATAAAACTTTTCTCTTAATATTTCATTGAAAAATGGAAAGTGGAGATATTTACTGGAAGTGGGCTAAGTGCATCAAGATAGTTACTTGAATGATGTAAAGGATTATGAGATTAACCAGAAATAAAATCCTTGTGAACGCCTGTTATTATATTTGGTAAATATGACTCGGACCATTGCAAATAGTTAACCATTCTCTTGGTCATATGAATACTCCAATACTTTCATGGTGAGTCATATATCATATGAGCTTCTTTCATTTGAACAATCCATTTCAAGCTAGTTTGTGGAAAAAAATGGATCGATTCAAACAATCATGTAGAGAGTAATATTTAAATAGATGAATAATCATTTTATTGACATAAGAATGAGTATATTAAGATAAATTAGATGATGTGTGATGATTTTTGAGGAAATTCTTAATGAAAAAAATCTACATTTTTGTATCATAAATCTAGATGGTAATTTCACATTCGTTAACTTAGAATTAACATGAAATGTACTTGTTTGGTTTTATTCTAGTATAGTTTAGATATTCACATGTTTGTGGACAAATCCATTCACTGAGTGGTAAATCACTATCTAAATACTATTTTTAAGTCGCACCAAGGAGCGCAAAGAGAATAGTAAAGAGATTATAAACCAAATCATACAAATTGAGCAGAAGATCAGAGTAGTGCAATTGGTTTCACATAGTAGTACAATTTGATAGAGGTCTCCCCTAGTCACTTATAGTTATAGTGATGGGTGTTATGTCATAAAATGATAGCATCTAATTTTTGTATGATGTAAATTTCTTATATATACATGTATATATAATGTGCATGTTTCTACTATTCTAATTATTAGACAATATATAATATTACATTTCTGACCTATCTACTTGTTTAAAATAGATTGGAAAAAATAAGTGATAATTTTTTTCTTTGTTCGGTCTAGTTGTGAGTTAATTTTATTGGCTTATTCTCATGTAACTTAAGGAAGGAATCATGATTTGCGTCCATCAACATTGATGTTATAATTTAAGTCTAATTAGCCAAAAGTGACATTTATCATTAATTTTATTTATTATATTAGATACATTGAGTATACAACTTTACACTAAAATTCTGACTACACAAATGAAGTGAATGTCCTTCACTTTAGGGGAATCATGATTTTCAATATTAGTCTTAGATTAGAACTTATGATGATCTCCTTAAATACTATCAGATTCTCACCTAAGTTGGGGCTAAAGAAAATTGTATTTCACGCAATTTTTCTTGTTTGAATGAATTAAATTATGAAGGACTGGGTCCATATCCATATATGAACCTTTTAGTAGAGAAGAATTACTCCTTGAGTCCTGATGATCAAAAGTACCCTAATACCATCAATATTGACTGTATTTTAGAAATCAAAATCCTTCTTGATTGAGAGTTCAATTATATAAACTATTTGGATCGTAACAATACTTGTTGTTAGGGTTGGTTGTTTGTATAATTGACATATTAGATTTTTAGCAAAAAAAATTACTAATGTCATTCCTCGTAATAGAGTTTCTATCAAAAGGGTTTTAAAATTCTATTAAATATATTTCACACACAAAAGAAGAAGAGTTTGTATGAAATTGTCCTAAGCTTATGGTACAAATCCTTGAAGACGATGTAATGGGGGCAACAACCTAGTTTTATTATAGAGTTTTATAATTAGTTTTTACTGGCTGCTACAGGAGGGTGTGGTAAGTAAATGTCGCACGAAACCACTGAAAAATAGTAAACTTACATTTCTGATTAGCATATTGAATCTGTTACGTTCATTTTTCATTAAACCGTGACAATTATTTTTGAAGTAGAGAAAATAGTTCAACTAAATATAGCCCCAAGACCAAAAGGAAGAATTATTAACTTGTAAGTAACATTGTTTTCTTACATGTCTATTAGAGGGTTTCTACTTAAAATAACCCACATGGGCAACCAGTTGAGGAAATTGGAAATAAATGACTGGTCAATAAAATACAAAAGTAAACGCATGCCAATATTTATTGACTAATAGGTAACCATGAAAAACACCATCCTTCTCTACAAATAGTGGAAGGGTAAACTCACAGACAGTCTCAAACAAGAGAGAGCAGGTCTAGGAGGGATTGACCTTGTCCTAAGGACCAAATAAGAAGAAAATCTTTAGCTAATGGTCACTTGTATATTTGTTTCATCTAAGAAGAAAGGCAGAAAAGTTTGAGATTATTATTAATCAACTGCAAACCAAGCACGCAAATCTCAATTGTGCAATAAATGAGATCATAACTGCTAAAGGAAGTTACTGAAAATCCTATCACTATATTTCTTCCTTGTAAGCTAGTGCTAGTAATAGGTAAGCCTCGCGAGATCCAGGTGGTGTAATCCAATGTTAGGATTGAGAAAAGTAGCAACATTAGAAGCAATACAAGATTTAATTTTGTGCATCAATGTGATATATATTATAGTGTATTGTGTCCAAACAACAATTACCAAGGACTGTTAAAAGGTACACATGAAGGTTTCTTCATCTTTATCAACACAGAACTATCCACGCTAGAAGCCAAGATAAGTGTATAGATCAAGGAACATACGCTTTTTGGAAAAACTTGCTGAGAGGGGAGCAATGGCACCTTTGCGTAAGAAAAATGATATGAATATTTTATGGGGTCAAGGTCATGGTCACCTTGGCTCCATGCAATGGGTCCATGAACATGCAAATCATTAATGCCAGGCACAATGTGATGAGGGTACATAATTGATCGACGCCCATTCTACCTGAGGCAACAATAGTGGCCTTGACGTTAATGCTTTCAAAGTGTATATGCGGTTATTCTGGATAGATGCCATTCTTACTCATGCTATATTGTATAGAACCCTCTATTTTCTTAGCTTTACATCAGTACTAACCTTTTGTGCAGAAGTTGCTCTGAAACCCGATAGGGTGTCGTCAAAGGGCTGACGTCTGCCAATATAATTAGTGAATTAAGGCGAAGTATATATGTGCTTAGATCCCAACTCAAAGAAAGAGACAGGCGCTTGATTCATGACGGCCTGAAATTGTTAATATCATTTGATAGGTTATAGAGATCAAGCTATTGGATGAAACTGACGTGTGTGCATAATCAAATTTTAGACGATAAACATACATTAATTTGCCGCCTAAAGTCGAAACGGATACCTGATGCAGGGGCGTAGCCAAGGGGGCTGTCGGGGCTTCAAACCCTGCTCAACACAATTTTGATCATAAAAACACTGACCTGCTGTTTTAGTTATTGGCGTCTTCTGGTTTCAGTAATGAGCAGATGAGCGTGGACGGCAGCTGATTGAAGGTGGCGCGGGGCCGGGAGCTTGATCCGCCAGGCGTCCATGAAAAGAAACTCACAAGTGACGAGAATTAGGACGTTTTGTTGGGTTGTCTGAGTCACCGTGCATCCAGTTTCTGGTTCCGCCCCTGACCGGATGTTTTAGTTATTGGCGTCTTCTGGTTTCAGTAATGAGCAGATGAGCGTGGATCAGTCAGCTTGTGGCTTGTTAGTAATGATTCCCAGCAGCTGATTGAAGGTGGTGCGGCCGGGAGCTGGTTCCGCCAGGCGTCATCATGAAAAGAAACTCACAAGTGACGAGAATTAGGACTGTCTTAGTCATCGTGCATCTTCTTCCACTAGTTGAATAGTAATGCAAGCACCATCTCTTGGATGAAAAATCATGTGGTCCAGACAAGTAATCACATCTGATGAAGTGAACTAAGCCATTCTCCTGAAAATATGAATATTGATTGTAATTTCTTTTATATTTTCTGATATCTTATTTCTCTCATGTTGTGTCTGGTCACAATTGTTCCCGTATAAAATCCGAGATCTTTTCGTTGCACTGGGGGCACAACATGACTTCATCTCGCCCGTCGTTGCCGTAACCCAATCTCGACCCACCTGATCCAAGGAGTCTCGCCAAGGACAATCTATTCACTAACAAATCAGATCCTACCAACTCCAAACCACATGGATGACCGTCAATTTGATCTATTTATAAAAAGTTATGTTTAAGACCGTTTACACTACTACAGAAACAACATTCAGTGTCGCTTTTCTGGGCGTCGGTTATTTAGGAAAACCGACGCCTATAACATTCAACGTCGGTCATCTAGGTCATCCGACGTCTGTAGCCAAGACACGGGTACCGCTTTGTATTCAGCGTCGGTTTTTTGGTAAAAAACCGACGCCTAAAACTGCCCGCGAAATGCAATTTTCGAGCAAAAAAAATATGTCACATACGGCATCGGTTATTTACCACAAACCCGACGCCTATATAAGATGAAAATTTGCGCGAAAATTTACAGCTTAGGTGTCGGTTATCCTTAGATAACCGACGCCGATAGTGGTTCCCGCCAATTTATTTAGGGCAAATTTTATCTAATTGGACGTCGGTTTTGTAATAGGAACCGACGCTGAAGACTTTAGGCGTCGGTTTTGTTAGATAACCGACGCTCTTTACGAACTTATTAGACGCACGATCGATCGACTTTAGGTCCCCTTTCCTGTTTCATTGTCTTCATCGCCCGCGCTTGCTACTGCTCACCGACGCCGCTGCCCGCCACCCTCCGCTACCGTCGCCCGACCCTCCGCTACCGTCGCCCGACCCTCCGCTGCTGCTGTTGCTTGTGCGCCGCCGCCGCTTCCTGCTTCTTCTACTGCCGGTGTCGCCACCGCCTGCCTGCTCCTTCTCCGCCGCCTGCCTGCCCACCGCCGCCTGCCGCTCCCTGCTCGCCGGTGTCGCTACCGCTACCTGCCTGACTTGTGCCGGTGGTCCTGGAGCTCGCCGGTGTCACCGCCGCCCACCTACTCGACCTACTCGACCTCGCCCTGCTCGCTTGCCCAGGTACCTCGCCCTGCTGTCGCCCACCTATTCAGTGATTAATGATTGGTACTACTGGTTAGTATTACTTTAGTGATTACTTTAATTCAACAATTCGTAGTTTGTTATTTACAATTACTGATCTGCTTCAAGAAAATTGTTGCTTCAAGAAAATCTGAAGAATTCAAGGTATTAGGCGTCACTCCTAATTTAATTAATATACATTGTATTCACCTATTCAAGATTAGCATTTAGTGCTACTAACCAAATCATTAATGTGCATACTAACTAGGCCCTCAGTGACGCACAAAAAGTAAGGCGTGCACTGAATGTGCATGACCACACTATGGGTCCAAAAGGCTATGCAAGCGTTCGCCAAAGACTATAGGCGGAGTCTGCGGCTACTCAGGAGTCTGCTCCTACTCAGGAGTCTGCCACACCCATGCCTCGCCATGATATCTGGATAGCTGGCAGGCAAAATAAGAAGGGTGAAATAAAGAAGCCTGTAACTGCTGAGGCGGCTGCAAAAATGGTAAAATACAACTCTTAGAGAAATCGTTTGAATATTGATTATTTGTGGTGTTAACTTACCAATTTCTGTTTATGGTGATTAGCGGGAGTTGCACGAGCAGAGGAAACAAGGCACGTTCATCCCTCAGGGCACAAGGGATGAATTTACAGTTGCTCTGGGTAACCCAGAGCATCCTGGACGTGTTAGAGGTGACGGCGCTGGTGTTGGCATCAAAGCATTCTTTGGGCCATCCCAGCGCAAACCCAGAGCGGGACTTTCTCAAGAAGAGGTAACCTATTCTTTTTTTAGAATGTTACTGCAAAAGGAAATTCATTAATAAGAAGCTAATGTTTCTTTTATCCATGTATAGGAGAATAAGAGAGTTGAGGATTTAGTTGCTAAGAAGATCAACGATGTAGTTGCTGAGAAGGTCAAGGAAGAATTGCTGCGGTGGTAGGCATCTCAGGCTTCCAATACGCCTATGGCGACCCACTCTTCTCCTGATGCACAGACTGCGAGTAATCCTGGAGACCCATCGCCTAGCACGTCTGCTGTAAGTATTGTTTATGACATTGTAGTTAGTCTTTTCAAGTTGTTATGTTTTCAAGATGATATGTATATATGTATAATATTCTTTACGTAAATTTGTAGGCATTGAAGCCATGCCGCTTAAGAATGCAAGACTACGTTGTTGCAGAGGCGCAGGCTTACCCGTCCCTTCCTGGGGCAATGTTTCACGGGACTCCAATGCCACAGGGCTACGTTCGTGTGAGCCTGATACGTGTGTTACCTGATTGGAGAGAAGCTACATTGCCATATCCCCACCCGGATATTGATAGACTTGCTGATGCAGAAGGCGGGGTGATATTATGGCCCAAAGCAGATGTCGTCTACACGACTAAAATTGTAAGATAAATTTACATTGATTTAGACTGTTAATGTGTATATATGATGTCAACTGATCTGAAATTATATGTACAGGTTAAAAACAAGACACCAGGAGCACCTAGGCCTCCACTTCCACTTCCCGCATTACCCGATTGGGTTCCAACTGACCTAACATACCCGTTAGGTCCTGCTTGTAGGGGAATGGCATGTTGGCTACGGGCACATAATGTACATTGCCCTATAATTATTTCTTTAGATGCAGATTATGCAGGTCAATCATACGATAGCTCTTTATTTATACAAGATATTATTGAGCTGTTTATGTATGATTGGCTGAATACATCAATGATAGAGACATGGATAAGGTGAGATCTTGTTTATACATCCATATACCTTGTGTAAGATCCGGTGATCTGGTTTCTTATATATTAATGCATACGCCTATATGTTTTGCAGCTACCTAGTCGAAGATCATTGCAAACAATTTGCATTTGATCATGTGGGATTTTTTATTCCATCATTGATTAGTTTGGTAGCTAAAGACCCTGATAATGTTCAACAATACTGTATAGATGCTTTTACAATTTTTGGTCAGCAAAAGAAGACGATAATAATAGCTCCATTCAATGTCAAGTAAGTTTACTTTATTTATAATTTGGACTTAAGAAAATTCCATTTTTATTTTGCATTTTGAGTTATTAATTGTTAACTTCTTACTTCTAGCGGTAGACATTGGGAGTTACTAGTTATTGTCCCCGGGACATTCACTGTTTATTATCTAGATCCTGCGGGGAGTACATTGAACACTAAAATTAGACACGTAATGAGAATGCCATTATTCTGGTGAGAAATATTTCATTTTTATATCCGTTAACATCTTTTATTACATTACTATTTACTTATGCAATTTATTGTGTTATATTAACATGTAGGGGTTTAGATGCATTCAAAAAGGCTGGAGGAACGGTCCCAAGGAAAAAGAACCAGCCAATAAATTGGCAGAACGTACAAGTAAGTTCCCGACTCGAATATATATATTATTGATGTGAATTGTGCTTAGTTGTATTATTTTGTATGTTTCAATTTATAGTGTGCTACACAAGACAATGGCTGGGCATGCGCATACTATGTGATGCGATTTATGCAGATGATTATCAAATATGCCGCATTGGACATCGATACCATACATGAGGTATTATATATAGTCTCATTAGTTAGTATGCAATATATCAATCTTATATTATTTTTATATTATTACTTATATATATACATCATTCTCTTTGCAGGTGTTTAAAACTGACAACACTACAGGTAAACGTTTAAAAAATATACATGCTCCATATACGATGGAAGCATTAAATGAAGTAAGAGAAGAATGGGCAAAAGCCATACAAGCAGTGGCAACTGTAAGATATAATTGGGATGTTGATAGTGATAATGAATGATACTATGTAAATGAATATTTTTGAATGTTAATACATGTATTTGAATGTTTCTATATGTGTGAATGTGAGAATTGAATTGATGTCTGAATGTATGTACTTGTGTAGAATTTTGCTTGTGACTTTTGCAGGTTTGCGGCCTGTTTGTAGGCTGATATCAATGGATGTCGTAAACCTGCAGTTCAGAAAACTGAACTGCAGGTTCTCATCCTGCTGACCAGCCACAGCAGGCCTGCAAACTGATATGAAAAAAAAAATATAAATAGGCGTCGGTTATTTATCGAAAACCGTCAGCAAAGACATACAGCGTCGGTTATTTGATAAAACCGCCGCCTAATAGTACAAACAACCCAACCGTGCAGGATAGCACGGCCGTGGTGTAAATGGCGTCGGTTATTCATATAAAACCGACGCCTATAGTACTAACACAGCCGTGCAGGGAAGCACGACCGTGTCGTCTTGAAGTACAGGCATCAGTGGTTTAGAAAATGTGTCGGTTATCTACTAAAACACCGACGCTATATTCCATATAGGCGTCGGTTGTGTAGTAAATAACCGACGCACAAAGTGCCCTAGATGACGCCATTTTCTGTGGCGCGAACACTTTTGGCGGCGGTTATTTACTAAACAACTGACGCCAATAGGACAAATAGGCGTCGGTTAAAAAACCGACGCCGAAGTGTTCAACCTTTAGCGGCGCCCACATAGGCGTCGGTCGGAAACCGACGCCAAATGGGGTTAAACGACCGACGCCAAAGGCCGTTTCTGTAGTAGTGTTAGGGTGCCTGGAACATAGCCCACCTCTCTCTTTCTCAGGCCACTGACAATGTGATACTTAAACTCTTAGAGTATCTCATGGACTTTAGATTTAATTATAGGGATTTATAGCATATCCAACTATCCGATTTGCCTACGTTTTGATAATTTTGGAATATTTAAAATATAAATATATGATTGTGACTATCATGTCTGTAGAAAGCAATAACCATATATTCAGTAGTATATGATGATATTTTAGTTCTCATATATATAGTAATCCAGGGATATATAGTATAGTTAAGTGGATAGATAGATCCTCACTTAAGTGTACTTCTATGCATGATAAAAAAATTACAGATTCAATGAGCCTAAGTCCAATTAGCAAAAAATAAGAAATAAATCACTTATGCTAACATTCCCCTCAAGATAGAGAGTAGAAATTGTGTAATCCTAGATCTACACTCATACAAAAAAGTGATGGAGGAAATGGTTCAGTTGACATCAACAATTTAGTTGTCGGTCTGTATGTGAGGAGTCAGAATCTTCTTAATTGTAACTAGATCCAATACAAAATGACTATCAACTTGGACATGTTTTGTATGTTTATGAAAAAATAGATTATTGGGAATATGGATAGCAGTTGTATTGTCACAATAAAGACGACCTGGAGTTTGACAATGTATTTCAAATTTCTTGAAAATAGATCAAAACCAATGAAGATAAAAAATGCATGGGCCATCACAAAATATTTAGCTTCTGTGCTGGAGCGAGCAACTATTGATTATTTTTTGTTTCTCCAAGCTATTGTATGATCCCTCAATCATGACAGAAAAGCCCGAAGTGGACTGACGGTCTTTGACATCTCATGTCAAATTTGCATCAACTTATCTAGAACTAGCAATAGTCTTCTCTTGAGATTGTTTGTAGAATAGTCGTCTTCATGGGGGCACTCTTGAGATAGCAAAGGAAACTTTAAATGTTGCACAAATGTTGTTGGTGGAGTGCACTCATGTGCTGACTGGAAACTTCTACATCATAGGTTATGTCAGGTCAAGTACTTATTAGATAGATCAATTTTCTAACTACTCGATCATATTTTTTGGATCAAGGCTCTCTCACAAGATGAGCCTTATTATGGAAATTCATAGGGGAGGAAACTTGCTTATCATTTGTGCTCTCAATCTCTTAGAGTAAATCTAAAATACAAGTCGTTGGGATAAATTGATCTCTATTGATTTGCAAAGGACTTCTATCCCAAGGCAATTCCACAAATTTCCCAAAACCTTTGTGTGAAAATGGGCTTTAGAGATTGTTCTAGCTTACTGATACTAATGGCATCACTATCTATGATCAAAATATTGTCAACATAAATAGTAAGAAGAATATATTTATGTGAGGGTTTGGATGAGAACAAAGAACAAGTCATGACTCATGGTTGGAAACTCAACTTCTTAAGTATTGTCCTAAGTTTGTTTGAACCAGGCTCTGGGAGATAGTTTGAGACCATATAACGATCTTCTGAGCAACAAACTTTATGAGAAGACTCCCTTTATACAAAAATTGGGAAGTTGTTGCATACAAATCTCTTATAGAAGATCTCCATGTAGGAAAGCATTCTTGATAACTAAAAAAGTATCCAGTAAAAAAGTTCTTATAGAGAAATAAGAATGCGCTCTGAAGCAATACTCATAATAGGATATAATTTCTCTAAATAATACATCCCAAAGGTTTTAGTAAACTCGTTTACATCTAGACAAGCCTTTGGTCTCCTAATAGAGCCATTGAAATTATCTTTAATTAAGAAAACTCAACGACGACCAATGATATTCTTTTCAAATGGAGGATCAACTAGATCCCATGTGAGATTATCATGTAGATCATGCATCTGTTCTAGTATAGAAGATTTCCGCCCACGGTGTTTCAAGGCATCTGCAAAACGCAAGCTTGGCAATAAAGGTGGTGATAAAAAAGTGGTAAAAATGCCCCCCGTTAGAGAGAGGTGAGATACAAAATGTGTTAGAAATTTGATGCTTAATGGTACAAGAGTGTTTACCTTTTTAGAGCACAACTGGTGAATCATACTGATTTGGTAGAGATTGATGGCGGGATTGTTGCTTGAGGATTATCATCTATGTGACCAGAATTGTAGGAAAAGGTTTAGGAGAAGGATCAAATTATGTGTGGATGTAAAGGGAAAAGGGTAGGATAAAAACAATTTGTCCTCATCAAACGTTACATCAGTGATACATAGATACAACTAGTTTTGGGGTCAAAAGCATTTGTAACCTTTTTGAGAGAAGGTATATCCTAGAAAAATCTTTCAAATGGTGTGGCATGATAGCTTATCAACCTTATGATCAAAGTTGTACGTGGTGGTAAAAGTAGTTTGGTTGTGAAGAACCATTAATGGTTGACAATTAATCAAAAGAACAAGTTGTGAGAACAACATCAATCCATATATTTTTAGATAGATATCAATATCGCCTTCCTACATGAAGATCTTCTAGATGAGGTCTATATGAAACAACCTACCAAATTTTTTTGTTGAGTGGGAGTCGTCTCATAAAGTCTATCACCTCAAAAAATCATTATATGGTCTCAAGAAATCTCCTAGATATTGTTTCAAAAACTTAAAACAATACTTGAAAAACTGGGTTTCCAGCTATCAACCACAGATTATTTGTTATTCACATCAATCCTGCATCATTGGGCTCTAGGTGGTTCATGGACTCATAAGGTTTGCAGTCCCCTCACTCATTACAAATTGATTTGAAGTTAATGCCATACATTCTCATATGGCACCATGTCTAGGTTTCTATCTTGGGACATGTGGGTTATAGGCCCACCATGATTCCACTTTATTCCAAATCAAAATATGTCATATACAACTCAAAACCAAGTGGTAATGAGTGAATGGATAACACACCTTATAAGCACAAGGACCACCCTAGAGTTTAGAAGTGTGGGACTATTCCATCATAACCAATTATGCTAACAATGTCAAACCATTTATGCTTAGTAAGGAACATTTAAATTGAAAATTTATCTTGATCAATCATGTGGGATGCACTCTTTCGATGTCAAACATCATGATAAAATTGTTGCAATAACAAATTTTGATGATTTCTTTTTCTTTATTTATGTTTCTTAATAAAAACATATCAATTTAGTTAAAATTGGTTAATATATCAATTATGTTTCTTTCCCATCTTCAAAATATCAATATATCATGACAATCAACAATAACACTAAAAAGTGAGATCTTGATTGTAATGACTTAGTGTAAGTGAGGACTAGCCTAACAAATCGACATAAGAATCCCTCACATTTTTATCCTTTCTTGGACTTGCCCTTGGAAATGCTTCCCCCATATGTGTATCATCCTAGTACCACTCAGTTCCAAACACATTAACTATTGAGTTTGCGATGTTGGGATCTCAATAATGTAATGCATCTTGATTATGTCAATTCCAAATGTTTCTATTAATATCATCACTTCGTAATCAATTCCATATTAGGTTTGAGTTTCTAAGATCATTTACATTTAGCCTCTTGGTGTCCTTATCAACACTCAATATATAGCAACATTAACTTCTCTTTACTTCAATGCAATACCAAGACTATTTGTATGCACTTAAAATGCATACACAACTACCAACTTGAAGGAAAGTGTATCTTACATTGGTACCTTTGAATTCATAAACATGGAAAAATATGTGCAAGTGTGACTTTCCCTAGCCTTTATACTAGTAGATGAAGCTCCAAATTTATAAATGAAAAACAATGGCTCATGATTGGGTGCCACATGATAATGGTGTTGACTCGAGGTCAATTACGTCAATGTTGACTCACGTCTAAATTGACTAAACCCATGTTTTGATGATGACTAACCATTCCACATATTGGTGTCTAATGCCTCTACTTGAGTGTTTTCAGATTAGGTATAGACACACTCCAATTGCCCTAACTTGTGCATCTCAAATTGGAGAAAAGACAAGTCAAAGTCATACAAGTGGACATTTTTGTAATATGATGTATATCCATTAGAATCATGTTGTAAATCACTTGTAATGATTGTATGACTTGTAATTAAGCTTAGAAAAATATCAGGAACACTTAGATTGAATATTAGAGAACTTTTAATGCAACTTTGAAAATCAATTACAGGCACTTGTTCGGTCGAGTTTCCCACCCTGAAACTCGGCCGATCAACCTTGGTCGATTTTCTGAAGATTGCATCGGTCGAGTTGTGCACCCACAGAACTCGACCGATCGGGTAGTAGGCCATTTCCAGTTGAAATGGTCGGTCGAGTTTCCTCAGGACAAAATCGACCGATCCTTTGAATATCGGTTTGCCTGTTACTTGATCGGTCGAGTTACATCCATTAGAACTCGACCGATTGCATTGTACGGAAAAGTGCAGAAAAGTGTTTCTAGCCGTTGTAGATTTGCAACAAGTGAAAATAGATCCGTTGCAAGCTACAAAACAGCTAGTTTTCGTTCATAATTGTGTCCAAAGGCTAAGAGGCATCCCCAGCTATAAATAGGACCCCTTGGGCTTCATTCCAAGGTTGAGCATTCATTGCAAACTCTTTATGAGGTTCCTATTCTATAATTGAGTGCTTCCTACAGCCTCCTCTCTCTCTCTAAGCTTAATCACTTGCTATATCCATTAGATTGAGTAGGAAATCTGTAAGAGAGTTAGTCCTATATGTATATCTTGTAAGGCTCTCACTTCCACCACCTCCACTTCTCTCATTTGCCATCATGAAGATGAAGGTTCTCGCTCTTGTCCAAGAGAGGTGAAGAAGAACAAGGGAAGGCGTCCCTTGGTGAAGATCAAGGCTAAAGACTTGGAGCTAGAGTGGGTAAGCCCTTGGAGAAGGCAGAAGACTCAAGATCAAGTGGGTAAGACCTTGGTGAAAGCTTCTTCGGGTGAAGGTGAAGTCAAAACCTGAAGATCCAAGAAGAGTGGGTAATTCCTGCAAGGCCGAAGACTTGTGCAAGAGTGGATAAGTCCTTGGAGAAGGCCGAAGACTCTTGCAAAGTGGGTAAGTCCTTGGTAAGGTTGAAGACTCTTTGTCTTGGATAGGTAAGTCTTTTGTTTGGTCATGCATTGTATGTCTTATGAATGAATATAAGAGTGCAATAGTTTGGAAGTCCTAGAGGTTGACCTCTCTAGGCAAGTGGACTGACACACTTCTAGTTTGAAGTGTGGAACCACTCTAAATAGCTTGTCTATTGGTACATGTTCAATCTCTCTCATCCTTGCTATGTATGATTTAGTTGCACTCAAATTGCCTATTTAGAAACCTTATATTGTCATATATTTTGAAGGTTTAATGAGTTTTGTTTAAGTACTTTCAGCTCTATTCACCCCCCCTCTAGAGCATCTAATCACCCATCTAGGATCCAACAAGTGGTATCAGAGCGGGTCTTCTCCAAGCATACTTCAACAAGTAGGAGAAGATGGGTGACTACCAAGGAGGGAGAATCAGCCTACCAATCTTTGATGGGAGCAATTTCCTCCATTGGAGAAGAAGGCTTCAATTCTACATCCAAGGATCAAGTCCCGAGATGTGGCAAACGGTGAACATCCCATACATTCTACCAAAGACAAAGATTGAAGAATGGGATGAAGCCGTCTTGATGAAAGCAACCTTGAATGCTAGAGCAATGCACATCTTATATGCCTCCATGACCCCCACCGAGTTCAACCAGATTTCCTCTTGTGAGACGGCTTATGAGGTATGGAGAAAGCTTTGCATCACTTATGAAGGGACAGATCAAGTGAAGGAAAGCCAAGTCTACATGCTCAAAGGGTTGCTTGAGAACTTCAAGATGGGAAAGGAGGAGAGCATAGCCAACATGTACTCAAGGCTCAACACCATCTTGAATGGTCTTGCTGTTCTAGGACATCCTATGTCTAGTAGAGAGATCAACTCAAAAATCCTTAGAACTCTCCCCAAGAGGTGGGAATCCAAGGTGACTTCTATTGAAGAAGCAAGGTCTCTTAGGGATATTCCTATTAAAGAGCTCATTGGAAATCTACAAGCACATGAAGCCACACTTGACAAGAGGGAGGAATTAGAAAGACAAGAGGAGAAAGAACTCAAGAGAATGAAGAAGGCTGAAATCAAAGCTCAAATCAAGGCCATTGTTGGTCAAGCTTCTCCATCCTCTCAAGTTGAAGAAGATGCCATGTACTCCAAGGGTAAACCCTATAAAGGAAAGTCATCCTCCATCCGGTGCTTCACATGTGGAAAGAAGGGTCACTACAAGGAAGATTGCCCACAAGGCAAAAAGACCCATCTTCACAAGAAGAAATGGCAATCAAGCTCAAGTGGCTCCTCCAACTCAAGCTCAAGTGAAGATTCATGTGAAGGATCAAGCTCAAGCTCTAGTGATGAAGGAGAATGCCATTTTTCCCTTATAGCGTCAACAAGTGAAGACTCAAGTGAGGTAAATCTAGACTCTTTAGATAAAGAATCTTTAATTGCTATTATTCATGATATTGTGCCTCTTATAAGTCTTCTAAAAAGAAAACGAAAAAGCTTGCTAAAATTGTTGATAATTTGCATATAGAACTAGATGATCTTGAATATGTAAATTCTTGCTTGCTTATTGATAAAAATGATTGTCTTAGTCAAGTAGACTCTCTTAAACTTGAAAATGCTAGTTTAATTGATAAAATTAAATTTCTAGAAGCTCAACCTCTCATGCCTAGTTCTAATGAAGAGCATACTTTAATTATTTATTCTCTCATGCATGACATTGATGTTCTTAAATCTGAAAACAAGGACAAAGATTTTGTTTTGCATGAATTAGAAATAGAAAGTGCCTCCTTGCTTGCTAAAATCTATGGGCATGAATCTTGTTCTAGTTCTACAAATAGAGAGAATATTGTTGCTGCTCTTCATATTGATAGAGATTCTCTTTCAACTAAATCTCTTTTCTTAGAAAATGATCTTTTGCATGCTAGAGATAATATCAAAAATTTGTCTTCTACTATTGCTTCTCTTAAGCATGATAATGATAGTTTGAGATCATCCTTGCAAAGATTCTTAGTGGGTAAAAAGAGTCTTAATGAGATCCTACACCATACTACTAAACAAATTGGTAGACATGGTTTAGGGTATGATAGTAGTCAAGGGAACAACAAAGATAAAGGACCTCCAATATTCCATGGAGAATCCTCTAGTTCCAAGACTATGGGCACATGAAACTATTGCAATGAATTTGGTCATTATTCTACTTGTTGTCCTTTTAGGAAAGCACCCAAAAGAAATCAGATTTGGGTTGCTAAACTAACCCCTCTGGACCCAAAAACATGATTGGGGACCATTTCATCTTTCTTCTTGTAGGTAATTACAAATGGATTGACTTGAGCTATTGAATTGCAAATTGACTTCTCAATCCACATGAAAGAAGAAAAGTGAGATGTGTAGAGGATGACAACAAGTGGAAAAGGCAATGGTAAGCACAAAGGTAAATGTTTTATTGCTTATGACCAATCCTAACTTGTTTTTGTCAAGTTAGTGTGCACTATACATATGGTTTTTGAGTTAAAAGTGGTATTTTGTATTTCTCTTCACACTCTTACTCAAAAACTATTTCTAATGCTTCTATAGTGCATTACTAACTTGCTTAGACATGTTTGGATATGGTTTGTATTTTTAGCATGCCTTTAAATATGTTTTTATGAAATATATGTGCTTCTTGACAGCTGATCTGTCGGTCGAGTTTGCCCTATTAAAACTCGACCGATAGGCACCAAGAGTGTTTCCAATAGCTGTCATCAGTCGAGTTGTCCATGCACAGAACTCAACCGATAACACTATGCACAGAATACACAATTGGCTTATTGGATGAGAATTTCCCTCTCAACTAGATTTTCTCAACCAATAGACTTATTCTTTGGCACTCTCACTTGGTACCTTTATATATGCATATTGCCATGTTCTAAATTTCCTATCTTGCTTACAACTCTATCTCTCTAATTGCTCTAAATTGGTATATCTATATCTTGTAATTACTTGCTTTGAGTTGTTTTGCAGGTTTTGATGATGATCTCTTTGGATCTCCTGGTTGTGTCTAAAAATTGCTTCCGTTGTGCTCTAACTTGTTACATCTATCTTGGTGTATATCTTGTTTTGATACAACCTTGAGGTTCTTAGTGGTAATCATCTTATGGTAAGGATGCATATCTAGTGAGTTATATCCTTTCATGCTTCTAAAATTGCATATCTCTTTGTTTGGATATATCTCTTCATCTAATCATAGCTTGCTTTATCTTGTGTATCGTTTGGTATCTCTTGCTATGATCTAGATCCTACTAGTAGTCCTAACTTGTGATATCATCTACTAGTAGTTCATATACATGTACTTCTAACCCTGTTTATAATTGGCATCTTTGCTCATCTATATGCTATGCTTATACATGCTCAAGCTTGTTCCTTGATTTGCATATCTACTATCTTGAGTTGCTTGCATAACATTGTGATGCAGGGTACATAGATCTACATTATATGTAGAAATTGGAGTTTTTTTTTTGGATTTTATGCACTTTTGCTCCAGTTTTAGTTTTTGGTGCAAGACTAGTGTTTTTCATGCAGAAACGGCCTTCTAATTAAGACTCATCGCTTTGCCATGAGCTCCGATGGTTTTTGGTCAAATTCCATCATCTTGAGGGTCAAAATTGTGATTTATTGTTTTTCTGCAGCACTTTATCTTGCATTTTGGGTTGTTCAAGTATATGTTTTAACTTGTTTTTCTTTCTATGCTTGGACAAGCCCCTATCTGTTCTCTTCTACTCTCCTTATATATATATTTTGTGTTATTTTTTTTCTCTTTAACAAGTGATGTTTCTTATTTCTTCATACCCCCACCTTTTTGAAATGACAAAGGGGGAGAAAGGTATGTATTCTTTTAAAAGAGGAAGAAGACATGTCTTACATGAAGAAGAGAAGTATGTTCATGTAAAGGGAGAAGGTAAAGGGGAGAATACATATATGTGTAGAACATATATGAGTAGAAGACATAGTATTCTATAAATGTTATGAAAGCTAACCATACAGGAGAAATAGCATCAATTGAGGGGGAGTATGAAAACTCCATGCGCATCAATTGAGGGGGAGCATATGAACTCCATTATATTGAAACCCCTAGGTTTCTCCAAAGGTATGAATTTACTTAAATGATTTCAATACATTTATGGAATGGTTTGTCATCTTCAAAAAGGGGGAGAATGTTGACTCGAGGTCAATTAGGTCAATGTTGACTCACGTCTAAATTGACTAAACCCATGTTTTGATGATGACTAACCATTCCACATATTGGTGTCTAATGCCTCTACTTGAGTGTTTTCAGATTAGGTATAGACACACTCCAATTGCCCTAACTTGCGCATCTCAAATTGGAGAAAAGACAAGTCAAAGTCATACAAGTGGACGTTTTTGTAATATGATGTATATCTATTAGAATCATGTTATAAATCACTTGTAATGATTGTATGACTTGTAATTAAGCTTAGAAAAATATCAGGAACACTTAGATCGAATATAAGAGTACTTTTAATGCAACTTTGAAAATCAATTACAGGCACTTGTTCGGTCGAGTTTCCCACCCTGAAACTCGACCGATCAACCTTGGTCGATTTTCTGAAGATTGCATCGGTCGAGTTGTGCACCCACAGTACTCGACCGATCGGGTAGCATGCCATTTCCAGTTGAAATGGTCGGTCGAGTTTCCTCAGGACAAACTCGACCGATCCTTTGAATATCGGTTTGCCTGTTACTTGATCGGTCGAGTTACATCCATTAGAACTCGACCGATTGTACTGTATGGAAAAGTGCAGAAAAGTGTTTCTAGCCGTTGTGGAGTTGCAACAAGTGAAAATAGATCCGTTGCAAGCCACAAAACGGCTAGTTTTCGTTCATAAGTGTTCCCAAAGGCTAAGAGGCATCCCCAGCTATAAATAGGACCCCTTGGGCTTCATTCCAAGGTTGAGCATTCATTGCAAACTCTTTATGAGGTTCCTATTCTATAGTTGAGTGCTTCCTACAGCCTTCTCTCTCTCTAAGCTTAATCACTTGCTATATCCATTAGAGTGAGTAGGAAATCTGTAAGAGAGTTAGTCATACATGTATATCTTGTGAGGCTCTCACTTCCATGACCTCCACTTCTCTCATTTGCCATCATGAAGATGAAGGTTCTCTCTCTTGTCCAAGAGAGGTGAAGAAGAACAAGGGAAGGCGTCCCTTGGTGAAGATCAAGACTAAAGACTTGGAGCTAGAGTGGGTAAGCCCTTGGAGAAGGCAGAAGACTCAAGCTCAAGTGGGTAAGACCTTGGTGAAAGCTTCTCCGAGTGAAGGTGAAGTCAAAAGCTGAAGATCCAAGAAGAGTGGGTAAAACCTGCAAGGCCGAAGACTTGTGCAAGAGTGGGTAAGTCCTTGGAGAAGGCCGAAGACTCTTGCAAAGTGGGTAAGTCCTTGGTAAGGTTGAAGACTCTTTGTCTTGGATAGGTAAGTCTTTTGTTTGGTCATGCATTGTATGTCTTATGAATGAATATAAGAGGGCCATAGTTTGGAAGTCCTAGAGGTTGACCTCTCTAGGCAAGTGGACTGACACACTTCTAGTTTGAAGTGTGGAACCACTCTAAATAGCTTGTCTATTGGTGCATGTTCAATCTCTCTCATCCTTGCTATGTATGATTTAGTTGCACTCAAATTACCTATTTAGCAACCTTATCTTGTCATATATTTTGAAGGTTTAATGAGTTTTTTTTAAGTGCTTTCAGCTCTATTCACCCCCCCCCTCTAGAGCATCTAATCACCCATCTAGGATCCAACAAATGGGACCCCCTATCTACCTAACGAACTAAATTTGGACTTAATACCACATTGTAAACCCCCACAACTAGTACACCTACTTTCATTTAATAGTATCCTATCAAGGTGAGTAATTATACCCCAAATACGTAAACGTTTCTCGTATATTTTACATTCTCATTCTCACCACCCTAGGAGACTCCACTATCATAGTACCTACTTCGAGAAAAACACGCTTAATTGAAAACTTTAAAGTTGAACTTTAGGATCTAGGTTGCATTTTCTTTGCATAGCATACTGAGTCATTGTATCTAAGACCTTAACATAAATTCATCGTGATACGATGTTCTCTTCCTTTTGCATTTCCACTTTTTGGTCATGAATGATACTAATATAATAAGTTTACTCAATTTGTGAGAATTGCATATGAAACAGTACCATGTTAGGATCTCCTTACTACCGATTAACCACTACCATCGTCAAGTTAGTTTTCCACCGCGTATGATTATAGCCCAACAAATTGTTGCAAAGTAAAATATGTACATATGAAAATACCTACTTGACTGGTCCACATGTTCTTAAATACTTTATATATCTGGAGGCTAAAAATATATACGCTGGTATTTCTATATTTTAATCGATGCCTCACAAAACAATGTAGGTGAAGCATTCTCATTGTATAAAACATGGTGCGGTTGTAGTATCAACAATCTGAATACACCTCTGTGAAACTAAAACATTTTTTTGTCTACTTTATAGGATGACTAAGATATATCCATATTAAAATAGAGTAATAATTCTGAAAACAAATTATATGTACTGTACTAATGAGAGGATGCATGCGTACAAGCAAAAATTAAGGCCTTTCCGATGGGTTGTCGGTCCATGAGATCATTTAAAGGCATAAATATCACAAAAAGAAAACTATTCGGAGGGGACAATAAACTAGCCATGTTTATAAAGGTTAGGTGATGGTGTTATTATCGGGAACACGAGGTGTTGGTCTTGTTATGGTAAAATAAAGAAATGATGCAAAGATAGTAAAAGGAATGTGGTGCCTTCTATAGTTGGGGGTGGAATGGATTCCTTGTTGTACTTGTAGTATTTATATTGAATAAGGTAAGAAAGAAAAGATTTTTATTCAATCAATGAAGTGTAAGAAAATAAAGAGGGATAGCAATGTAATAGCTCATGGATGAAGAGATGAAAGATGATTAGGAGTGAGTAATAATGTTGTGGTACAAGGGGAAATGCATGTATTATTTGTAGACACCATTGAAAATTGTGTTGTATTACAAAGTTTTTTGAAGAGATGAAAATATTGGTAAGCATGGGAAGGATACTAAGACATGAGAAATCCTACATTATCCCAAAAATATCAATCAAATAGATTAATGTAACTTTAGGCATCTATAAAGCATTTGGGTAAGAATAAAATCTGAAATAGTACTACTAGGTGAATCCCAATTTGATTTTTATTTCTTTATATCATTAAATGAATTGGCTTTCTAGTAAAGTATTCAACAAAAGAAAATTTATTAATTTGTCTCCATAGATTTCTTCTAATGAGAATGATTCCAAACTCGACGCAGAGTAAAAATTGATGAAATTTTATTTCTAAAATAGTGAGTGTCGGGAAAGTATTCTCATTATGAAGTTGGTTATAGACAAATATTCATTTCCCAAAACCCCAACATGATTCTATATGAATCATCTACAAACTAATGTTAACCATTGGTTGAGGTTGGTATTAGCTAGAACTGGATTGATACAAAAAAAAAAATCAAATCAGCAAAACACCTAAACATGTAATCAGAAATAGCTTCAAAAATATTTTTCCCACTAAGGATTTTTTTACCATCATATCTTTAATTCTAAAAACTGATCTTGTTTCTAAATTTCTTCTAAACTTGTCCCATATTCGTCCCTAGTGATTTATCCCTAACATATGAATCTCCCTTCCCTAAATTTTACTTAAATAATTGATCCTCTCCGTTATCTTCCTCATCAAACATTTCTCCTACAAACAGAGAGCACAGTAAACAATTCCATCTTCCTAAAATTTCTCAATATCCTCTCGCAACCACCTCAATAGTACTCCCTTCAATCTCTTCCTCTATCCAATTTGATCCTACTAAACACTGACTTCATATCTAACTCTCGGCCTCCACCCTCCTTAATTTCCTTCTCTTTCATAAAGAATAGGCTTCACAAAAACATCACACATATCCACCCAATAAAGGAAACTACTCCACAATCCATGTACCCTCAGCACATACCTAAACCCCTCAATTACGCCCCAAACCTTGAGCCATGCCATGAACATTGTATTGAGCCCCCATTATGCATTCGTCTGCATGTGTCTATCATTCCCACCCAATTTCCTACACACTTACTACCTTCATACAACCATCAAGCCCCCAGGAGAATTGTTTTTTCTTGACCATCCTCTTCCAAATCATAGGACACCTACCTAGCAAATTTACACTTAGAAATTGTAATTTTATGATCTATGTGCCCCATAAAATTATCCTCTAGTGTTCATAGAAACCCATGAAGCATATCTAACTGCCATCATCCACTATTTAATTCCTTCCCATCTCCTTCTCGGTAAACATTTTTCCAACAACCGGCTCTCCCATACCACCATCGCTACTTCCCCTGGTCACACATTATATTTGTCTTTCTTACCAAAATGCTCTATTTTTATATTTTTATCTATCCATATTCCCCAAAATACCAAGATTGTGTCAACTATTATGCAAAGGAAAGGATGGTTTAATGAGTTTATACTTGGTCCTCAAGAAAGTACAACGACTATAACTCATTGCGGTAGTCGTGCACTTCTAATTGCACTAAGACTCGTCTATGGAAAATCCTCTACAGATAGCTGACTCAAATAGTTCCTTCAGTAGCTCCTGATCTTGCCATGGACTGTGGGTTGATGACATCCTCCTAGAGATGGACAAAGGTCTCCTTGCCTCTATGGAAGTCTACATGGACCACCTAGAACTCATGCCATTCTAGTAGAACATATAGGAAGAATTTATTCCTCCTACTGATTTACTAATCATTAACTTGCTCTACTACAATTATTCTCCCTTGCTATCCCTCCCTTTAGCAGGTAGGACTTTCTCGGCCTCTCTACTAGTTACCAAAACTAGAAAGGACAACAATTGTTAAGAGGCAATTGAGTTGTGTCTATAGGAATATCTCAATACCACTCTATTTATAGGTGGGGTTAGTGTCTGGGTTCTCAGTATGTGTGGGAGTGGAAGGGACTGGAAGATCATGAATTTTTACAAACTCTAAGTGGCAAACCGGTAGGTTGGCCACCAAAATGATTAGTTTTCATGCGAGTCAATCGATTCGCTCCCCCAATCGGTCATTTTTCCATGTTTCCCAATTGCATGTAAATTGACAATTCGTTTCCAATTAATGTTCAATATTTACTCCTTGTATCAATCAAATTGAACAAGTAAAATGATCAACTTTTCTCATGAATCAAGAAAATCACCTAAAACTTCAGTTGGTATGACTGAGTTATTAGGTTCACTAGGTGAGCAAGTCATCTCACCAAACCTGAGATGATTGGCTCACCTAGTGAGCCGATCGGTTGATGCCTTAACTCATGCTGAATTCAGTCAATTTAATATTCAATCAACCAGACACTCCATATGGTTGTCTCATTGCATGGGCCGATTTGTTGGGAGATCAATTAGCTGATTTGTTGTTTGAATTGAGTACCAAAACACTTTAGCAATCAATCCAATTATCATTCATGATCAAACTCCTCTTCTAGATGAGTTCCTATGTGTGTGACCCTAGGTCCCATATCACGTTGACAGTGAATGTCCTTAACATGTTTATGGCGTCACAAGCAAATACTAGTGCCTAGTCACACATCAGTGCTACCCAAGTGAACAAAAAGTTGGAGAAAAACTTCAGACTACAATCTGTGTAAGGTGTTGTAGTGATTATATAATTCCTTTGTCTCTGATATCCAGAATGAACTCGAGTCATGGAATCGTCATCCTTTCAGTGTTCAATCTGTGTTCTTGAACCTAGAGCAGGTTGTATGAGATATTTGTGACCTTAATATCATACATTTATTCACATATACATGTGGATGTGTTTCTCAGTCTCGCTTATCAAGTGGCTTGGATTTCAAACTCCAATAGGGGGGAATCCCATCTACATTGCTTACATTCTATCCCCATGAGTAACAACTATCCAAACATCACATTTATGTAAATCCTTATTGAAGGTTACGTTGGATAATGTCAAGGTATACCGAAGGATATGAGATAAGTGTAGTGACATTAGGTCTAAGAATCAACATTACCACCTTCACTATAAGATATGACTATGACTACCAAGTATGGTTTCTATGTATCACTCTCAAGGTGAGTCTATTCGATACATTATTCTCCAACATGTATTTGTGTGCTTGGTTTGATATAGCATATCATGACTAATGAGATTCTATCATCAACCAACACACACTCTAGTCTTATGTCTTACTGACGTTTATCTACCATCCACAATAACATCCGACCAGGGACATAACAAGAATGTACATACTCTTAACATTGATCTCTTTGTTCAGGTCATGTACTTGAAGACATACATCATTGAGTAATTGTCATTCTTTAGACATTCATTATGTTTCTTGATAATCTCATAACTGAGTGAAATAGAATGAATTAGAAAATTGTGTTTATTATTAGTAATCAAATCTTTATGTAACATGCCATCACAATCAACATATGATTGGCTCTATGGACATATATATCAACAGAATCCCACTTGCACTTAGAGCCAATCACCCATGGATCTTATCCTTAGTGATCAAAACATGTCCACCATGTTTTAACTGCATAAGTGCTAATCCAGTGGGTTAGAAACACTTTTCTTTTAGTTGGTATATTGCATGTTCCTTGAATCTTTGTTGTACGATCTCTTGTATGATACAGAACTACATAAATATGCTATCTGATATTCTTTACCTAACAAGTAGTTCCATTGTTGTTATAGTATTGCTACTATGTTCATCAATGCTTAGAATATCCTCAAGTTCATCCATATGAACGGCTAGATACATATAGTATCGATTCTTGTGTCTACTAGGATACTCGGCTTCAGTTGCATAATATAAATTAATGATCTTATAGTTTGGAACTCTTTCCAACTAATAACTCTTCTCTTAATATTAAAACACACATATTTTGACATTGCAATCACTTTTGCTACCAAGATTGTCTGTGTGTGTTTTGTGTGTGTCCTTCTGTGTGTTTATATATAGTTAAGTTGGAATACACTCGAGAGTACAAAGACACTATACACCTCAATAGTTATCCATCATAAAGAAATTATTTTGGAAATATAAATCATTTATCTCCTTAAATATCTTAAGAACATACTATATAATAAATTTGACCTCATTTGGATACTTATAGGTCATGCATATAAAAGATGCAAAAATCATGCATTTAAAATTAGTTATGTGCGTCAATATTGTCGTCCTAGGATGAGTGACTTACACTCATCCAATTGGTCTCGAGTTATGTATGTGGTTTACTATTATTATAATAAGGAATATCAATGGATTAGATTTTGCAGAATATAGTCTAGATAGGCAAACACCATTGGGGTGTACGGTGTGATCTGGACACTCGAGTGTATTCTAGCCAGACTCTCTCTCTCTCTCTCTTTGTATGTGTGTGTGTGCATGAATATATATATACATACACACACACATACACACACACACATATATATATATATATATATATATATATATATATATATATATATATATATGTATGTATGTATGTATATATATATATAATGTCGAGAGTGAGAGACAAAGTTAGGCTGGAATACATTGGAGTGTAGTGAAGAACGAATCCACTCAAGTCATTTTCTATCATGCAACATTTATTTTGAAAATCTGAACCATTGATCTTTTTATATATGTTATGAACATACTACATATAAAATTTGAGGCCATCCCGACACTTGTAGGTCATGCATCTAAAGAAGAAAAAAATGATACAATTCAAATTAGTTTTGTGTGTCAATTTTGTAGGTCATGAAAGAGTCACTTAGAAATAACCAAATGATCTCAAATTTTTTCATGTAGCATGTATTTGTTATAAACAATGAAAGCCAATGGTTTGGATTTTCCAAAAAAAAAATGGTTTAGATATGTAAACACCGCTTGAATATAATGTGTGATCTGCACACTCGAGCATAATCTTGCCTAACTAACATACTAACTAACTAACTATATATATATATATGTGTGTGTGTGTGTGTATAAGAGAGAAAAAACTTAAAAGAAAGTTTTGAAATATTAGTGGATCATGTGGGTCATACATGATTGGTTTATTCTGATAACCTTAAACTGTAATAACCAACCAAAACACAAACTAAATCGTAATATGAAAATATAAGAAGGATAAGGACATTGATGACATGTCGACTTATGTTATAGGAATGTAGCCATTGGACAAATGCAATCTCAGGTTCTTAAAAATCCACTTAATTGGATCAAATGCATTTTGCATAAGTAGTGAATGTTTATTGTAAAGTTATATGTATGACCGATTTTCATAATATGTTAAGGCTCCCTATTCTATATTTTTTAAAACATAAAGGAGTAAACTTAAGATGATATTCCATTCATGTTTATCAGGTTTCATGCATATCATATATCTTTATTAATCTAGAATTTACATTCAGAATAGACCCTTCAATTTATTTTTCCATAACCTATGTTGGCCACATCAAGTTCCAAATTATCAACTTAGGGAAATTCAAGGCCCATCTCATCATTCTTTAACGTATAGTCTCAAGACATCCCATTAGGGTTCACAAAAGACAACCTTACCATCCTTGGCCGTAGTAAGCCCCAAAACCTCATATTAGGGCACATCAAACCCAACTACCATTATTAGTCATAATTGGGATTCAAGTCATCATTAAAGCCTATATCAGAGATAAAACCACATGGTGATTCCAATTGAACATGAAACTATACATTTACCTTCATATGGAAGTAATAAAATACCATATAAAATTTCATATGAAAAATCACAAGTATGTGAACTTTGCACTAGATACAATATTAGTCACAAAAAGAGCATTTTGAGGAATAAATGAGTGAGCTTTAATTAATGAACGTAATAACTACAAAGAGTTACTAGGATGTCAGTTAAAATAATAATTTTATCATCTTATAATCATTTTCAAATAATATGAAAGTTTGTGACACTCGTATACTATTTTTATTATATTAGAAGTCATAAAAAGTTTATTTAAAAGCATAAAAGAGACATTTCTAAATGAGCTATTTTTGGTTATTTGTTTCAAGTAAAAAGAAATTATACATCATCAATACATTTTAGTAACACATAATTTTTTTAGTTAAGGTGTCTTATTTTGTTTTACAACAACATGATACAAAAGGGCTTAAAAGGAGAATTTTTAGGGTAAGAGTGCATGTATTCTATGTCTCCAACCCTTATCCATGCAAGAGAACATATTAATATTACCACCAGTAGAAGTTTAGAGAGATTGAAGGGAAGGAAATTCGTAAAATGTATAAAATGATAATGAAACATTCAGATAAAGTTCTATCTTTATGCATTTAAAGAACAGTTAGGCATAATTAGGATTTTTCATGCATCAAGTAGGTAGGTCGGGACGATGCCTACTACTACACAACACTACACTTGGCTCTACACATTTATGGATCCCCTAATGGAATATATATAACCCCCGTTCAAGGATATGATAAAGATGTACAAATAATATATCCAATAAAAAGCCTACAAGGTCCTAGATCATCCTTAATAAGGTCTAAAGACCAATGCTCTGAGCAAGATTTATGGCCAACTAGAGAAAAAGAGAGAGAAAAAAGAGTTCTTTAGATATAAGAATCAAGATCTATAATGGAAATCCATGGACCTCAGCCAAGCATAAAATATATGTGAATAATGTCAATAAAATATTAATATGAAGGAAGATATTACATGTTTAGGGTTAGAAACAAAATCTATCTGTCTAGGGGACCAACTATGGATGCTTGATCATCAACTTTCATAAACATGCAAGTATATGCAAACTATCCACCTAGATATCTACCTCCAAGGGGTCCTATCAAGGTTCAAGGGATCCTCCATACAGTACAATAATGTTTCAATATGTTTAAGAAGGCTTGGGTGTTGAGGAGTTGGGAGTATACGTAGGAAATAGGGTTAGAAGATCAAACAACCCCAACTAGTAAAGGCTATACAAGTGGAAACTAGTATAGGGCATTGATGATATATATCTCAAGGGATGTTGAGTTAACCCATCCAAACCCCACCTATAGAAGATTTGTATCAAGGTTAATAACCTCAAAAGATATAGATACATATGGTTGGAATCATCAAGGTCAAGGACAAAAGAATGAAGTGTCATTCAAGAAAAGTTATAGAGACACACACATACATAAATCTATTAAACACAAAGACATTTAGGTACATGGTGTACTATCAAGGTTCAACATTGATACCAAGATCCATGTACTCTTGATAGACTAGCCATTGAGATAGGGATGAGTTCAAGCCATCAAGTCTCGTGGCTAAGATGTCAAACCTCAAGCATCAATTCACACACTGAGACTAGGTTGCAAGTAAGAAACCACATTCAAACCAAGCTCAAACGCATCCAAATCAAATTGCATTAAGATATATTATGAAGGAAACCATGGATTTGGGTAACATAAACACAATTTACCAGTTATATCCTCAATTAAGATGAATATACATTTGTAGTTCACAATGTTGATAAAATATGTAGTTATATCCAAATAATAAAAGCCTTTTATATGGGAAATTAATTCATGAAATCACTTAGAGGTATAAATTTCATGAAAAGGACACCATATATGACAATCTAATCCATGTGTTCCAATAAAGAAATCATGGAATGTGATGACAATAAGTCTAAAATATTTCAAAAGTACTTCACAATTAAAAACTACTTGAGGTAAAAATAGCAAGCCTTGAAATATGAGTATAACCTAGAATTCAAACTTACAATCAATCTATTACATATAATGTATTTCATGAGATAACTAAGTACACTGACCATATGTACATAACTATCAGTCATTTGGCCAAACTCCTTCATTTTTAAGGAGAAATATAAATTATATATTTGAGAATATGTATACATATATATGATAGCATGATACCACATAAAACTGTATATGCAAGTAGGTATGACCTTAATCTAATATAAATCTAATGTCACCAACTGTAGTGGAACTTCCAATAGAGAACATCTACTTATATCTAATTCGTTATTATCTCTATGTCAAGTCTCATTGTATATCCACGTCAAATCACAACAATACAAAATGCTTAAATGTAGGGTATGTGGGGGAACAATTGCACTAGAAAATACTATTCTAAGTCAACCAATGTAGCCTTTAGGGGATGACTATACCAAAAAGGGTGTGAATATTATATTATACATCTCAAAGTTAATAATACTAGGGGATAAATTGGGAAATATAATAGTATTTTATATATTCCCATATATATACAGATGATAATCATAGTAGAAGTCATGTACATAGTAGATAATATGGGTATCCAATTTATATATCAGACATAAAAGCTTTCCATTTAAAAAATTAGAATGTTGATGATTCTATTTTGTAAAATATGAAAATTCTATTCTTTTGATAGTGTTGAATAATGGCAATGAGATAAGGTTGAATTCATGCATAAAAAGGATGGATGATATAAAATTTTAAAAGTAACAAGAAAACATAATATCCACCATGAGAGATGATAATAAAGAAAAAGAGGGAAGTTATTAAATGAGAAGTAGATACACAAGGTGATAGTACGTATAGTGAATAATGGGGAGAGAATACGAAGTGATCACCTAATTCTTATAGACAAAGAAATCAAAAAATAAAATTACTATGAGGTAAGACTAAAGTAGTCATGTTGATGAATCTTAGGTGATGGTGTTGTTATCAAGCATAGGAGTTCCTTGTTGGGAAGACTAATGTGGTTGCTACTATAGGTAAGAGAGGAAGTGGGTTCCTTGTTGTACTTGTGATATTTATATTGATAATAGAAGAAAGAGAAGGACATTATCTTTGAGTCAATGATGTGTAATATAATAAGGAGGGATAGTAGTGTAACACCTCATTTTTAAAGAGGTGAAACATGATTCTTTGAGTTAATAATAAGGTGGTGGTGTAAGGGGAAATGAATGTATTAGTTGTAAACCAAGAAAGATATTGTTGTATTAGTAAACTTCTAGGTTAGATGAAAACATCATCAAGTGACGGATAATAAGACTAGCAATCATTTATTGTTCTTGAGATATCCACAAAATCAATTAATATAACTTTGGGCATCTACAAAGCATGTAGATCAAAACAAAAACTAAATTAAAAAACTAGATGAAACTAGATTCAATTTTTTCTTCTCCTCATTTGGCTTTCAACTAATGCACTTAACCAAAAAAATCATCATTAATATGTCCCGATAAATTTCCACTAATAAGAAGGTTCCAAAGTTGGAGACTAGTTAAAATTTCTTGAAAGATTCTTTTAGAACGTGTAGATGTAGGGAAAATATTCTAATTGGGGAATTGGTTATAGATAGATATTTGTTTCCCAAAACCCACACATAGTTTCTTAATAGTCATCAACAAACTAATTTTGATTAGTGGTTGGATTTTGGTTCTTAGTTAGAGTTTTATTAAGACAAAAAAATTCAAGTTAGGAAAAATCTAATCACATAATCAAAATAGTTTCAATCTTCAAGCCTAAAAATTTGGATGTTGTTCGAGAGTTCTTCTAAACTAGGCCCATTTTCATCCCTGGTTATTTATCTCTAATATACAAATCTCCCTTTCTTACTTCTACTGAAATAATTGATCCTCTCCATAGTCTTCCTCATCAAACCTTTCTTCCATAGAAAAAGATCACAAAATACAGTTCCATCTTCTAAATCCTCTCACAACCATATTAATATTTCTCCTTCAAACTCTTCCTTTCCTCAATTTGAGCCTAATGAACCTTAAATTTTTTTCTAACTCTTCTGATCTAGAAATTTTTTAATAGCCTCCTAAATTTCCTTATTTATCAAAAACAATACACTTAGTCGGCGAGCAGTAGCTCGGGTGGTCGCAACACGGGGCCCCTCATGAAGGGTCCTGGGTTTGAATCCCCCTGGTGGTGTTGTTTGGAATTGTTTCTCCTGTAGCACAGTCAGCCTCTGTGTGACTAATTGTGGCTCTGTTTCTTATGGGATGAGCGGACCCCCCTAGGTTGGGCTCGGTGCAAGCCTTACGGGTATCTTGTGTTACCCTAAAAAAAAGCAATACACTTGACAACATAATTACATACATCCACTTAATAAGACCAACCACCTTCTACAATCTACAAACACTCACATATACCTAGACCCCTCAATTCCCCGTAAACCTTGTGATGTGCCACAAACTTCATATTGAATCTCTTGCCATGATGCATCCACCTCCATGTGTCTGCCATTCCAAACTAGTTTGTTACACCCTTATTGCCTTCATACAACCATTGAGCATCCATGGCCCTCTGGGAGAATTTCTTCATAATCATCCTCTCCTTAAGTGTACACCCACCTACCCAAGGAAGCTACATTCATACATCATAATTTGATGAGATGTGTGCCTCAAAAAATCATCATCTAGTGTTTGTATAGACCCATGAAACCTCTCTAACTACCATTATAAGTAATTTAATGGTAATTCCCTGCTATCTCCTTATTGATACATGTTTTTCCAATAGTCAATTTTCCCATAGCACCACCTCTCCCTTTGACACACCTTATGTCTATGTTGCCTCCCACAATGCAATTCTATAATTAGTATCACAAGAGAAATCCCTATCTTGTAGAACCAATTGTGTTTTGTGCCTCACACATTTCTATTCATAATTGGTGTTAAAAATTAAATCTATGTTTATAAAAAATCATCTTCTCATGTACGATATCTACTCAAGAACCATTAGGAGGATTAGACTTTTAAATATTTATTTTGCATTTTACTAGTGTGTGGAAATCTTGTGTCCCTTTTTTCCTCCCTAATCGGGGCTTGGATTGCTAGAGGCACATCACTATTTACAACTTTAATTGTATAAAGAGGGAGGATTTATTATGGAAATTCCTTATCATATCATTCCTCTTGAGGTTTCGACGGATAATTTACTCAATTTTTACTTTTGTCCTCAATAACCTTAGTTGATCATATATGTTTCCCTTTATTTTAGAGTTAATAACTAAATTATGATTGAATAGAAAACTATAGAGTTCATAGGATGAATCTTTATACATGAACAATGCCTAGGATACAAGATAGTTGGTCTTATTATTATATTTGGGCTAGATCCTAATGAGTAAAGAAATTGAAAAAAAAGAAAAATATTAATTGAAGAAACTTTAGATAGATCCTAGTTAGGTTTATACATATATTTTTAGTAGTTTTTACATGTACCCAATACTTATTTGACATTTAACCTATCTAGATTATGCATAATTTGGATGTATGTATACTATATATTGTATATGTACATGAGCATATATTTGAAATAAAAAATGTGTATATTATCCATGTATGGATATCAATATGTATTATTATAAGCTCTAATATGAAGACTACATTATTAGGGTACTAAATAATAACAAGGAATTTGAGTAATGATTTATATAGTGCTTATGTTGAGAATAATATAATGGGGCCCTAGGGAGCGTATTTAGTTGTGATACTAGATTTTGGCTGAATTTCAAGGATTAAATTTCTCTTAACGTGTGTAGGATGTGACGAACTGAACTTTTGAAATCTCTAAATACTAATGGCAGAAATGAATTCATGTGTTTGAGTTATATTAAAATTTCTAAGTTTTTGATTAAGTATGGATGTTAGTTGATATTGATATCCTGATTGTGATCCATAAATGTATGACTCTTGATGTATTTAATTGAAAAGTCCAACATATGACTTTTAGTGCCAAAGATTAATATAATGAAATTTGATTTGTGATAAAGTTATGTTTATAGTTTCATTAATGTTTGGATGTTCCTAGAAGAAATAATTAAGGTTTGAAAGTAATCAAATAATATGCATATTGAGGTATTTTAAATTAAAGTAGTGGATTGTTAGCCTAAGTTGGTTGTGTCACATGCCCTTTTAAGTGGTGAGTCTCGCGGCCTCTTGTGCATATTGGATTGTTGATCATGTAGTCATAGACAACAATATGGGGAGCCACATATTGGATTTGAAGAGAGTTGTTTCTAGCCATTATATTTGAGATCAAGTGCATTTGAGTTATCTATAACCTTGCGGTTAGAGTCAGCTAGGAGTAGTTGTTGTTGTGGCCTTCTCCATTACCCAAAGTCGCAATAGTGGGGTTATGAGGAATAAATAATCAAGAAGTTGGAGTCTCATCCTCACTAAGATTTGTTTGACCCCTCTCGTGAGGTGTTTGATGAAGTATGAAGAGAAAACGAGCCCTCCATCTATGAGGCCTCTCCAATACAGTTTGTAGGTCGATGAAGGAGTTTGAAGTAGCAGTATGAGAAGATTTGAGAGTGGATTAGGTTGGGGAAAACACTCCTTGCATTGTGGGAAAGTAACTCAAGCACCCATCATCTATATTTGGGGTTGTTTGTATGGTCAACAAACCCCATGAAGCCCAAGGAAGAGGAAGTGTTTGGGGATGGTGTACTGATGTTCTCTACCACAATTAGAGGACATGATTGAATTTTGATAGGGAGTATACTCTTATGTAAGAACCCTTAACAAGTCCAACCATGTGTAGACTATTTTCCCCTTTTTAGTCATCGTAGAAGCAACCCACGATGGTGAGCTCTTTGACTCGTGAAATAGAGCTACATAAGAGGGTTTTTCCTAGCCTTGGAGGTGGGAAGGAATATAAGGAAGCTTTTATGGTGGAATTTGGCAAGGAGCTCATTAGAGTGGTTTCTAGCTCGCTGGAGAAGAGCCATTCGATGGTGTCCCCAAAAAGTAGCCACGTATGCGTTGAGCGGGGAAGCACAAATAAGAAAGAGAGTGGGTGGTCTAACAAGCACTTGAAGCAGACTAAGTTCAGACCCAAGACCAGCTAGCTCAAGCCAAGCTGGCTCCCTACCCAACACAGTAGCAAGGGTATAGACATCCTTAATATCCACGTGGTAGATGTTGTTTGGCCCAGAAAGGTAAACAAAAGCTAAATCCCAGACAATATCTAGTTCTTAGATAATTCTTAGTAAATAGCTCATACATCAGAAAAATATGACCAAGCTACCAAAATTGTCAAAAATAAATGAGTAGAATAATAAGAAAGCAAAAAAATAGTCTTTTAATGCTTAAATCTTAGTGAAATCGTTTAATATATATTACAATTGTTTCATGAGTAATAAATATCAAACGATGACCCAAAATTATGATAAAGTATCGCTAACTCTAAAATGTGATATAAAATCCATATAATGTTAGGGATGACAATAATTAGATCTAAAACATATAATTTTCTCAATTTGGATACTTAGGCTAATATTCCTAAGTAAAATGTAATAAATGTAGTTATGCTCAATAAATGTTGGAATTTATGGAATATGTTTATAATAATATATGGAACATGATGTGTTAGCAATATGTTAGTCTTATAAACAAAATTCATATTGTGATGATAATGACTGATGATATATAGTTTGAAATCCTAATTGGATTAATGAATGTGGCATAAGGTTAATATGTGTACATAATATGTGAAATATAATTATCAGTTAATTCAGCATAATCTAGAAGATAAATAGAATATAAGATCAATAATTTAGTTCTAAGAAGATAAGTCAAGTAATAATAGAAATCTCCCAATGAACTAAGCTAAAACCCTAATGGGCATGATTAAGGTTAAGATGAGATATAAGATGATGAGACTATAATGCATGACATATGGCATATTTTATAAATCAAGGTTTGACCAAGGTTATAGCTGACTTGAGGAATATGTGATGATTGGGTTATCTCGATTCAAGGTACAATTTACCTCTTACTTGGCCTATTATATAGTATATTTGTATTATGTGTGTACAAAATACTTGGCATGAGATAGTTGGATGAAAAATATTCATTTATATATGTTATCTTGCTTGATTTTCCATATATATAGTTTCAAACACATGCAACATAATATATCTAATCCATCATATGATAGCACTAAATACTTTGGTAATATAGTGAATTGAAGTGATCTAACTCTTTGGCAGTAGATCACATTGTATATATGATGTAACTCTTTGGTAGGAGATCATAAGGCCTAAAAGAATTTATCCATTTGGTGGCATATGTACGAGTTTATGATGGAAATGTACTAAGAACATTTGTTCTCTTTTATTAATCAACATCTTTGTTCAGGTATGTTTTCTCATTTTCTATATTACTACCAAGTATTAGTTTTATCTAATTTCTAAGTAATAGTATTAGAGAGATATATGAAACAAGTAGGCATACTCAAACACAATATTTTAGTATATTATGCATACATGTACCACTTGTAGTCTCTTATTTAGGTGATAAACATATGCTTTTGAAAAACTAGGATAGTTGAGAGTTGTGTGGTGAGTAGATGTATAGGTGGACCTATTGTCGAGAACATCATGTTTAGTGTAGTATGTGCATATGTAAAAGTTTACTATTCAATGTGTAATATCAAATGTTGTAACAATTCATCTTGTAATTATATGATGAATGGTGAGTTTGTGGTCATGATTTGTTCTTGTTCATCTGCCTGTTCTACTATTGTTCCTTTGACTCCCTTGATTTTCTTTGCTTGGCCTAGTGTGTGAGTTTGAATTAGGATTCTCATGGAGGTGAGGGTTTCAATTGGGACATCACACGCGTGGTCAAGGTGTTGAAAATATGGGTACTTCACATTAGTGATATATATAATATACATACACACACATATATATATTTCATATATATATATATATATATATATATATATATATATGTGAAATATAAAAGGACCATCTGGTCCATACATGACTAAGTTATTTCGGTTACCCTAAACCTTAATGACCAACTTAAACCCTAACTAAACCCTCAAATGAAAATATGTAAATGGACATGGACAATGATGACATTCCAATTCATCTTATAGGGATGTCGGTGTAGGACCAAGACAATATAGGGTCTCCTCATAATCAACTTAATTAGATCACACACATTTTACATAAGAAGTGGATGCCATTTTATAATTATATGTATGTTTTGTTTTTTAATACATTAAAGTTCCCTATCTGCCATTTATTTTAGATTTTTGAAAGATCACTGTTACAACCCCAAATTTTGGGTTCATTTGATGAGAAATGTAATTTCTCATATTATAGATATTTGAACAAATGATGATATAATGTGCTTCAAATAAATGGATTTCGTTTACAATAGCCTTGATGATTGTTTTGTGGGCTTTATTGGCTATTGGGCCCAAATAACAAGAAAATTCAATTAGTAAATGAGTAATTGAATATTTGAGAAAAGGAAAAGATGGAAACCTCTAGAAGGCAAATCCAAAGAGGATTTCGTGCCTCTTGGGTTCCTTGGGTACCAAGGAGTTCAAAGTTGCAAAAAGAAAGCAATAAGAAAAGAAAATATTAATTAAGTATTTCTTTATTAAGCAATAAATTGAAAATAATGATGAAATGGGAAAATGAGTGGATAGAGGCATAAATGAGATTCTTTGGGGAAATTTCGTATCCATGAGGTTGCTAATTTTAAAAGGAATGCAAATGAGGAAAATAAAAGAGAAATAAAAAGAAGTCCTCACAAAGAGATATTTAAATGAGAAATAAACAAGATAATGTGAAATAATGCATAATGATGCATCTAGAAGGATAATAAGTATCCAATAAAAAGAATTTTGAAATAATGGAGTGTCTTCAGATCCAAGGAGTCCCAATAAAGAAGAAAGAAAGAGGAAATACTAAAAAGGCAAAATAAGAGGATAATGTGTTGCTTTATTAATGAATTATGTGGTATTATTTCAAAGGATGATATTTTCTATAAAGGAAAATAGGAATTCGTGCCAAATAATTAAAAAGCAACCATAAAGTAAATAAGGGAAAGGGAATTTCGAATTTCCTAATATCCATATAATAGAATATAACCATGGATAAAGAAGAGAGAGAATATTAGTTCTCTTAGGAAGAATTGACTTCCTACTTGGAAAAGGACTCTTGGATTTGTAAATAGCCGACCTAGGGCTTCTGTAATCACCCCTATATAAAGGGGAGACCCTTTGGTTCGAGCCCAAAGAATCCCACATTTCTTTTCTTCTTCTTCTTCCTCATTTCCATCCTTAAACCCTAACCGTGTGAAACAAGATGACCAAGGAGCAACTGGGTGCTAAGGATGGTTTGCGTTGGGAGCACCATACCCCACGTTGTTGGAGGAAGGGTCAGCCCTCGTCCTTAGGCCCTAGCCGGGGTGTAGCAGCGACCATAAGTCTGCAACGGCTGTTGTGCATCGTGGTCCAAAGGAGCAGGTAGCCGGCGAGGTTGTCTGTGATGAAGACGCCTATGGGTGCGCCAGAGCAAGGCAAAGCTAAGGGAGAAAGTTTCAGCGACAACCGTGGCCCAGGGAGGAGAGGCAGACCTGCTCAAGGTTGCAGGTTGGCGGCCGCGCAAGGTCTTCCAAGGAGGAAGACGACCCGAGCTGGATTGGACAGATTTACCCTCCGCGTGATTATGGGCCGGTCAGTTAAGTCAAGGGCATAATAGACAAATCAAAATGTTTTCCAAATCGAGCACATGCATGGGATAGGCGACGTGGCGCATCGTGATTGGTCGGGTAAGTGAGATCTTGTTAAAATCATAACTATTTCTAGGAAGCTCTAATGACACAACTTTATATATGAAAATTGATCAGGAGAAAATGAGGAATCCATTAAAAATATGATTCCAGCCTTATTCTGTTTGCAATTCAAAAAATGTATAAAGTTATCATATTTACTAGTTTAATTAATGAAAAACCCTTGGAATTGATGATAGTTGAATATAGTGATGTTCTTTGAATGTTTAGAACAAATATTAACTTGTTGATAATAAAAGGATGATATTTGTACATAAGTGGCTTAAAATAGGGTTTCATATACCTAAGTTTGCATTAATGGGCTTAGAAACCCTAATTTAGGAGGATATGTCTTTAATGATTTTAATTGTGAAAATCCATGAATAAGACAAAGTTATGTTGTTATAAATCCAATTTGAGTATAAAAGATCATTAATGTGGATATTTTGGGGTTCCTAGTGTATAAGTGGAATTAATAATACATTAGGGTGTACTGACATTAACGATGAGAATTGTAGTAATAAGGGTTCTTGGAGAATCGAATTATAATTCTTTGTTGAGTTGTCAATTCAAAGAAACCTGAACATGAATGATCTTGACATGACTTAAAAATGATAAAAATAGTAGTTTTAGTGTAAAAGAGACATTTTGGACTTAATTGACTTTTAATGGTGTCTATGATGTTGAAATTAGGGTTGTGGACTAAACGAATATTAAAAGTGATAAATGCATAATGGAAACTAAAATCCTAAAAGGATGGCCTAGAAGTCCTAAAGTGGAATCCAAGTAGATCTTGAGGAGATTTGGAATAAAACAATGACACTTGGATGTTATGTATTAATTTTAGGATATTGATGATTGCTTGATTGATTGTTCCTGAATATTACTTGGACTTCAAGTTGCTCTGAACAGGTATGTGGTTAATTATGAATAACCGCTTAGTTTCCTGATGGTTTCCTGGATGTTTAATCGCATTGAATGCAACTAAACTGTTTGGATGTTCATATTGCAATTATAAAGTGACTATGACTATCACATAATGTATATGCCTTCTAGCTCAGATCGTGGTCCCCTTTATGTCGTAATGGCTGACCTGGTATATGGCTACCTAGAGGGTAGGTCCATCAGGTCATGAATGACTTAGTATATGGCTGCCTAGAGGGTAGGTCCATCAAGTCACCTTTACAGAGGTACCATATAAGTCCTTACAGGGACAACACAGAGTTTTGGATAGGTATGGATTGAGTAGTTCGGCTTAAAACGTAATCTTGATTGTTAAATGATTAATTGAGTGATTATATTGTTAACATAGTTGAACATTATCTTCTTCCTCCACATACCAGCTTCGGCTGACCGTCGTTTTGTTTGTCGGCGATTTAGGTACAAATCTCAAAAGAACAAATAGTAAAGTGACACATTGTGAATTCAAGAATTAAAGATCAAGGAGGAATTAGTTAGAATAGTTCAGCTGAGGTTAGAAGTTTAGTTTGTTCCAAACTTTTCAAAGGTATGCAAAGAAAAATTTTATTACCATTTTTCAGTATAGTCTGTTAGAATTTAATAATTGTTTTTGGTTATATGTCGAACCTTTGATCCAGAATTTATGGGTGCGACTTCAACCTCTTGGTCTCCCTCAATTGGGGGTTACTGAAAGGTGAGGTCGTAACAATCACAGAGTTAACTTATGATGACATTCTATTTAAGTTTATTATTTTCATGGTTTTTATGTATATTTATCATGTTTTACTTTACTTATGTGATAGTTACTTAAAGTCATTCTACCATTACCTTTTGTGGCCATACTAAGGCCCAACTCATCAACTTTAGGCACTTCAAAGACCAATTCATCCTCATTGGCAACAATAACTCCCAACACATCTAGTTAGGGTGCATCAAATTCAATCTTACCTCTATTAGCCATAATAAGTCCCAGATAATCATATTAGGGGAAATCAAGCTAAAATTACCTTTTTTAATCATAATAAGGCCCAAAATTATATGCACGACCCATATAAAAGATAATTGCACATGGGGATTCCAACTGGACATGAAATTATACGTTTACCTTCGTACATAACTAATAAAATATGATACAATTTCATATCAAAACTTACAAGTATGTGAACTTTGTGCTAAATGCTAGATGAGTCACAATTCGACTTTGTAAACCTAAATGAGAAACCTTTAAGTAATGAATCTAGTTACCACAACATACCATAAGGATAATAGTTATAAAAACTTTTTAATCATCTTATGCTCGTTTACAAAATTTATAAAGTTTTTTTCTAAATTTGTGCACTATCACTATGTTTACAAAAGTCATAAAAAGAGCATTTTAAAGCATAAAAGGGCCATTTCTAAGCAGAAATAAGCTACTCTTAGGTTTTCATTTCATGTACAAAAAGATTATAAATAATCATAATTCCTTATTACAAACACAGAAAAATAGTTGCACAAGATGCACATTTTTTCTTCTACCAACATTGTATCAAAAAGGCTTAATAAGAGCATTTTCAGAGCAAGAGTACATGTATTCTGAATGTATGAACCTTAAATATATAAGAGGTCATATTAATCGAATCGTGAATATACCTATATAAAGTAGAGAAGACAAGGAGCTCGTGAATATATATGATGTTAAAAATACAATGTATTAAAAATCTATCATTACGCATATGGAGAAAAATTATGAAAGATAAGGATTTTACATGCATCAAGTAGGTAACAAAAGCTAACAAAATCTATATAACTCACCTCCAAAAGTGATTATATATAGTTAAAAATATGATATCTATGAATAAGAGTAAAGCGTCCTATTTTATCTTGAAAAAGGTCTGAAGACCAATGCTCCAAGCAAGATCTATGGACAACCAGAGCAAAAGGGAGAAAGTAGATTTTTTTACATATAACAATTAAGAACTATTATTAAAATATATAGATCTTTACCAAGGAAGAAATATATATGAATAAAATAAATAATTAATTAATTTGAAGGAAAATATTACATGATTTGGTCTAGTTATAAAACTATTTAGGTAGGGGAGCAACTTTGGAAGCTTGACCATCGACATGCGTGGACATGCAAGTAAATTCAAGATCTCCATCAAGTTATCGACCTCCAAGGGGACCCATAGGGGGTCAATGGATCCTTAAATTCTTACAATCATGCATCAATGTGTCTAAGAAGGTTAGGAGGTGGAGTGGTTGGGTGTATATATAGGCTAAAGGGTCAAAAGATCAAAATTGCCCCAATGAGTTAAGGCTATCGATGAGAAAACTACTCTAGGGTATCTAGGATCTATACCTCAGGTGGTGTTGAGGTATCCCATACAAGTACCACCTATAAAAGATCCCAATCTAGGGTCAACACCGCAAAAGCTATTGATATATATGGTTGAACCTGTCAAGGTCAAGAACAAAAGCTATCAAGGGTGATCTAAGAAAGGCTATCAAGAACACACATACATAAACCTATCGAACATATGCACAAATATATCAAGTTACATGGTGGAATCTTGAGGTTAAATATTGATACCTAGATCAAATTTCCTTTGACATACTAGCCACTGAGGTAGGGAAGGGCCCAAGTCATCAAGGCTGATGTCTAAGTTGTAAAACCTCAAGCATCAATGCACACACTTAGACACGGTTGAAGGTTAAAAACCCTATGAAAACTGAGTTCAAAAGCATCCAAATCAAAACACATTAATAAAGATTATGAGGGAAAGTATGTACTTATGAAAATTATACTCCATTTTGCAATTATATCCTCAATTAAGATGAGTTTACATTTTAGTTTGTAATGTTCATAAATCCCAAAAATCAAGGGTGTCAAGTTCCAATTGAAACCAAATTAAAGTGTATTAACCAACTTATTTCAAAGATAAATAAATAATGAATATCAAGGAAAAAAATTTGTCGAACGTTTCACACAATTTTTAGTCCAACCCTAACCTTATGGAGAATTTTTTGTTTTGTTCATTACAAGTAAGGAAACCTAGAATTTGGGCAAATCAAAGTGCAATTTTGCTTCAATTTAGATATTAAACTTAATTGATTGATCTAAGAACACAGTCAATCATTCAATCAATGTAATTAAACATGAGATAATGACAATGAAATATGTCTAGAAGTTAATTTGGGTTAGGGGCCTTACAAATCTACCTTTACCTATGATGATTAGTGTTATAGTCAAAGTTAAATAAATGTTTATTATTTAAGTAATATCATCACAAGTCTACACTTTTTGGTTCATTTTTAAGTTTATTTGTTTCTTTTATTGAATGAATTGTGTATTATGATAGATGAAAACCATATATTTAGATATATTCAACATCCCATTGAGTAGGAGGAAATATTTTTATTTTTGTAGGCTTGAATCCCCTATATAATCATACCCTAACATGAGGCTACATGAAAAAGAAATTATGAAGCTCAACAAGCATGCATAATTCAAGTTTATTAAATGCACACTAATGTCAAAAGAAGTATTTATTCATAATAGAGTCACTTCATTGCAATTATTTATGTATTTTAATTCTAGCATATGAAATGAGACGTCCATGTTCAGTTCTAGGTCAAAAATGAGCTCGAAACTCTATTGTTCGTAGTGGCATAGATTGTGTACTAACACACTTCACATGTTGTATAAAATGGCACATAATTTAACATTCATATGTTTAACAACCCTCCAAGCATGTAGGTAGTAGTGGAAGAAATGACCACATGTAATCCATCAAATGGGTCCACTACTTAGGGAGGTGTCAATTATGATAATAATAATCACGGTCAAGATATTTGAACACCATGCATTCAAGAAAATTTGATTTGTAAATTGGATGGAGCCTAACCAATCTAAGAACTTGAATATAGATACTCCTTAAAGCATGAAATTTGAATATCCTTTATTGCTTGATCTAAGAATATCTCATCCCATAACTATCTAAAAATGGATATAAAATATAAACAAGATGCAATGATCACATTATACAAACCTAACATATACTTTACAAGAAATCACTTGAAATTACTTCCATTAAGTATTTTTTTGATAACTTTTACATGAGTAATTGGAATCAAGTGAAATGCTTATCATATGACCATCCCTATATAGTTTCCATCTTAAGAGCATATGATTATAGGAAATCATTGGTCAATGTCATTAATAAGCATAGAATAGTTAATTCAGTCCTTTTATGTTAACTATAACATGATCTACTTCACTTAAACATGACATGATTTCTCCCTCTTGAATATGAATATGATCTCAACATGATTGAAAACTTAAACATGAGACATTCACATGAAGCTCCTTTACATAAACATTAATCATAAAATTATTTTAATGTAATGAATGTGGTACCGTATGGACATTATTATATTTTAAAACACCAAGCCACTACTTTATTTTGTTAATTGACATGATCATTAACTTACATGAATTAGATTCTGCTTACAATCATAATATCATACATAGTCATACAACCAATCATCCAATATTTGTGTATAAACAATGTTACCCTCTGAATTGGAGCAAACAAAAACCTAGGCACTCTTCTTCATCTTGACTCGGTCCAATTATAACATGAAAATGTAAGTGCAATCATTAAATCACACCCATAAAACAAGGACCCTATTAGTTGTACATTTGGAATTAGGGTTATAGTTAGACTTGCGCTCAAAATATCAACGTGTACACCTACTATAGTCTTAGGTTCCTTATACATGATTTGGTTTATTTTAGTTAAAGTTGATGTATTACCAATTCACAATATCATATCAGTGATTATACTTATGAGTACATGGTATTAACTTAGCACAAAGCATTATACATGTTAATTAAGTGTATTTCAAATGTATTGTTAAGATATTAGGTCAAGGTTGACATTGATTAGGGTAAATCAATGAGGTTAACTTTATGCAACCAAATTCAGTTTTTTTCTTCACCTCATGAAATGAATTGACTTTCAAGTAAAGTTTTTAACCACAAAATCATCATTAATATGACCCAGAAATTTTTTCTAACGAGAAGGATTTTAAAGTTGGAGAACAATAAAAAATTTTGGAAGTTCCTTTCTAAAATAGTCCATGTAGGGAAAATAATCTCATTGTGAAATTAGTTATAGACAAATATTTGTTTCCCAAAACACAAACACAATTCCACATGAATAATCAACAAACTAATTTTAACTAGTGTTTGAATTTTGGTGTTAGTTGGAGTTGGCTTAATCAAACAAATCAAGTTAGGATAACACCTATCAAAATAGTTTCAAAAAATTTGTTCACACTCTGGTTACTTTTTTGCCATTGTATCTTCCAATCTAAAAACCATTGTTGTTTCTAAACTTCATCAAAACTATGCTCATTTTCATCCCAGGTGATTTAGCCCTAACAGACAAATCCATCTTTCCTACTTGTACTTAAATAATTGATCCTCTTCATAGTCATCCCTGACTAGCATGTCTTCCATAGGTAGAGATATCAACAAATAATTCCATCTTACAAAAAAAAATTCTCCATATCCTATTGCAATCACCTTGATATCACTCCTCCACTCCCTTCCTTTATCCATTTTGAGCATATTAAACCCTAACTTTTTAGCTAACTTGCCATTTCCGGGAAATGTCTAATGCCCTCCTCAATTTTCTTCTCTATCACAAATAACAGACTTGACAACACCATCACACACCTCCACTCAATAAAACAAACCACTCTCCACATTCTATGAACCTTCAACACGTACTTATACCTCTCAATTACCCCTTAAATGTTGAGCTATGCCACAAACTTCATATTGAACACGTTGTCATGATGCATAGACATCCATGCATCTTCTACTTCAAACTAGTTTCCTCCACCCTTACTGCATTCATACAATAATTGAGATTCCTTGACCCTATGAACTAAAAATTCTTAATCATCCTATCCCCAAGTGTAGGACCACCTACCTAAGGGTGATACACTCAAACATCATAATTTGATGAGCAATGTTCCTAGAACAATTACGTTTTAGTGTTTGTAGGGACCCATGAAGCTCTCTAACTCACACCAGGACAAAATGAATGGTAATTCCCTTGTATCTTGTTGTTGATAAATGTTTTTTCAACAATCCATTTTCCCATTCCACCACCTCTACTTCCCTTATACACTCCTTGTCTTTCTATTACTTTCAACAACGAAACTATGTTGCTAGTTTAATAAGAGAAATACCTCTATTCAAGTGCCAACTATGTTTTGCACCTCCAATTGTTTTTGTTGTTCATGATTATTGTTGATGAATTAATATATGATTTCACAAAAATGCATTTTCATGTACGATATCTAATCATTGACCATCCAGAGGATCAGTGTTTTGAACCTTCATTTTACACTTTCCTAGTGTGTGGAGATCTTGTGTCCATTTTGCCCTCACCTTTCCCTGATTGAGGCTTTAATGGCTAGAGGTACATCTCTTTTAGCAACTTTATGTATATAAAGAGGGGGGATTTATGATGGAAATTTCATATAGTATCATCATGCTTGATGTTTCAAGGGATTATTTGACTCGATATTTACTTTTTTCCTCCATCACTTTGCTAATATATGAATTATGGCTGAATGGAAAATTCTAGAGTTCTAAATATGAACTTTGATAATGGATAGAGCCATTGATACAAGATAGTTGGTGTTATGATGATATTTGGGTAGATCCTAATGAGTAATAATATTAAATAAAAGTAAAACACTTAAGTTAAGGGAACTTCAGACAACCCCTAGTTAGGTTTATACATATAATAAATTAGGTGTTACCTATATCCATTAGTTATTTGATGTTTAACCTATTATATTTATGCATAAGTTGGATGCATGTATATTATGTGTCATATATGTATTTGCACATATACATATGAATATGAAATTTTGTATATCATGCATGTATGGGTATGACTATGTATTGTTATAAACTTTACTATGATGACTCTGCAATTAAGATACAAAACAAATCAAGTAATATGAGTAAGGGTATATATGATGCTTATGTTGAAAATAATAGAATGGGCCCCTAATAGGTGTAGTAGTGATATATATACATATATGCATACATACAATATATATATATATATATATATATATCAAAACACCTTATGGGAAATTTTGCAATTTTACTAATGGATCATGTGTGTCCTATAAGAGTGGGTTATTCTGATAAAACTAACCTTAATGACCAACTCAAACCCAAACTAAACCCTATTACAAAAATATGTTGATCTACATGGAGATTAATAATATGTTAGTTTATCTTATAGAGATCTAGGTGTTGGACCAAGAATATCTTGGGTCTCCTCACCATCCACGTAATTGGATCATGCACATTGTGTAGAAGTAATGGATGTTTCTTTATAATAATGTATAATTTTTTTTATAATATGTTAAGGTTTCATGTATGCCATTTATTTAATATTTGTTAAAGGTCAAAGAGTGAACTTAATATGATATTCCATTTATGTTTATTGTTTTTCATGAATATTATATATCTTTATCATGTTCATATTTACTTCCATAAAATTTATTTAATACATTGTGTCATTACTATCTTTGTCCATACCAAGACCCAATTCATCAACATAGGGCACATCAAGTCCCAACTTGTCATCCTTGGCCATAACAAATCCCAAGACATCCAATTAGGGTTCATATAAGCCAGTATTACCATCGTTATCCATATAAGGCCCAAATCATTATATTATGGAACATCAAGCCCAAAATACCCTCATGGGTGATAATTGTGAAGACCTCTCCTTTTATTAGCATAAATGCCAACCACTAGAGAGAACTCCTAAGAATAAACCCAAATTATGAAACAAAACAACTATTTCTTAAAAAATGTAATTAAAAAAGTATACAAAATCATAGGTAAATTCTTCCTAGTCTTCATTAAACGTCATAAACCAATGTCACATCAAGGACAACATGTTTATTTATCACAAATATTTTTAACTCCACTAAAACCAAAATAAAATCTTAGTACTCATATGTAGTTCAGTTTATATTAGTTACATTTGCATGTAAAAACAAACTTGGTATATTTCCCATCCCTGGAAAGAGAGAGTGTGTGCCACTGTAATATAGATTGTTCTATTTACAACTTCTTTATCACAAATTGTCCATTGGATGGCTATGTACCTAAAACATTTAAAACAACCTCTTAAGAGTCATAAAGAGCCCCAATGAGTGGATACCCCCCACTCAAGTTGGGTACATGCATCGCCATCAGACTAAATATATTGAACTTATAAGATACTTGCATATATTAGTAAATCTAACATATAATACTAGCATTTAGAACATACATTTTATGGCAACAATATAATAAATAATATAAGGTATCCACTTAGGCCAAATACAACTTTAAACCTCTTTAAGAACATATCAATGAACAAAACAGTAGAAGTTAATTACTTCACCATATCAATTCAATTCTAGGAGTAACAAGTCAATATTTAAACAATTAGAATCAATACATAATAATAACATCATCTTTCTCACAATCCCACTAACTAGACCAGGAACATAACCTACAAACATGAATATGAACTCCACATAAGACATGTGTACCAAACAAGGATTTTCAAGTGACAAGTCAAGCAAATCCAAATCATATTAAGTGTGGATATTAAATCCCCACATCAACCACTTTCAACATTTAAGATCACATTCCAAACCAAACAAATAAGAATATGAAACCATATTATCTTTACAAAAAGAATGACTGTTTCCACAACAACAAACATATTCAACAACAATAGATTTATCAACTAGCAGTAAATGAAATGTAACAAACATTCATAATATTATACACAGATTGTCATATTTAATTCATTTTCATTGAAACTACTTGGCTCATACCTCAACCAAGTAGAAGTCGCAATGCCTGATTCTCATGTCAAGGACTAACCTCGCTATCGTAAGGTTTATTCAGCCATCGTAAGATAACAACAGCAGACCTTGGTCTACTTTAGGGTTTCCTAAAAAGGCTCACATCCTCATTTTAGGTACAAGAGATAGGAACCAACATAAGTTAATATTACATATCAAGACATTACAGATGTTTCACAGTTTTCATTTCATTAGAGTTATTCCTCATGGGTATAGACTTTCACAATGGAGGATTTAGGGCCTGAATCACACAAGGTGACTCACTCTTAACTCTTAACGGTCTAACCTTTAATGTCTCTATCCATGTTTTTGGAAATCCTTCTCACACTTCTATGATTAATACTAGGAGATCTGCTTCATTTCCCTTGTATGGACCTCACAGAAAACTCATGGTGTACAAGACACCAAACTAGATTTGTCATCGTTCCATCTGTTGTTAATCCATTTTAATCATCTTAAAAGGATTCAAATCATCATTATCAACTAGAATGTCACGAATCAAGTCAGGCTTAACAATAAAGAGAATGATAAAAATAATAAGAACAATAATATGCAATTTGCAACATAACCAATTCTTTCAGTTCCCACATCATCTCATATATGTCATCATATGTGGGCTATAGGCTAGAGGCATAATTTCATTATCTAGCATTAAACCTAAATAGTATTTCTCAAATGTAATCAATACAACATATTTCTTATTAATTCATTCCATATCAAAGCTCTTATTAAATATTCACAAAGACATCAAAACTAGCAACAATATCAGCATATAGACATTTTTTGTCATTCATCATGCTCAAAATATGTTTATCATACAACGTAAACTTATTCCATCCCATTTCTATAGATATGAATAAATTTCAAACCATAAACGTGTAGAACACACTTAATTCACTTTTTTTACTATATATCATTCTTAGGGTTACTATTTAACACATATGTGACATTGTCTGAAACCCATTAGATTATATCATTCTTAGAAGTACTCGATAGACAATTAGAATTCAAAAATGTCTTGTTTTGGATCAATTCGAACCCTTGAAATTCATTTTATGATCAAATTAAGCTATACTTATGTGCATAACCTAATTTCTTATTTCAAAGTGTTATTCATTATAATCACATATCCCACAATATTAGGGTTACATTTAGGTTATGATATTCAATTATAAAATTCTTCATTTTCCTTCATTTCTTTATCATTTTTCATAACTTCTTTCATATCATGTTTGCTCCTATTCTTAGAACCAATCATTTTAAATTGAATTAATGAATAACGTCTCTCTCTCACTAAAATTGTTCATAGTCTAATCTAGTGCATTTCATTCAATTTAAGTTAATCAAATTATATTAATTGCAAATAGAGCAAAAACTTACTCATACTCTTTTCATTAATATTTCATTCATTACTTATCAACACAACTAATTCACCCTTGTACATTTCTTATATTTCATTAGCTACATTTACCATGTCATTTGACTTCTAATAGAATTTTAGTAGTTAGAATTTTTTTCCCTATTCCCTATAAAGGTGTCAATTTAGGAAGTACCACAAATTAGGGTTACTTCTTCTCACTCCTTAATCTATATCTCTTCTCAATTATACTTATGTGATTTGCATAAAATACTTACATTCATGTGGGGGTTTACTCGATGTTCCATAAACTATATTATAATATAACCAATAGGATTACATCATATGCATAAGACTTATCAACTTTAGTTAAAGTAATAATACCTAGAATTGAGCATTTCATGACATTTACAAATTTAAATTCAAGTTCAGGTTTTATCTCTCATACTTGTCTTAATCTTGAATTTCTAGAGTTTTTAAGAAGTTATCTTAGATCAACACATGATAGGAGACTTATTATTAACTAACCTCATCAGGGTGTATAGAGGTCCATTATGGATAGTCATGACACATACAAACCCTAGTTTCCATTTCACACAATTTATTCATCAATTATATGTATGCAACGATTCATTTTCTCATTTGGGTCAATTTGGCAAAACTAGCCCTAGACATGGAATACCTCCATTTAAACCATGTACTAATCCTTCTGTATGTGCCATGTATAATTCTAGAAATTATCTCAAAATACAGTTGAGTAGCCATTCTTATCAATTTCAAACATGATTATATAGATGTCAACTCAATTTTCAAGCATATCATTCATTACGATATTTTAGGCAGTATTCATATAAGTCAACAAGTTCTCTATCTAAAGGATTTTCCATCAAATTTGAATCCATGGATTAGGAAATAGAAAAATCCAAGTTAATGAGAAACAATCTAATTCAATAGCATTTGATTCCTCAAAATCTTCCCAATTGTTTACCCAATTGCATACAAATCATGGTAAGGATCTTGTTTATTTTAGTTGGATAGAATTAGGCTTTTGACATGATTATAGATATTAAGAGAGTGATAAAATATCACCATACGTGTCAAGAACATTAAACACGTCTGACATAATCTGGATTTTTGGAAATCCAACCAACTTGTAAGGATTGAATACATTTCATGCTCTTTTCAACTCAGAAACCCTAGAAAAGGAGAATAGGAAAGAAAGAAAGGAAGAGAAAAGGGATGAGTTCATGTCCTTTTTATTCCAAGCAGAGGAGGGATGATTTCAGACATTGAACTGAATATTCACCATGAAACCCATCTAGGATTGATGAATTTACAAGAATTCACAAGCTTTGGGAAGTGGAAACCCTAAATCGCATTAATGACAATTTCTTCTCTAGGCCCCTATTTCTCCCTTTCTCTCTAGAATTTCATATCTTGGATAGGGATGATGGATTAAGGGAGCTTCTAGTCTATTAGGTTCATGATATACATCAATTGAGAAATATTTACAAATAACTATAAAATCTATGTTTAGTATTCTATTTTATTTATTCAAATAGGTTGGTCGTTAGAGTTGTTAGTGATAAGAAACATGATTGAGAAAACCTTTTGTATCACTCCTATATCATCCAAAAATTCTAGAAATTTAATAGAATGTTTGAAGTTGAGTTTACAAGCTATATTTAAAATTATTTGGATGTACCTATAATAATATAAAAATAGATACTACACTGCTAATATTTCAGTCTAAATGCATGGTCGGTTGAGTTCATATACGGGAAATTGGACGACCAACATGTCAAAAAACATTCAAAAATTATGATATCTTACTAGAACACTTATAGTTAGCTTATCCAAACTATATCAAAATTTAGACAAATTAGAGTTATAGATAAAATACCAAAAACCATTTACTACACCAATGTATTTATCAAAATTTATTTTCACAAACTTCCAAACACTTAATTTTGACCGATTGGCATTTACATTTCTCAAACCCTAATTATTAAAAATAAAAGCATGATTAGAGTTTCTCATTAGGTTTGAAACATCATAATTATACTAATAACATTTATTAAGATTAATCAATGTTCAATCTCGTTAAAAATGTAATCATCCAAGTAAACCCTAATAAGATGTCTAAGTTGAAATTTGGTCCTTCCAATTATAAGGCCCTAAATCATCATTAAATAACATGGAAGTGTGCATTTATCCCACCTTGGAATAATAAAATATGTAAAAAATCATATTTTAACTCACAAGTATGTGAACCTTTTACTTAATGTAAGATTAGTCAAAAAGGGCATTTTTTAGCATAAATGAACCACCTTTAAGTAACAAATATAATTTTTATGATATTTCATTAGGGTACCAATTAATTTTTTTTTATAATCATCTTATAATCATTTCCAAATAGTAGGAAAGTTTGTGGAGTTCGTACACTATCATTATATTATCAAAAACTCAAATCAATGGTATCTAAAAGTGTAAAATAGCCATTTCTAAGCAAAAATGAGCTTCTTTTAGGTTTTAGTTTCAAGTCAAACAAATACTATAGATCATTATAACTCCTTGTTAGAAACATAGAAAAATAATTAGGAAGGTTGCACATTTTGTTTTCCACAAACATGATATCAAAAGGGTTTTAAAATAGCATTCTTTAGGGTAAGAGTACATGTATTTCTATTTTTTGACCCTTGGACATATAGGACTTCATATGAATACTACCTAGAAAACACATTTAGAGAGTGGGAGAGACAGGGAAGTCCCTACATAATACATACATATATATATATATATATATATTTATTTATTTATTTATTTATTTATTTATTTATTTATATTTGCATGTGTGTGTATGTTTGTGTGTGTACAATTCTAACAAAGTAGTCCATTAGAAGTCTGTCTTTATACATCTTGAGAAAATTATGCAAGATTGAAATTATGCATGCAAAAAGCATGTAACACAAGATAATCAAATATATATAACCTCCAAAGGTGATGATAAATATTTACAAATAAGAGACTCATGAACAAGCCTAAAAATTCCTAGATCAACCCTAAAAAGATGTAAAGGACAATGTTTTGAGCAATACATATCACCAACTATAGAAAAAGAGAGAGAAAGAATAGTTCTTTATCTATAAGAATCAAGAACCACTATGAAAATCTATGGATCTCAGACAAGGAATAATATCTATGAATAAAAGAAATAAATGAGTAATAGAAAGGAATTTATTACTTGGTTATGTCTAGAAAGAAAATTATCTAGGTAGGAGAGGAACTATGTAAGCTTGATCATCAACCTGTATGGATATGTAAGTACATGCAAGATCTCCCCCAAGATAATGACCTTTAAGGGGACTATCGAGGTTCAAGGGATCCTCCACTCTACACAATCATGCTTCAATATGTCTATGAATGTTAGGGAGTCAAGGGGTTTGGGTGTATACATAGGAAAATTGATCAAAAGACAAAAGCAATCCAAACTAGTCAAGGCTATTGAAGGGAATACTAGTCCAAGGTAACTAGCATCCATATCTAGAGTGGTGTTCAGCTATCCCAACCAAATCCCACCTATAGAATATCTCTATTGAGGGTCAACACTAGTGGACGGGGTAAGTAGGGGCAAGTTCCTACCCCCATCCCCACAACTTTAGAAAATAGACTTTTTGATTAGATATAATGTAACAAATTATTTGTAATACTACCAATAGAAGGAAGTGTGAAAATATAGTTAATTTTCTATAGACGTCTTGCATGGTTGTTCTCAATATTTCCAAATTCTCAGCACCAAGTGCTTTCTCCAGAGTGCCCAAGCATAGTAGGTCCTTCCTCTAGAGCATCTGAGCATTGTAAGCACTTTCTCCAGGGGCTCTTTCCCCTCTAACATGGGAGTAAGACATGGTGAACTTGTGATGTAGAAATTATCACACTACAAATTCACTAGGAATGTAATTCCTAGAGTTTACTAGAACTAACATGCAAGAATGCCACCCGGAAGAGGTTATATCTTACTATAGTATAGTTGAGGATTGAATCCCGAAGGACAATGTTTATAAGAATTATCTGATCAAAGTAACTTATCAAGACCTAGTTTTATCACAAAATTTGAGTTTGGGTTGATTCGCTAAGGTTGTAAGAATGAAAAGAGATAGATTAAGGTTCTCATTATCAATGGACGGAAACACTAGGGTGGAACTAGGTTTCATCATCACTACTCGAATCTATGCATTCATTCATATTCAAACATGTATGAAGCTATAATCAGAGTTATGGAAGTTTCCCCTTTCTACATTAGAAACTTGCATGAGTAGATATCCTTGAAAGATTAATGTCTCGTAACTTATAGATCCTATATCCACTACTATAGATACTTTCCCTTAAAAGTTCTTGTCATGGCATCAACCAAAGCTATTTGGTATTCAAATCTTAAATGTTCAAGTTATCGCGGTATAAGATTATAATAAATCATGTAAGGTGGGTGATCAATCCACAAAACATGCATTAAACAAGTAGATATGAATTAAATGAGTTCATTCATGCATTGGAATATGAATGAAATTGCAAGAAACCGGTAGTTGTGCTAATTCCCACACCCTAGTGAAAGGACCTACTCCCTCGACATGATGACATTAATATCACTAGAAGAGGAAGAGGACACCATCATGATCATGATGACAATAGAAGTTGTTTGGCATGGTGTGCGGCGGTTGACTTCCTTCCTTCTCTCTCTTATAGGAACTAACCCTAACTTGTACTTGAAGTAGGTGGATGGAAAACAACTCAGAGAAGAGATCGATTGCCTAGAGAGGGAGGTTGATGGCTTGGAGTTGTCAAAGGGAGGGATTTCTCGATAGCAGTTGTTGACTCTGGAGATCGATAGTTCTATTGGTGGAGAGGTCGATAGCTCTAGACAATGGTGGAAGGTTGATGGCTCTAGGTTGATAGATCTAGAGTTCACTCCTATCTTGGAGTCAACCTTTCTGCATGTTTTGTCTCCAAAATTATGACATGAGTTGAAGTGTTGAGCTTCGGGCCTATTTATAGGGTCATGGCTATCAACCATTGGTGCTTCCCATTGACGTCGAGCATTGGTTGTCGACCAATGGGTCTTAACTCTTGGTATTATGGTCATCAGTCTTGAAGGTTGATGGGTTATTGACCTTGAGGGTTGACGGGGTTGTTGGTTGTAGTTGGGGTCATCGATAATGGTGTGGACAGTAGTAGGTTGATGACCTGATTTTATAGTCATTTGTAGATCGATAATGCTACCAAGAGAGAGAGATCATTGGTGTGACGCCCTTCGCTACACAAAGTGGGATCACTCAAAACAAAACACGAAATTATTACTAATAGCAATATTACCACAAAATAAGGTAAATTAAAACCATTTGCATTTCAATGTTTCTAGCGGAAGTATATTATAAACAATCCTTCAAATTAGGCCATCTATATTCCATATATGCCAAAAGATGTTACATATCATGACAAAGGCTATTAAGCCACAACTGTTACATATTACAACCTGTTTGTATGTACATGCCATTTCTATACACTTATGGCATAAAGCTAAAATATACGTGTCGACATATAAAACAACAAAATCTCCCTAAAGACTTGACAGTACAGAGATGACACATAGGACTCTACTACAAAACTTTGGCAACATATCCAACCTCTAACATTTACTACTCTCCTTACTACTCAGCACCTGCACCAAGACCTCTACCTCCTCATCCACGACCCCCTAAAAAGTTGTAGAACCCACAGATTGCAACCAAATGTCCCAACAAGAGATACAACTCTTGGCCACCAATTATTATCAGCATAGTAATATAATATGAAATTTAAATAGAGTAGGTACTACGATTTTAGTAGTTTAAGCAATTACAACTGAGCAGTACAACATCTTATCCTTTTAAAAGGAATATGAATAACATGTATAACTATTATGAACTAAATAATATAAGAAATACGGAATGGGATCATATAATGTGATTTGTATTTGACCCTAAGAAATTATACAAGGTTGTATTACAACTTTCATTATTATGCCCAGAGGATTTGAGGCGTACCACTCGAATGTGACTGACCACTACCAAGTGGAAATCAATACCATATAAGATCTATGGAAGAGTTAGACTCCATGATAATCACCAGCACTACTCGGTCAGTTCAAGACTACAATGTAGTGACATATAGTCAAACTGATAGATAGCAACTTATAGTCAAAGCTATATTCATGTAGACAACAAGTCATAGTCAATACTATTGTCCTGTAAAACAACTAATTTACCTTGGTACATTGCACAACACTAGAGAATAGGACCACACATGGCCATTCCATAATAAAACATTATACCACTATATATCAACAATTTAAGGATGCAAGGATATGTCTCCACTTGCACCCCATAAATTCAATAATATGCACTCTGAGTTTCTTGTAGGAGTTATGCATTTCACCATCCAGCTAGATATTGACATTGAAGATGGATCTAAGGTATAGAGAAACATGATTAGGGTTTCACTTGATTAGATATTCCAATTGGGTATCTTTTAATGCATCAATAAAGTTACAACGTATAAACCCTAAACAAATTCTATAAAATTAAGGATAAGTTACAACTTCAGAAGATATAAAACGTACAAAGTGATAACTTGTCTCATCATCTCATGACACTTGTATCACAGCCTTTACAAGGTTATCAATGATATCACATTTCTATGGAATATCAATTTCTCAATCACATCACTAGAGGATTTTACCTCAATTTGTTCTCAGGACACTTTACTAGGTGATTAAACCCATTCACATAACTCTTGCACATTTTATATCACAATGTGCCTCAACATTACTCATAATCACCACCCTATATTATACAAGGTTCACCATAGATCAGACATAGCTATGCCATTCGTATCACCTCCAAGGTTAGGTTACACGGACTAGAGAGAGAAAAATGCTATAACATGATAATGATATTCAAACAATATATACAATTGTATTTTACATCTCGAGATTAGGGTTTCATATCATCCCTCAACCACTAAACCCTAATTCCATCACTACCCATAGTATTGGAGTGTACTAGGGTTAAGCACTATTGTTTATATTAACTATTCATATTCATAACACCTCATGTAGACCATTACATTAGGTATTGACCATGTACATACATATATAGGTGTCTCAACCACCCTCAACACATAAGTCTCGACCACCTTTAACATATAGGTCTTGACATCTCATAACACACACATGTCCGGGCCACCACAACATCTATGTCTCGACCCCTCACCCACAAGTGTTACGACCGTGTCACTTTCACATGGTCACAACTGAGACACATCAACATGGTCATGACCCTTGGTGTTATGACCATGACACCGCCTAGTTATAGAGTCATGACCGTGACATGAGGAGATACCTTAATGGGGTGTCACGACTATGACTCCACCAAGGGTTTTTGCGATCCTGACACATTGTAACATACTAGATCTTACACCATACCCTAGAACTTTGACCTTTTGGATTTAGACAAACAAAGTTGAGGTTATATCTAAAAGATGATCATAATGAGCTAATGCATGTATAAATCACCCTAATATAACCTAATGTTTTCACATTAGTCTTAGCCCAATAATGGACACAAAAAATATGTCACATGAGGTAAATATAAAATAGGTAAATATAAAATTTCATGCAAAATAATCATGCATAACTCTTTAGGTGGAATGTGAGTTTTGGAACCTAATTGGATGAATAAATGTAATAATAATGATAAATGTGACAACTAAAAGGATAATAGGCCCCAAGTAATAAAAGTCTCATATCTTATAAATGGAAATCACAAAAGTGGAAACAAACTTCAAATTCACATTCTATATATTAAAATTAGCCTACATGTTAATTTTCATCTAATTTGGAGAACCTTGAATATTTAGGTTAAGTTAGGAGAGAGAAAATGTGTAAAATCCATAAAAGATAAATCATATGATAATTGATCCTCAAAATATGTAAATAAAGGAAAATTCATATTCAACACACTAAAGTTTACTTGTGGATGAAGTTTCACCAAATTTGGATAATCCTAATGTCATTAATGCTTGAAGAAAGAGAAACTAAGATTTGATTAATTAATACATTAAAAGTTTCCAAACATAAATCTAATTGCATAATTGGAATCTACGTGCCTTAATTGGCCTCTGTGCAAAATTTCACTTTATTTAGATAGCATTTGGACCTTAATTGAAGAAAGAGAAAAAGGATATTAATGCAATGTAACTTTATTCAATTGTCTGATTTTGTCATGCGATTTAATGTCAGTTTTTGCCTAAGTTTCCTTGTCATGCTTTACCTGGATTTTCTTTTATGTTGCTAGTTTCTCCCACCATTGGATCCCCATCAAATGGCTACAAAGTACAACCAGGCCGTAAACGGTGCCCTGAAGTTCAACTTTCCATATATCCCTCTCTACTCCACCTTTTTGTATGATTTTTCTTGGTTGTGATCGGGAAAGAAAACCAAATCTTTCAATCCCTACTTTCCCCCTTTTTCCTTTCCTAATCAAAAAACCCAAATTCAACTTCTCTCACCATAGTTCCCATACCCTGTTACACAACACCCTGTCTATAAATACCTCACCCCGAAGCACCCTCGACTCCACCAAAGTTCTTCACATACTTCAATTTGCTCACTCATCTCACCACCATTCTCAGCCTACTTGGTTTTATTTTTGGGGATTGCGGCTTTGACTGATCTTTCTACACTGCCTCCAGCCTAATTGGCTATCCAGTTAGCTTCTTGGACCCCTTCTCCTTCTGTCTGTATACTTGGTTGATCATGCAAGTGTGTATATATCCCTAACGACAAGGCACTGTTGGTTTCTGCTTATGGAATTTCCGGCGAGGGTTCTTGTTTGCTCCCTATCTGTGTGTGCACTTGTTTTAGCACTAGTAACTTCGGTCGGATGATTTCTTCCTCTCTTTCACCTCGTTTCATCTCTCACATCCCCGGCTTCTCTTTTTGTTTACTCCTCCTTTCTGATCACCTTAGCAAGGTGATTCTTCTATTTCCAATCATTCACGATACTCGAGCACTGGTTCTCTAGCCTCGCTGAGCCCTCGCGAAATCAATTAGTCTGACTACCTCTTGAGTGGAGGGTCGAGGTGTTGTGCCTTTCCTCTTCCTTCCGCTGGAGTTCACGGCCATGGCGTGGAGGTATCCTGGGGATAAATTCCCGATATAACTTCTCGACTTTACCCTCCAGTATTTTCTCTTTTGCTGTGTTTTATGATCGAGGGCATTTTCGTCATTTTGCCCCTTTCGTTTCTTTGCTTCGCCTTGGTCTCACTGACGTGGATGAGTGGTCAACCCTGATTGGGCCAACTCAGATGTGTGGCCCTCTCCCTCTCTCTCTCTTCCTCTTTCTCAAGTGCTTTCCTTACGTGGAATTTCTTGATTGGTTGTATTTTATAAAATTCATAACTAATTATTTGCTGATTAGAAGAATACAAATAAATAGTCAATAAATTAAAAAAATATAATGGTACTAGTTTTATCACCTAAGTCCAATGTTATATAAAGGGTGCTTTTCAATGGATTAATATAAATAGATAATAACTTGCAAAATTCATAAACAAATATCTATAAGTTAGAAAAATATAATAAAAATGTTTTAAGCTCATAATAGTATAATATAAAACATGGCATAGTTTTGGTAACCTAATTCACATATATGGAAAAAGGTGATATTTAGGGTTTGAGTAATTAATGTGAAATTGACTCTAAATCTACATATATGCTTAATAAGTTCTTTGGAGGCCTAGGCTTGGACCTAGATTGGACTTTGGACTGTTTAGACTCTCAAGAGAGGTATGATTTCATACCACATTATTTATATATTAAGCAATTTCTAATTTCTCTATCTAAATGTATGTTTGCATCTCCTATTATTTTGTTTGAGCAATTCACCTATTTTCTTCTTTCTCTTGGTCCTATGGACAATAGCCTACACAATATTCTTCTTTTATAAATTATGGTTCATGTGAACTACTTTATTTAGTACTGGTCTTGTGATCATATTTGAACATTATCTTGGTCTCTTTCTTATACATTGTTCTTGTTGGAACACTATTTGATGATACATGATATCTTTTTCCACATGTATGGTGGATGTTTATGTTGTCCATTACTATGGTGGCAAATTTTGTATAATCTGACTATACTTTCTACTTGCCTCTATATTAAACATGTTATGTGATTCATTAGAAAAAGAGTAGAGTAATTGCATTGGATTTTGGGCAGTATGCCCCTAATATTATTGGGATGGGGGTGGTGGTGTCCCATACCCAGGTTTCAAGTTTGTAATGCTTGGACCAACTTATATATATTGGGAGTTTGGTAGTACATCATTCTCTATCTGGTTTCAAGTTTGTGAGGCTTGGCCCCCTTTGTCTTTATATTTTTCTAGTGTTATACTTATCTCACATGTATGCAGGTTGATGATTATGGGGTGTGTGCCCAAATTCTTTATATGTGCTAGTATGGAACCATTTTATTTGTTTGGTTATGGAAAGTACCTCTTTTATTGTGATTCATTTCTTTTATGCCTGATTGGGTAGTCCTTTCTTTTCTATGGAAAGCATTGTATATTTTGTTTCCCTTTTATTCCATATATTGCTCAATTTCCTTTTTATTATGCACATACCGACCTTTGTTGATGTCTTCTACTTTTCTCTTCTTGTTGGGGTATGCTTTCAACCCTAGGTGGAGGACATGGAGTACCATGGCATAAAGATATGGACATATCTTAAGGAGTTAAATCTTGGAGACAAACATTGATATGGTTTAGATTTCCCTCTACTTAGATCCTTATGTTGTATCTTACATGTAAACCCTTGTGCCAGATTATAATATTCTTTTGTAACCTTGTGATAAATTGAATATAGTTAATATATCTATTCTATTGCTATACTTTGGTCGTTTTTAATACCATTAATAAGATTTGAAAATTTTACACCAACTCGAACATATATTTTGGGTGTGTTTGGACTGGAGGTTCTATTATTCAAACTTTTAGTAGGGAGTGGATCCCCTTTTGGGTCCCACTCCTTACAACATTGTATCAGAGCCCATGGTAGTCAGAATCTGACTATTTCAATTTTGTCTCCCTAGTTAGGACCCTTTTCAACCATAATCACCCTTTAGGTGAGATGTTTCCTTATAATTTGCCTAAGTTGTTCATGAGATGATGAAAGGTTGATGCAAGGTATCCATTAGAATCATGATGAGTAAACCCTAAGAATGTGATGAGGTTAGATGATCATACTTTTTCATATAAGTCTTTGGTGACATGAATGTTGTTACTCAATGGGGTTTGACTCAAGGATGAAATTAGGTTATGAGAATGAGGTAGTGGTAGGATAAGGAGATCTTATTATGGAAAATGTGTGACTTGGTTTTCGTAATTGATTTTTGGCCAGTGTGTTTGTAATGACCGTCATCAAACCGACAACCAAATTGTTACTAATTATGTGGAATAATCATAAACAAAAGATTAGCAAAAATCACTAAAATTAAAAACCATTTTGCAAGAAGGTCCTCTTCCAGATAACTCTTACTGAAAGATCCAAAACTTATAAATATCATGATTTACATTGTACAACATTGTTCCATCTCATCTTGAGGACAACATATAACAGTTTCTCTATCAAAACACATACTGGAGCAACATAAAACCTTGAGGCTTAAAAGCCAAAATATCACATTCTTCATGAAACCATTACAAATTGACTCCAAGGACCTAAGAGTACAGAGACGAAACATAGGACTTATATCTACAAGATACGACAGACATTATATTCAACCTGAGCTATTATTGCTGCCCCAGTTGTTGTTCCTCCACTGCAAAAAGGTCTCTACCACTTCGTTCTCGTCCACCTAAAAATTGTGGATCCCACGAGGTGAGAAAATTTTCCCAATGAGAGATATAACTCTCCGCCGACCATATTATTATCATAGGTAAGCATTTATAAAACTAAGAAGAGGTTCTTTTATATTAATAGGAAGGATTAGTCATTGTATAACCAGAACAAAGTAATCTCTTTACTTAAGGAAAATGAAGTGTCTACCCATGGTAGAGTAATAAACCATCTATGTACTTTATAAGGAATGTAAAGAAACATAAATAACATCTATCAAGCTAAGATGCATAACTGAATTGCGCATCAAACATTGTTTTTCGTATTCAATCCTTAAGAAAATATGCTATACGGTTGATCATCTTTTACAATCACAATTATGCCCTGAGGAGATGAAGTATACATCGTTCATCTCCAATTGACAAAAAACTTCTCACAAGTCGGTACCATACAAGGTCAATGGGAGAGTCGGTTGCAATGACCTCAGCTGTCTCGGTCGGTACGAGACCACTGGCAGTGACATATCGTGTCAATCTGCAAAAGAGTATACCAGGGTATATAGACATCTATGCTCAGAGATGCATCGTCAAATGCACTCTCTTAGGGGAAACATCTACTAACAACTGTCCCTAGTTATGAAATTACTAAGTCATGGCATATAGCCATACTCTGAGCCATGGGACAGTTCACCGTGCTCAACATAGAGTCTATGACCGTTGTCGCACTCGAGCCAGGATTAGGCATATAGACAAATCCCCATTTATTTTGAGTTCCTAAGGGGATCGGCACACATATGGTCGTCCATTTATACTTACGCCCCCACATATTCAAAAACATGCACTCCAGGTTATGCCGCGGGGGACCCGTTTCACCATTCAGCAAATCTTGATGCTAATAGATCTATGGTCAGGGAAACATTTTATGGTTTCTAGTGATATATTAAGTGCATTACAATATTCATTTAGCATCAATCATAAACAAATTCTATAAAGAAAGTTGTAATACATTTATCGAGTACTTTTCGAATCTTTGGAACACATTTAGATGCATAACACTTAGGATCTTAGTCCCTTATCACATTACTGGGAATTCTCATCCCTTTACATCATTATCATCATGATTACTAGATCTGGGTATTCAAACCCTTAGATCACCACACAGCATTGTTACCTCTGTAACAGGTAACCATTACCTCTAGGTCCTCAGACGAAGGTATTCATTTCACTTGTTGTACAAGTATTTCACATAGCTCACATAGTTTAATTAAGTATCTTGTCACCTCTCACTAGGCAACAACTATACACATGGCTCGCAAGGCCCATTAAACATCTTGTCACCTCTCACTAGGCAAAAACTATACACATGGCTCACAAGGCCATTAAACATCTTATCACCTCTCACTAGGTAACAACTATACACATGGCTCACAAGGACATTAAACATCTTGTCACCTCTCACTAGGTAACAACTATACACATGGCTCACAAGGCCATTAAACATCTTATCACTGCTCACTAGGTAACAACTATACACATGGCTCACAAGGCCATTAAACATTTTGTCACCTTTCACTAGGTAACAACTATACACATGGCTCATAAGGCGATTAAACATCTTGTCACCTCTCACTAGGTAATAACTATACACATGGATCACAAGGCCATTAAACATCTTGTCACCTCTCACTAGGTAACAACTATACACATGGCTCACAAGGCCATTAAACATCTTGTCACCTCTCACTAGGTAACAACTATACACATGGCTCACAAGGCCCTTATTAGGGTTAGGGTTTCCCTTTGTATCCAAATAGGATTTCAAGTTCATATTATTAATCCAAACCCTAATTCATTGCTCCACACATATAGGAGCATACATTGAAATCATAAGTATTCAATCATACTTATTTATTCTCGTCATTTATCATTAAATTATTATCAACACAAAGTATGATTTTCTCTCTCATCTTCACTACGATATTGATTACATCATACTTTTGGTTCAATCCTCCTTTTGAGGAATATTGGTTCATCATAAACAATTCACATCATATTTTATATTGCAATTAACACAATCTACAGCATATGTCACTCAATCAATCACATATGATTGAAGTGTCCCTTCCATATCGGGTATCAAGATGTGTGTATGTTAACATATTATGGTTTAAGATACATTCTTATTTCATGTGGTGTATCCATATCGGGCATGTGGTATAACCACATCACCATGTCATGTTTTAGGATGTATCCCCTAATCATCATATTTTGTACCCATAGCAAATTGACTATCACTTAGTTCTTATTAACTCAAGATAACTTCATATCGGGTATGAGCTAAGTGCTTGACCCCATATCGGGTATAAGCTATGAGCTTGGTGCCATATCATGCACAAAGTGTGCACCATATCGGGCATAGAGTGTATGCCTCATCATATATCATTTAAGTGGTGTATACAAGATACCATATCAGTTTCCCATCAAAAATTATCATATCAGTTCTCCATGTTGGGTAACATATCAAGTTACCATGTTAGGTAGACCCTTGGGCTCATAACCCCTTCATACCTTCAAAGATTAGTCCTATCATATAGTTATATGACAATCTAGGTGTCTAATGGAATTTTCTTATCACAATTCATTATACAAAGGATAGGGTATATCAAATTTCATTCCCTCAACCAGGGTTTTCCATCATATTGGGTAAAATGATCCATATCGTGCATGAGGTATGAATTGGACCTCATATCGTTCACAAGGTAGAAGTAGGTTCCATTCTTAGCATCCAAGGGATATCATTCATATTGTCCATGTAGTATCACTCACCACTTGTATCGGATTACCCATTATGTTGTTTAGAGTGTTCACTATCTCTATATCGTGCAAGAGTTGTAATCTTATACTTTTATCATGTATAAGGCTAAGTGGGTATCTCCCATATTGTGCAAAATTCATGAGTCATATCATGTATGAGCTATCATCTATCCCCATATCGGGTTAACCCCCATCTTGGGTTTCATATCGGGTTAAGGTATTTCAACCATATCAGGCTATACCTTAAATTTGAATCCATGTCTTATAGTATGCATAAGTGTATACTTCATCAACCATATCATGTACCATATGTGTTCTTCATGATATCATGTATAAGAGGTGTATTACATGATCATATCAGGCGAGGAGCACTCGCTATTCTTATTCATATCGGGTTACCCAAACAAGGGTTTCATATCGACTTACAAGTATGCCCTTGTTCCTATATCGTACATGGAGTCTATATCATGCAATAGGTATTATGGTTAACACCATATCATGTTCCAAGGTATGAACCTCATCTCCATATTGTGCAAGGATATATAATCTCACAAGCATATCGTGCAAATGATACATGTATATCACCATATCGGGTATGAGCTACATGTTTGTATGCTTGAACCTGATATCACTTTATAAAGTGATACCATCTTCTTCAAGCTCTAGACCTTCATTCTATCTATTCTAGTTTATTAATAATAGGTCTAGGCAATTCTTATAACTCATAGAATCATCAAGTACTAAATAAAAATTCAGAATTGAAAGTAATCATCTAGTGTAACAAGTTAAGTGGTAAATAATAACATGATTGGGTTCAAGTTATATAACCCACCTTATGAACACTTTAAAGCTCCAAGCTACAAATATTCACGTCCTAAGGTTGAAGATGAACTTCTCCAAGGTCCAAGTCTTGTTCACAACTCCACCATAGACAAGAAATCTCCATAGTTAAGCACTTGGTGAAGAAGCAAAGAAAGGAATATTCATAACTCGATATCCTACTTCAACCAAGGTTGAAGATGACCAAAGCCTTACCTAAAGCTTGGTGCTTGAACTCTCCTTGGTCCTTGAGCTACTTAGCCCGATACCTAAGGGGCTTTGCATGATATCTCCAAGGGATATGGTTTGTTAGGATCGTAAACTTTCATAAGTTGGTGAAAGGTGAAGTATATATACTTGGTTACATGAGATAAAGTGTATAAGAGGTGTCTTCTCCTCATGCTACTAGATGACACGTGGCCATGCATGGTTGACACATGGCCATGCATGCACACAACTATATCTTGCCATGCACGAGTATTGAGGATAATCTAGAGATAATATCTCGGCCATCCTTTATCTTCTTGGATAAGTTTCCTCATCTTTATCTCATCAACAAGGCAACCCAATACACTTTTTGCAAGGGGATTTACAACCCATCATGGACCACCTCCTTGATGTTCTATGCCCTTCATGGCCTTTTCCAGGGCTCAACAAACTGATAGGAGGCCTCTATCATGGCTCCTTGGCCGATAGGCCTCCTATGTCAAGCCTACAACTCGATACATCACATATAAAGCTCCTCCTTCAACTCTTTCCTTGGTCTTTCCATCACTAAGAGTATCATTACTCAAAACTAATTCAAACATCATATCTCCTTCTTTCTGTTTCCTCTAAAAGATACATAGAGGGATTAAGGACACTCTAGAGGTGGTAGTTTGCATTCCAATCCCATTTATTAGGTAAATTACAAATTGTACCAAAATTGGTGCACAAAGTACTAGCATTGTTCAAACAAGTTATAACTTCAGATTTAGGCTTTCCACAAGCCACCACTTAGCATCGCTCTATTTCTTATGATACTAAAGCATTTATAACACATTACACATGTGACACTTTGCAATGTAACCCCTCATCTTAGGTAAATTGCACTTTTCACTCAGACTTTCATATAATGCACAAATAGTTTGCAATGAAGCTTGAACTTGAAAACAAACTTCACCAGAAGCCTTAATTACTTTTGAAAAGATTAGAATCAGTTTGTAAGTAACTTACTTAAGCAAAACTCCTAGGGTTAATCCATAACCCAGGTCAGGGGTGTTATAACTATAAAACCCTAATAAGGATTTCATCCCCGAAATCCCAGATGAAGGAAGATAATTTTCGTTCATGCATCATATCATCAAGTCTCTACATAACATCTTGATGTCATGGAGATTCCAAAGAACTTTGACCAACACAAAGCCCTTTCATAAAATATCATTATAAGATATGTCATACATGATACATACTTAGTTGTTCTATCCATCAGTGACTGTGAAGTCAACTCTATGTCAAGTAACACTTTCTAAGTCAGAGAAGTATTATGAATAACTCAGGTGTCAAGCCTTATTGACTCACATCTTTTATGTGATAAGATTTTTTATTCTAGGGAGTCTTCCATACTCCTCACTCAGTTTAGCATTTCACTTCCAAGGAAAGATCAGGGTTACGTTCTGTCACCCTCTTGGAACTACAAGTCTCATCATACATCTGTAGTGCCACTCTAATCTGTTGACACAACACAAAAATTTCTTATGACGCATACCAACTATCTTCCTAGTTGTATATTTTCTTGTCATAAGGAAAGGTTACTTACTAAAGAAGAATTTATCTCAGAGATATCTCTATATGTTATGAATAAATTGCCTCAACAGATCTAGATAGGGATACTCTAAGAAATCATTTTCAGCTTGATAAGCTTCCTCTCAAAAAATTCTACAATTGTCCTTCAATTAATATATCCTTATCCATGTTATGTTTATGCAAAGCATAAACCCCTAACATATGATCTCCATACTAGAGTTATCTCAAGATTCACCCTTCTAGATAATAAAACATTATTCATCTTATCAGGAGTTATATTCTTACTTTCCTATACCACCTAGCACATCTTGGATACTAGAATTTCTTACATTGGTATCCTTCACATGTGTCACAAACACATCATATATTCATCATTTCCATCTCTCTATCATTAATACCAAAGTCAAACACACAAAAGGATCTTTCTTTTATCTTGGGACACTATATATTACACATCTTTATCTTAGAACCAAGGTCAAAGACAAACTGATACTTTTCTAAGTATCCATCAAAATATCGCTTCTAACTCATGCACATCAAGTGTCCTCAGACTCACTTGATTGCCATGTCTCTGAAAGTAAAGAACACAAAGAATCATATTCCTTTCATCACCCCATCATTACCCAGGGTTTTTCATCAAAGAGGAGTCATCATCATCTCCTAAGATTATTTCATGAACTTTCACTGTTCATGGGTCATTTACACTTGTTTCATCTTAGGTTCCTTTCCATCTACATAGGAGTTATATGGATGATTACACATCACCATCCCTTTCTTTGTTATTGTCGAACATGTTCATGAACATTTTATGATTCTATCACTGTGATGGAGTGGACTTTTGGAGTCCTTAATCATCCAATGACATAAGTGAAATCATAAGGTTGAATAATATTAAGAGTTACAAGCTTTTGATAAAGTAGGTGTGTTGATGTGAGGTTGACATCATGATTCAGATATCTCTTTTTAATGCCTTCTTGAGGAATTTAATAGAATGATTAAATATATGAGTTTTGTCACCAAATTTTAGTAGAAGGTATCTTGAGTGGTAGGGAATCTATCGTTAAAATTTGATGGCAATCGGATATTCCTAGAAGAAGTTATGGAAGTTTGATTTTGGTGAAATAACATGCATATTGATGTGTTTTGGACCTAAGTTGGTGATCTTTAATCTATGTCACACACCCTAGTTTAGTGGAGGATGCACGACTCTTTTTTGGCCATTGGATCACTCATCCTAGGGTGTGGACACTCTGAAGGAGAGGTGATGCATATTTACCGTGCGCAGAAACGCAAGTGAACGCGTCGAGTAGTACAGGCCTTTGCGAGGCCCGAGTCGAACTCAGGGATACGTGCAATCGTCGAGGACTCCTACTAACTATTCGCGATCAGCTAAATCGAATAAAAAGTTGAGAGTTGTTGTTTAGAATTAAAAGAAAATAAAAACAAAACAAAACAAGCAATCGATTAAATGTTGGTTTAATCAATTCAAAAGAAAATCTTTAGGGTTGCGGTTTCACCGCGGGTTTTCATTGTATTAAATTCTATATAGCTACTCAATTTTATCTCTCTATCCGGGTAGTGGCCTGAAATCAGAATTGCCCACTGTCGTGGTACAATTCACTACCTATGTCTAGGTCGGTTCCACCGTCGTAGTAACCTATACCCTAAACTAGGTGCATTATGAACGACCTCTCGGTATCCTTCATTAATCTTACACCGCCTTGTTCAAGGGATTTGTCAATTAATGTAAATTCCGTCTCTTTTCAGCCGTTAATTCTTCTTTCAAAGTAATTAAGGGCATTAGGTTATTATTATGGTGATCAAGCATAACAATATATTGGAGAAAACGAAATTATACCACAGATTTAAGAGATAAGATATGAATTACTATTATAAAGTCGTCATACAATGAATTCCCGGGCTACTCCGGGTCCTAAAGATAAAGGGGATTAGCCCCGCATGTTCATCTCAAGCAAGTACATGGTAGAGATAGGGGAAATCATATGAAAAATGTGAAATGAGCGGTGAAACCCCTGAACGGATAAGAACCGGTTGATCCTCGGCGTAGAATACGTGCTCTCCCGCCTTTCGGTGGTGGAATCCATCTTCTTCAGCGTATGGATCAACTGGTATGAGCTTATGGCCTCCGTTCTCCTCTCTACTGCTCCTCGGCACTCGTGCAATGGCTAATCAGATCTCCCTCTACATCTCGACAGCCGTCATTAGGTATATCTCCCTCATTAGGTCGCTAATTAACCACGACCATCCGATTAAGATCAATCCAAAGCAAACACATATCTTACGGTGTCGATACCATCGACGCGAGTCGATGGTATCGACCCAGTGTGGTAGCGGCCGGCTACAAATCCTTTCTTTGTCGCGCTTGACATCATCTCGATACCATTGACGCGGGTCGATGGTATCAACTTCCTTTAGGCGTCAGTTTTTGCAAGATTCCGACATTGTAGCCTCCGTGCGTCGATGGTATCAACTTGGTGTCGATACTATCAACTGCTTTCTCGCCAACAACCTGATGGTAGCTCGATACCATCGACATCCCTGTCGATAGTATCGACTCTTTGCTGATACTCGCGGCTGGCAACCTGTGGTCCGGTCGATGGTATCGACAGAAGCAAATACTTGTTTTCCCTGAAATTCAAACATGAAACCACATAAATTCACACAAATAATAATATTTTGACAATTAATGCTCAAAATGATAAAATAAAGGGGATTTGACATAAAATAGTAGCAAAGACCAAAGTGGATGAATTATGCAACATTAACCATAAAAATGACTAATAAAAGTATAAAACACATATCAAACAGGTCTATAAATGCGACTCAAAATCATCACATCAAACTCCCCTAAGCTTGAACGTTGCTCACCCTCGAGCAACTAATCCTTAGAATAGAATTGCTAATGTCAACTGAAGAACAACACACCACAACCAACATCCCATATGACTCCCACCGGACATTCACATACCGGCCCTCTCTAACCACAGAATGGTAATTACCCTGAAGGAGACAGTAATCATCCATAAAAGAAATTGACCTCAAAACTGATGAGCACTATCACATAAAGCAGTTAACATAATAAAACTCGCCGGTTCAGACTTGGTGCATCTTGTGATCTCCTATACTACGTTGCTCGCCCTAACTACCATCTACATGGAAGCAATTCTCCTGATAAACCTTAGTGAGGATAAATTCATGGTGGCCTACCAATCCGAGCAACGGGTGGATGAAGATGGGTGGTTCAAGGAAGAAAGTGGAAGTATTATACAGTTTCAACATGCATAAAATAAAAATGTCCTAAATGATGCAAATGCACATGAAAAATGCCCTAATGCCTAAAATTGGGTGGAATGATGCATGTACTAACCATCCATCTCAAAACGAGATGGACATCTAATTAAGCTACATCATGTACTTAATTATCTTGAAATGCAGGTGATATTACATTGCTTTCTCCTTCTTATTCTAATTGCTTCTAAATAACTCTTTTCTTTTTTTTTTTTCATTATGCAGATTTATAATTTTTCACAACTCTTGAACAAGACAAGCTACATCATGTACACATAATTCTTATTCTAATTGCTTTTTTTTTCACATCTCATTATGTGCCCAAGGTTAAACAAGACAAGCTTTCCAAACACACAAAAATTATAAATTTCCCTCGATTTTCCCATGCACAACTAATGAGATGACACAAACTTTATGACATCCACGATTACACTAGATAGAATGTGGATCCTACAGCAAAATAAAATTGCAAGAAACAAATGACAAGAACAAAAGCAAGAAAACTAAAAATAGAGAAAATAAAGATAGAACTGTTCCAACTACCCCCCCCTAAGCTTGAATTCAACTATGGCCTCATAGTCAAAAACAAACTCAAAGGTTGGAATAGTGATACCGGTTTACTCATGCGGTGGAGGCGGGTATTGTGGAGCCGTAGGGTCCCAAGAAGGATACTCCCCATGGAAGCTTGGATCAAATGGGGCCCTAGGTGGAGGTTGTGGATAGCCTCCAAAGTAATCTTGGCTCCAAAAGTGGTCATAGAAGGGCTCCTACTACATCTCCATTTGATACAACTGATCATGTATCTATTGTTGGTTGTTGAGGAGAAGATGCTCGTTCTCAAACATCGCCCTTTGATTGTCCAGAATCCAGTTCGTAGTGTCTTGAATACCGGTATACATTGTCATGTGATGTTGCTACGTTTGCTGGATGTCTTGCAGCATAGTGTACATGCCCTGCATAGAATAGGCATCCTTGCTTGGCTGCGAGGGCGGTGGCGGTGGCGGCGTAGGCTGTGATGAAGAAGATGCACCCAGATGCATCCTAGGGCGCTTCCGGGGTGCCACTCGTGCCCGAAGAGGTGTAAATGCCTCCTCTTCCTCCTCAGCCTCGTCGTCATTTCCGTCGTCGCCACCGTCGTTACCGCCTTCTTCATCGGAGTCGGCGATAGCTATGATTGGCCACCAGAAGTGTTGCGCCCCTTCGATGTTGAAGACCGGATCAGGCAACGAGCACTCCTGATAGGCATGGTTGACGTGGCAATGCGCATACGCCAAACCATCTCGAAGAAGTAGGAGATTGGACCGGTGCAAATGTTGTAAGTTCACCTTGCTCCTAGTAGATAGAGGAGTGAGGATCTGGAAATTCAAGCCGAGGTATGAAGCCAGCTTGGTGATGAACCCGCTGAAGTGAATCGGCACTTTCCTCGTACTCCTCTTCATTTCCAATACTCTCTGCAGAAAGAAGGCACCCCAATTGCACTCTTCACGCTTCAGGAGCTTGTACAGAAAGAATAAGTCCGTCTCCTGAAACTTGCTAAGGGCCAAGTCACCCCGAGCAAATAGCGTCGAACTAAGCATCTGGTGCAGTATCCGGATGGAAGGGTGCTCGAAGTCAGCTACCGCAGCATTATGGTAGCTAACGGACTTCCCCGGCGGCACCGTAACCAGCTCGGCGAAGATGACGTCATAGTCGGTGCGGTTGTCCGGGCGCCGGTAGTCGTTTGGTGAGTGGTTCCAGTTGAATATCTTGTTGAATTGTTGGAGTGTGAGGGTATAGTCGATGTTGAACAGCTGGAACGACACCCGGCCTTTGATCCACTCGCGGTCGGTGGCAATATTGTCGTTGGGCATGACGCAGACGTCCAGCGACGCCATGAACTCTGCCACCAACTCCTTGTACGTGGGCCAGTCACCGAAGAACGGCTGGCCATCTGCATGAAATTCCAGCTCATCAGGTCTTCGGCTTGTGTGGTGCGCCTGTCCTTTCAGAACGTAGGCCAAGTTGGCCTCGAACCCTAAGTCACGGATCATGTCCCGTTCGACATAACGGGTTGGATCTATCTTCCTCTTTAAGATCTCCTCGTAGATCTTCTTCACCTCCATGGATGGATGAATCAGTCGTGGGCGTGAAACCGACACGGGAGGAGGTGGCACAAACTCTGGGATATCTGTCGGGTTCGCACGTAAAGATGATGCACCAGCTCCATGCACCATGGTTGCGGGAGAAAGGGAATAGGGAAGGAGCTCGGTGAAGATTGGAGAATCGAATCTCCGCTTGATGAAGAACTTGCTCGTTGTTGCTCGTCGACGGGCTTGCACATCTCTGGAACTCGCTCGGTACAAGTGGAGGAAGATTGCACTGAAGGTGTGATGTCATCTGACGCAACTACTCCGCATATATAGCCGTGGCCGGCGCTACTGTCCACCCGTCGATACCATCGACACGAGTCGATGGTATCGACTCAGGTAGCACAATCCATACCTCCGCTAGTATCGACGGTCGTTGATGGCTCGATCTGCGGGACACGGATTGCTGACGCGTCGATACTATCGACGTGGGTCGATAGTATTGACCCGTCCCCCGGATCGACTTCTTTGCTTGCCGCGATGCCATTGATCTTTCTCGCGGATCGTTGACGTGGCGCATCGATACTATCGACGCGAGTCGATAGTATCGACCCGCTGATTAGGGCAAAACCTCGCGAGGCCCGGCCGCCGCCATCTTTCACTTGAAAGTGTCGATACCATCGACACGCCCGTCGATGGTATCGACTTTCCTAAGTCGATTTCTTCTATAAATCTCCAGAGATCTTGATGGTATCGACTGGCATCTCGATACCATCGGTCTTGTATTTGTGATCTGCATGTAGGTATGTCGATACCATCGACGGCCTCGACGCAGTGCGATTCTTGCAGTCTTCAACCTGTACCATGGTCGATACCATCGACACAAGGGTCGATGGTATCGACTCTGCCTCAGCCCTGCACATGTAGCAAACGATCACGATATCTTTTTTACACCAAAAACTAAGTAAAAACAATTTAAACTACGAATGTAAATGAACTAATCTAAAATACCAATGGTTGGATTACCTCCCAACAAGCGCCCTTATTTAACGTCTTAGGCTAGACGACTTGAAGCACATCATGCATCCGAAAGTGAAATGAGTTTGACCTCATTCACCTTCCTCGTATAATCTTCACCAAAATATAGCTTCAACCTATGTCCATTCACCAAAAATGTCGTCTCACCATCGCGCACCAAGATTGCGCCATGTGGTTTGACCTCTTCTACCACGAACGGCCCACTCCACTGGGATATGAGCTTCTCGGGATGCAACTTCAGTCGTGAATTGAACAGCAATACACTATCTCCTTACTTGAATGTGTGCAAATGGATGTGGCGATCGTGGATTAACTTGGTGTGCTCCTTGTATATCTGCGAGTTCTCATATGCCGTCATCCGCAGCTCATCCAACTCATTCAATTCAAGCAATCTCTTCCTCCCCGCTCCATCGTAACTCAAGTTGAGCCTTCTAAGCGCCCAATGTGCTTTGTGCTCTAACTCTATCGGTAAGTGACAAGCATGACCATACGCTAACCTAAAAGGCGTGGTGCCTATAGGTGTTTTGTAAGCCGTCCTGTACGCCCACAATGCATCTGGTAGTAGGGCATTCCAATTCTTCCTCGTGGTCGCCACCGTACGCTCCAAAATCTTCTTAATTTTGCGATTGGAGACATCCACCTGTCCTTGAGTCTGCAGGTGATATGGGGTACCTATGTTGTGTTTGACCCCATATTTCTTCAACAATGCCGAGAACTTCTGATTCCTAAAATGCGTACCCCCATCACTGATGATCATTCGGGGCACTCCAAACCTACAGAAAATGTTTTTTTTTCACGAACCTGCACACTACAGTGGAATCGTTAGTCCTTGTGGGTATTGCTTCTACCCACTTCGACACGTAATCAACTTCTAAAAGAATATATAATTTTTGAATTTGAGGACACAAAGGGTCCCATGAAATCTATGTCCCACAGATCAAATACCTCCACTTTTTGGAACACATTTAGGGGCATCTCCTGTCTCTTTGAAATATTACCTGCTCGTTGGCAGGAATCACATTGCCTTACAAACTCGTAGGCGTCTCGGAACAAGGTTGGCCAATAAAGGCCACTCTCCAGAACTTTAGTTGTCGTACGAGAACTCACGTGGTGTCCTCCCGTAGGTAGTGCATGGAAATGACAGAGAACGCTCTCGTACTCCACCTCAGGCACACACCTGCGTAGGATACCATCCTTGCATTGCTTAAGAAGAATCGGGTCATCCCAAAAATAATATCCTAAAGAATGGAAAAATCTTTTCTTCTCTTGATATGACCAATCTTCCGGGATGATCCTGCAAGCCCAATAATTCACAATCTCAGCGAACCAAGGGTCTTTAGAATTAACTTTCAAAATTTGTTCATCCGGAAATGTCTCGGTTATGTGTATATGTAAATCTTTTTCATCCACCCCCTCTAACCTAGACAGATGATCCACCACAACATTTTCAATCCCAGCTTTATCCTTGATTTCGATGTCAAATTCTTGTAAGAGCAAAATCCACCTAATTAATCTAGGCTTTGCGTTTTTTCTCCATTACATATTTATTTGTGGGATGGTCAGCCCAAACGACTACTTTAGATCCAACTAAATATTGCCGAAATTTTTCAAAAGCGAAAACAACGGCAAGTAATTCTTTTTCAGTAGTTGTATAATTTAATTGGGTGTCATTCAAAGTCTTTGAAGCGTAGAAAATCACGGCGGGTTTATTGTCCACCTGCTGCCCCAACACGACTCCTACCACAAAATCAGAAGCGTCACACATGAGTTCGAACGATTTAGTCCAATCTGGCATTTGAACAACCGACGCAGAAATCAGTTTCTCCTTCAACACGTCGAACGCATGTAGACATTTGTCATTGAAATCAAATACAACATCTTTCTCAAGCAGTTCGGATAGAGGTTTTGTGATTTTTGAATAATCTTTTATAAACTGACGATAAAATCCGGCATGTCCCAAGAAACTCCTTACCCCTTTAATAGAATTTGGTGGGGGCAATTTGGAAATAACTTCGATTTTTACCGGATCTACCTCTAAACCTTTGCTAGACACCTTGTGTCCTAGCACTATCCCCTCAATCACCATCATGTGACATTTTTCCCAGTTGAGGATCAAATGTGTGTCCTCGCAGCGCTGTAAAACTTTGTCCAGATTATAGAGACATTCGTCAAACGATGCACCATACACCGAAAAGTCATCCATAAATACCTCAAGACAGCGTTCTACCATGTCAGAAAAGATAGCGAGCATACAATGCTGAAAACTCGCAGGTGCATTGCATAAACCAAAAGGAATTCGGCGATACGCGAAAGTCCCATAGGGACAAGTGAAAGTAGATTTCTCTTGGTCCAAAGGATCAATTGAAATCTGGTTGTACCCCGAGTACCCGTCAAGAAAATAGAAGTGCGATCGGCCGACAAGACGCTCTAGAATTTGATCGATAAAAGGTAAAGGAAAGTGATCCTTTAGCGTAGCGGCATTCAGACGGCGGTAATCAATACAAACTCGCCACCCGGTTACCAAACGGGTGGTGACAGGTTCATTTAAAATGTTTTGAGTGGCAGTAATACCCCCCTTTTTAGGGACTACCTGTGTGGGACTTACCCATGTCGAGTCTGAAATCGCATATATGATACATGCGGATAGAAGCTTTATCACCTCTTTCTTCACCACCTCCATCATGCTTGGATTCAGTCGACGTTGCGGTTGGATCACCGGCTTGGCTCCTTCCTCGAGCCGAATCTTATGCTGACACAAGGTAGGGGAAATCCCCTTGATGTCTGCGACAGACCACCCAAATGCTCCTCGGTGGTTCTTCAGCACTTTCAACAATTGGTCCTCCTCTTCCGCACTCAGATATGCAGAAATGATCACAGGTAGATTTTCTTCCTCCGCTAAAAAGGCGTACTTAAGATGCGGTGGCAGCGGCTTTAACTCCAACTCCGGCGGGCTGATCAATGATGATTGCAGCGGAGGGGGGAGTTCACCTAAATGTTCATAATACCTCGCATAGAAACATGGAAGCATCTGAAGCATCTTGGCGCACTCCTTGTGTGATTTGCTTCTCATCCAATCATAAGTGATGTTCACTAAATAAGCATCCAATGGTAATTTTGGATATGCATTAAAAACTGAATTTTCTATAGCATCATCCTCCATAGAGGGAGGAATGTCCTCATTCTCATCATTCGGGAATCCGACAGCCTTGCAAAGAGATACTACTTTGGTCTGCTCCATGATGTCTACAGCCAAAGTCCCTTTGTCCACCTTGGTCATTACATGAGCCATATCCAGAAATGGCTTCCCTAGACAAAGTGAGATAGTATTATCAAAATGCTTCATCATGTGGCATTGCTCCTTGGATTTAGGTGAAGTGACGCTAGAGGGCATGACCATCTCAAATCGGTCATCGGCTATACCCAAGGTCAACCGACCTCTCCCCATCTCGAGTATCATATCGGCTGTAGCTTGGAATGGTCTTCCGAGTAGGAGCTCATTGCCTTGTTCATCTTGCATCTCCATGACAACAAAATCTACAGGGAATACAAATCTGTCCACTTTCACAAGCACATCTTCACAAATCCCATACGGTTTCACTATAGAGTTATCCGTCAATTGAATTGTCATGTTGCTTGGCCTTGACTCCTTCAATCCCAACTTTTTGAATGTAGAAAGGGGCATTAAATTGATGCTTGCTCCCGAGTCACATAATGCTTCACCAAATTTGACTTTCCCGATATAACATGAAATGTTGAAACAACCCGGATCTTGCCTCTTTGGTGTCAATGTGCCCATGACGAAAGCACTCACCTGCTCGTTAAGCACCACTACTTCCGTGTCTGGAATTTTTCTTTTCTTCGTGATGATGTCCTTCAGAAATTTCCCGTAAGACGGGATTTGCTCAATATCTTCCAATAGAGGGATGTTTACTGAAAGCTTCCAAAAACTATCCAAGAACTTTTTGAATTTATCATCTACCTTCCTTGCCTTAGCACTGTTCAGATAAGGGATCGGTACAGCCTGTGCCCTTTGATGCGGTGGCACATAGGGTGTCCTTTTCTGAGGTCCCTCCTCCTCTGCAATCGGGTCTTCAGTAGCCTCCACAACTGTGTCATTGACTGGTTCTGTAACTGGTATGGGCAGCTCCTTAGTGGGGTTAACTTCATTTTCAGCTTGGGGTGTGCTTGCTTCATCGACCCTGGGATTTAAGAATTTCTTGCCACTTCTTAGCAAGATGGCCTTCGCTTGTTGGTTCCCTCCTGGAACATTAGTATTTCCCAGGAAACCTAGATGTGTCGGCTTCTTCAAACTGGCTATCTCTGCAGCCATTTGTGCCATAGATGTCTCTATTGTCCTCATTTGAGCCCCATGGCTCTGCAGTGTCTGCCTGAATTGGTTCATGAACTCCCCGTGTTGCTTTATTTGCTGGCCGAATGTCGCCGTGAGTTCTTGGTTTTTCTTTATAACTTGATTGAGCAGATCTGTGCTCTTATCCTCTATAGCTGGCTGGGGTTTAGCATCCGGATCCTGTAAGAAGTTATTTGGATCCTTCCAGGAGAACTTCTTATCCTTCCTCCATGAATAGTCATTGTTCCTGTAACCTGGCTGCTGCCTCATGAATTTCACTTGAGCCTCATCCTCGGACTCATTATCCTCCTTTGCAAGCAATTTCTTTGCGAGAAGATCCATCTTCTCATTCAGCTCCTTTATTGCCTTAGATTCACCTACTGCTCGAACCTGCTCCACGGTGCCTCTTTCGCCCCATGATTGTTTCTTTGCCATGTTCTTTAAGATCTCCTAGCATCTAGTGTCTGTATTATTCAAGAAGAATCCGGAACCGGTTGAATCTAGGTTGCTTCTATCATGCTCGGAGAGAGCAAAATAGAAGATCTTCACTTGTGTCTCCTTATCAAGCCCATGATGCGGGCATCGCCTGAGCATGATCTAAAATCTCTCCCATGTCTCAGAATAAGTTTCTCCTGCTTGTTGCGTGAAGTTATGGATCTTTCTTATCATGTCATTGTTCTTCTGGGGCGGGAAGAACCTCTCGAAGAAGACCTCAACCATGTGGTCCCAAGACTCCACATATTCATCATCTAAGTTATGCAGCCATTCGCGTGCAATTCCCGCTAGTGAACTCGGGAAGAGCTTCAAGTAGAGCACGTCCTGTGGAAATCTATCAATTTTTACCATATCATAGTTCTCCACAAACTGACTTATGTACGCGATGGGGTCCTCATTTTTGAGCCCGTGGAAGGCATTGGACTTCACCAAGTTGATCAGAGCTGGATCAATCTTGTATGTCAGAATATTCAGCGCTTGCTTCTTTATAGGCCCTTTGGACACATACGAGGAAGAAGCCTTGATCTTCTCCCATATTGTCTGTGGGTCATCCATGTCTTCTTGTTCGTGTTCAGAATTTATATCCTCCAGCTCATCTTCTGGTCCCGGAAGCGGAACCTCTGGTGCTCGACCCGCGTAGTCAATACTACGCATTTGCACCATGCACAATACCTGAAAATAGAAAAATTAAATTTAGTACAGTACTTGACGATTGCAAATATTTAGAAAATAGATTACGAATTTTTGGAATGATAAAAAAAAGGTGGCCTAGAGTGGCTTCTCACAGCACTCAAAGTGCCAACAAATTGCCGTATCCCCGGCAACGGCGCCAAAAACTTGACGCAGATTTACCGTGTACAGAAACGCAAGTGAACGCGTCGAGTAGTACAGGCCTTTATGAGGCCCGAGTCGAACTCAGGGATACGTGCAATCGTCGGGGACTCCTACTAACTATTCGTGATCAGCTAAACTGAATAAAAAGTTGAGATTTGTTGTTTAGAATTAAAAGGAAATAAAAACAAAACAAAACAAGCAATCGATTAAATGTTGGTTTAATCAATTCAAAAGAGAATCTTTAGGGTTGCGGTTTCACCATGGGTTTTCATTGTATTAAATTCTATATAGCTACTCAATTTTATCTCTCTATCTGGGTAGTGTCCTGAAATCAGAATTTCCCACTATTGTGGTACAATTCACTACCTATGTCTAGGTCGGTTCCACCGTCGTAGTAACCTATACCCTAAACTAGGTGCATTATGAACGACCTCTCGGTATCCACCATTAATCTTACACTGCCTTGTTCAAGAGATTTGTCAATTAATGTAAAGTATGTCTCTTTTTAGCCGTTAATTCTTCTTTCAAAGTAATTAAGGGCATTAGGTTATTATTATGGTGATCAAGCATAACAATATATTGGAGAAAATGAAATTATACCACGGATTTAAGAGATAAGATATGAATTACTATTATAAATTCGTCATACAATGAATTCTCGGGCTACTCCCGGTCCTAAAGATAAAGGGGATTAGCTCTGTATGTTCATCTCAAGCAAGTACATGGTAGAGATAGGGGAAATCATATTAAAAACATGAAATGAGTGGTGAAACCCCTGAACAGAGAAGAACCGGTTGATCCTCGGCGTAGAATACGTGCTCTCCCACCTTTCAGTGGTGGAATCCGTCTTCTTCAGCATCGGGATCAACTAGTATGAGCTTCTGGCCTACGTTCTCCTCTCTACTACTCCTCGGCACTCGTGCAATGGCTAATCAGATCTCCCTCTACATCTCGGCGGCCGTCATTAGGTATATCTCCCTCATTAGGTCGCTAATTAACCACAGTTGTCCGATTAAGATCATTCCAAAGCAAATGCATATCTTACGGTGTCGATACCATCGACGTGAGTCTATGGTATTGACCCAGTGTGGTAGCGGCTGGCTTCAAATCCTTTCTTTGTCGCGCTTGACATCATCTCGATACCATCGATGCGGGTCGATGGTATCAACTTCCTTTAGGCGTCAGTTTTTGCAAGATTTCGACACTGTAGCCTCCGTGCGTCGATGGTATCGACTTGGTGTCGATACTATCGACTGCTTTCTTGCCAGAAACCTGATGGTAGCTCGATACCTTCGACATCCTTGTCGATAGTATCAACTCTTTGCTGATACTCGCGGCTGGCAACCTGTGGTTCGGTCGATGGTATCGACTTCCGTCGATGGTATCGACGGAAGCAAATACTTGTTTTCCCTGAAATTCAAACACGAAACCACATAAATTCACACAAATAATAATATTTTGACAATTAATGCTCAAAATGATAAAATAAAGGGGATTTGACATAAAATAGTAGCAAAGACCAAAGTGGATGAATTATGCAACATTAACCATAAAAAATGATTAATAAAAGCATAAAACACATATCAAACAGGTCTATAAATGCGACTCAAAATCATCGCATCAAGAGGCCACAAATTGGCTTAACGGAGTGTCAGCTCAGGCCCCTTGGATGTCATCCAACAGTAGCGAGCTCATCCCCTACCTCTGACTGACCCGGAGATCATGGGGGGGGGAGATGAGGTTGCGACTCTTCGACCACATAGGTGATCGTGGGAGGGAGCACAAGTTCCATCTGAGTAGTTGGACTCGCCCCATAGAAACGAGTTGGGAGACCCCTCAAACTAGTCGAGAGGCTGCTCCAGTTGGGAGAATGAGCTCTCCACCACCACCATATCTCCACCGCACTGAGCAGGTGGTGGATGGAGGTAGAATAGGGAGCTAGAGAACCAATCGGAGGAAGAAGAGAGAAGGGAAAGAAAGATCGAGGCCTAAGGTGATGAATTCAAGGATTTGTGTGCCCTACGATTGTCGTCTCCATGGTTGACTGGATTGGGTTGTCTAGAGCTTGAAGATGGAGCTCGGGGAGGTGCGAAGAGTGTATCACTCTGCATATGGAGATTACGGTTGAGTTGCTAAAGTTGGGGCATTGGTTTGAGAGGCCTTCAATCAAAGGAATGTGCAGCAGGGGCAGTTTGCCTCATTTGATCTTCCGCAGCCAAAGCTAGGCGGCGGAGTCCTTGTAGAGAAGGATCTCTTCGGCCAAGCCCTACGAAGCTAGTGGTTGTGAAGATCAGGGCAAAGCCTCTGAGGCTGATGGTGGTCCTAGGAGCTGATGTAGAGCACCTCCACTCTGTTGATTGCTCACCGGAGGGGACTGGATGCGGCGGCAACATTGTAAACCTGAGGACACAGTCCCGCTTGCAGACTCGGATGCCCGATCACGTGAGAAGATCGAACCAAACCAAGACAAACTGGAGTTTAACCCTAAACCAAGCCAGACCAACGGAGAACCGCCCAGCTCATAGTAGACCACAAGTAAAGGATTTGCGCCCCCACAGAGCCACGTGGCGATTAGTGATTGGCTCAAAAAAGGTAATTATCCTAGTAATGGATAGATCTTCAATAATCCATAGAAATTAGTACAAATATCATAAAAATACATATAATATACCAAAATTCTCAAAACAATGCGTAGAACAATATGGAATCATAATATCTGCCTTTTAATGCCTTAATATTAGTGATATCATGTAATATGTGTAATGCTTGTTTTATGAGTAATAAAATATCAAATAATGACCAAAAACTATGAGAATGCATCAGAAACTCTTGAATGTGTTTTATAATCCATATGACTTCATATATGATCATGTTATGACACATAATCATGTAATTTTCTCCATATGGATAATTAGAGCTAATAACCCTAAATAAAATGTAATAAATATTTACATTCTCAATAATTTATGAAATTATAGAGTAAGCTCATATCAATATCTGGAACCTCATATTTAAATATGAGATCAGGAGGATACACATAATCCATGTAAAATGATGATGTTCACACTTAACGTGATATAAACCCTAATATGATTAATACATGTAACTTAGGGTTAATATGTGCACAAAAAGGATATCAAACCTCATTATCAGATAATGAACCATAATCTGGAAAATGACATTAGTAAGATAAATCTAAGACAAGAATGCAAGTAATGATGAGAATATCCTAATGAGATAGGGTAAACCTTAAAATGGTGATAACTAGGGTTAAGATGAGAATCCAATGATAGTATGTGATCTTGTCTTAACCAGGGGTTTGACCAAGATATAGTTGACATGAGGATATATCTGATATCAGGAATGTGATTAGGTTTGTCTTTCTTGATCAAGGTATGCCATTACCTCTTTCTTGGTTTATTATACATTATGCTTTTGTTATATGGTAGTAAATACTTGGCATATGGTAATTTTTGAAATGATTGTCTTGTATGATATGTTGCTTGAACTTCCACACTTATTGCTATTTGTATACATTGAACACCTGCAAACATAATATAGATGTTCCATCATAAGATAGCTCATAAACCACTTGGTGGTAGATCACATGCATAATGATCACAAACCACTTGGTGGTAGATCATATGATGTTTGTATAATGATCACAAACCACTTGGTGGTAGATCATATTATTTTTGTATAATGATCACAAACCACTTTGTGGTAGATCATAAGGCCTGGAGACATCAAAGCCTTGGTGGCAGACGCACGAGGTATATGATGGAAATGTGCTTAAAATATGTGTTCTCGTTTGCTAATGAATATCTTTGTGCAAGTATATGCTTTTCTTATATTCTTATGTTACTGCCAAGTATATTAGTTTTATCCTATTGCCAAGAAATGATGAGAGGTATATAAAAGACACATAGGCGTACTCACTACAATATTCTTGAATATTGTGTTGATGTGTACCACATGTAATGTTTTGTTTAGGTTGTGGACATGTGCTCTTGAAGATCCAAGATAGTTGTGAGTTGTATGGCGAGCTGATGTACAGGTGAACATGTTGTCTTAAGATCTTGTTGTTTAGATGTAGTACATGTATACGTATAGTTTTCTATTTAATAAGTAATATCAAATGTTGAAACACTTCATGTTGTAATTATATGTTGAATGGTGAACATGTGTTGTATGGTTTTATTATTGTTCATGAGCATGTGATACTGATTGTTTCCTTCTGACTCCCTTGATTTTTTTCTTCTTAGCCTAGTGTGGGGTGTTTAAATTGGGATTCTCACTGAGGTGGGGGTTTCAATTCGGACGTCACACATCAGATTATGTTTTAGAAAATCTGAGGACATCATAGGTGGTATCAGAGCATGAACAATAGCAAAGCCTGACATTTTCTCACTATGCAACTCAAAACTAAAGAACCTTGAACTTAATAATCCTTAGGGTTATATTAGTTGTCTTTTAGAGACTAGATCTGACCTAGCCTCTAGGTTAACACCTAGATGACTGAGAACTGGTCTAGACCGGTGCTTGTTGTATACCAAGTCCTTAGATGTCATTATTTCCTTGTGGTGCAGTGGTATGGGATGTTGCACTATTTGGAAATGACGTGCATCAAGGGAAGAGAAACCCTAGACATATGGCGTTCATTGTCTAGAGTTGCTACACTGGTCTTACCATGTTCTCACCCTTTTCACTAGTTTTCATGGCACTGTACTCTCTACTTTGTGTGGGACACTCATTTTTTGGATTTGGTTTTTGATTCCAATCAGATCGAACCTTGATAGTTTTCTCTGACACATGTTTTATTGGAGACAAACTATATAATATTTTATTATATATATATATATATATATATATATATATATATATATATATATTAAAAAAATGTGTCCCCACACATGTACGAGTAGGAGGTGGTCATGCAACCTAAGTGAAAGTGAATGACATCAGTCTAGAAGAGAGAGTAGTTCTAGATTAGATGTCTAGAGCCTTGTTGGAATATATGTGATAGATGGAATAGATGAAATAAGTTTAGATGATATGATGAAAGTCTTATATAAATGACATGAGATGGTTATGATGATATATGTTTCTCTTTGAGGACTTAAGTTTAGATTTGAGGATTTGAGATAAGCTTGATGATGCAAGTAACTAGGCTTTTATGAGATAAGATATGTTAACGTTAAGACAAGGATGTGGGTCAGCACGAGCCTCAAGCTCTTTTACAGAGGACCTCTAGTGTTAGGACCTATCTAGGTTTAACTCCAGAGAGAGTGAGACCCACAGGGAGAAGGTAGAGAACCTAAACTCCAAGATATTAGAATTATGAGAAATAAGTTTTATGTTATGTCCTAAGCTAGAATAATCCTGAGTGATTGAGATGAGGTGCTTTATGCATGATTCTTATAGACTTGTTAAACCCTAGATGTCCTTGGGAAGACCAAACCCTAGAGTTAGAGAGAGGCTGGTTATATTTGCATAAGTGAGCATGAATATGAGTGTCTGCCATATGGGTGAGGGGGAGAGCCCAAGACCCTGGAGGAGGTAGCTATGTTAGTTTTTGTACAGCCTAATGCTCAGGTTGGTGGTTCCCATATAGGAATCTAGTGGTGTGTATATAAGAGAAAGAGAGTTGAGAAATAGTTTTCATGGGTATAGAGCTGATAAGAGTATGTCATAGCATGTTTTGGTTTTTGCTTATGTGGCTTGAGCTTGTAAGGATATCTCTAGTACCAATGAGGTAGACCTGAGAACCCTAGACCAAGGAGGGAAGATAAAGCTTTATGCATATGATACTCATAGAGTTGAGTTAGCTCAGAGAGACTGAGCATGGACTTACCCCCATGATATGGGTTAGGAGAACCTCAGTTGGACTAAATAAAGTTTTGGATATATGTTTAACAAGCCACTCACATAATTTTGTTTAGCACTACCATTATATAATATAGGTAAGGATGTGATCTAATCTGGAGACGTGATATATGGACACGATATGATGGAAACCTATAGATGGTTTAATAGATATCAATGAATAAATGGTTAACCATATACATGAAGGATTATGATAATATGATATACTATGAGCAATGAAATAAGATCATATGAATGAAACATGTTATAAGAGGTGTTAATCGTAGTGCTTAATAAAGAAGGAAAATATAGTTTGACAATTAGCACAACATAACGTTTATGACACCTTGATATTATCTAGATGGATAAAGTGGGTTAACTTTAGTTAACTCCCACCTAAAAGGCATATGTTAATGTTGAACATGTTCTAATAATTAGCTCAATAAAATTTTGATGACACCTTGATAATGGGTTAACTTGGGTGAACTCCTTTGGAACATGATAATATGATGTGGAAATCGTAATGCATGGGTAAAGATAAGGATGCAACCCTAGCATATGTGATATGTAATGACATAACCTAAGTATCGAAACCCTGAGTTTAACATTGAATGGAGTGTTTGTGCACTAAGATGGTTGTTATACCCCCTAATAGTGCTTTGGATACATGGTTCTAGGTAACCTTTGCAGATATGTTACACATAGAATAGTGCCTACATGTAGATTAAGACATGGTAGTTTTCCTTGGAGTACGAGTATGGTTGACTTTTGAGGACGAAAGTTCTTTTAAGATGTATATGATGTGAAAGACTGGATTTCTGTCTTAATTCTGAGGCCGGAATTTCTTTTAAGGTGTGTAGGTCGTGATGGAGTGGACTTTTAGAGTCCTTAATCATCCAATGACATAAGTGAAATCATAAGGTTGAATAATATTAAGAGTTCCAAGCTTTTGTCAATGTAGGTGTGTTGATGTGAGGTTGACATCATGATTAAGATATCTATTTTTAATGCCTTCTTGAGGAATTTAATAGAATGACCAAATATATTAGTTTTGTCACCAAATTTGAGTTGGATAATATTAAGAGTTCCAAGCTTTTGACAAAGTAGGTGTGTTTATGTCAGGTTGACATCATGATTAAGATATCTATTTTTAATGCCTTCTTGAGGATTTAATACAATGAACAAATAGATTAGTTTTGTCACCAAATTTGAGTAGAATGTAGTTTGAGTGGTAGGGAAGCTATGGTTAAAATTTGGTGGCAATTGGATATTCCTATAGGAAGTTATGGAAGTTTGATTTTGGTGAAATAACATGCATATTGATGTGTTTTGGACCTAAGTTGGTGATCTTTAATCTATGTCACGTGCCCTAGTTTAGTTGAGGATGCATGACTCTTTTATGGCCATTGGATCATTGATCCTAGGGTGTGGACACTTTGAAGGAGAGACCACGGATCGGCTTAACAGAGTGTCAGCTCAGGACCCTTGGATGTCATCCAACGGTAGCGAGCTCATCCCCTACCTCCGACTGTCCTGGAGATCATGGGGGGAGACGAGGCCACGAATATTCGACCACGTAGGTGATCATGGGAGGGAGTGTGAGTTCCATCCAAGTGGTTAGACTTGCCCCATCGAAACGAGTTGGGAGACCCCTCAAACTAGTCAAGAGGCTGCTCCAGTTGGGATAACGAGCTTTCCACCACCACCGTCTCTCCACCGCACTGAGTAGGTGGTGGCTGGAGGTAGAACAGGGAGCTAGAGAACCGATCGGAGGAAGAAGAGAGAAGGGAAAGAAAGATCGAGGCCTAAGGTGATGAATGCAGGAATTTTTGTGCTCTGCGATGGTCGTCACCATGGTTAACCGACTTGGGTTGTCTAGAGCATGAAGATGGAGCTCGGGGAGGTGCGAGGAGTGTATCACTCTGCATATGGAGATTACAGTTGAGTTTATAGAGTTAGGCCACTGCTTTGAGAGGCCTTCGATCAAAGGAATGTGGGTTAGAGGAATTTTGCCTCATTTTCTCTGCCGCAGCCAAAGCAAGGCGGTGGCGCCCTTGCAGAGAAGGATCTCTTCGGCCAAGCCCTAGGAAGATAGTTGTTGTGGAGATCAGGGCAAAGCCTCCAAGGCTGATGGAGGTCTTAGGAGCTGATGTGGAGCACCTCCACTATGTTGATTGCTCACTGGAGGGGATTGGATGCGGCGGCGACATCGTAAACCTAAGGACAGAGTCCCTCTTGCAGACTCAGACGCCCAATCATGTGAGAAGATCAAACCAAACCAAGACAAACTGGAGTTTAACCCTAAACCAAGCCAGACCAGCGGAGAACCGCCCAGCTCACAGTAGACCACAAGCAAAGGATCTGTTCCCCCACAGAGCAACGTGGCGATTAGTGATTGGCACAAAAAAGGTAATTATCCTAGTAATATATAGATCTTCAATAATCCATAGAAATTAGTATGAATATCAGAAAAATGCATATAATATACCAAAATTCTCATAAAAATGTGTATAACAATATGGAATCATAATATCAGCCTTTTAATGCTTTAATATTAGTGATATCATGTAAGATGTGTAATGCTTATTTTATGAGTAATAATATATCAAATGATGACCAAAAACTACGAGAATGCATCAACAACTCTTGAATGTGTTTTATAATCCATATGACTTCATATATGACCATGTTATGATACATAATCATGTAAGTTGCTCCATATGGATAATTAGAGCTAATAACCCTAAATAAAATGTAATAAATATTTACATTCTCAATAATTGATGAAATTATAGAGTAAGCTCATATCAGTATCTGGAACCTCAGATTTAAATATGAGATTAGGAGGATACACAAAATCCATGTTAAATGATGATGTTTGCGCTTAATGTGATATAAAGCCTAATATGATTAATACATGTAACTTAGGGTTAATATGTGCACAAAAAGGATATCCAGCCTCATTATCAGATAATGAACCATAATCTGGAAGATGACATTAGTAAGATAAATCTAAGACAAGAATGTAAGTAATGATGAGAATATCCTAATGAAATAGGGTAAACCTTAAAATGCTGATAACTAGGGTTAAGATGAGAATCTGATGATAGTATGTGATCTTGTCTTAGCTAGGGGTTTGACCAAGATATAGTTGACATGGGGATATATCTGATATCAGGAATGTGATTAGGTTTGTCTTTCTTGATCAAGGTACACCATTACCTCTTGCTTGACTTATTATACATTATGCTTTTGTTATATGGTAGTAAATACTTGGCATATGGTATTGACTGAAATGATTGTCTTATATGATATGTTTCTTGAATTTCCATACTTATTGCTATACGTATACCTTGAACAATTGCAAGCATAGTATAGATGTTCCATCATAAGATAGCTCATAAACCACTTGGTGGTAGAGCACATGCATAATGATCACAAACCACTTGGTGGTAGATCATATGATGTTTGTATAATGATCACAAACCACTTGGTGGTAGATCATAAGGCATGAAGACGTCAAAGCCTTGGTGGCAGATGCACAAGATATATGATGGAAATGTGCTTAAAATATGTGTTCTCTTTTGCTAATGAATATCTTTGTGCAAGTATATGCTTTTCTTATACTCTTATGTTACGGCCAAGTATATTAGTTTTATCTTATTGCCAAGATATGATGAGAGGTATATAAAAGACACATAGGCATACTCAGTACAATATTTTTTAATATTGTGCTGACGTGTACCACATGTAATATTTTTTTTAGGTTGTGGACATGTGCTCTTGAAGATCCAAGATAGTTGTGTGTTTTATGGCGAGTTGATGTACAGGTGGACCTGTTGTCTTAAGATCCTTTTATTAATATGTGTACATGTATATGTATAGTTTTCTATTCAATATGTAATATCAAATGTTGTAACAATTCATGTTGTAATTATATGTTGAATGGTGAACATGTGTTGTATGGTTTTATTATTGTTCATGAGCATTTGCTACTGATTGTTTCCTTCTGACTCCCTTGATTTTCTTCTTCTTAGCCTAGTGTGGGGTGTTTAAATTAGGATTTTCGCTGAGGTGGGGGTTTCAATTTGGATGTCACACATTAGATTAAGTTTTAGAAAATCCAACGACGTCACAATCACATTTCCCATTTCCACATTATGGAAAAGATCTTTACTATTCACCCAGACTTTATTACATAGGGATCATCTCCTTTGTTCTCAGTCTCTTATCATGAGGATTATACTTTTTACTTCCTCATACACACATATTGATTTGAGATCATCTCAGGTTCCATTTTATTGCACTTAGGATATAATGAAAATATCCATGCTATATTTCAATTTCGTTATACTCACTAGATTGTCTCAAAATGACTACTTGATCAGAGTAATCAGAAAGATAACAATCTAAGAGTTCCATACCTACCTTATCTTCAATAGTTGAATATCTGGCCAGGGTAAACAAGTACTGAGATTAGGTGGTATGCACTTTGTTTACTATCATATTTCTTACTTTTCAGATCATCAAAACATATGAGTTAGCATCCATGGAATTTCTCCAGGAATCACCTCTGCACCCCATCCTCTTTCACACAGATAAGAGCAATTATAAAGCATTTAAAAGAATATTGAATAGAATATAAATTCTAGTTCTCAACATTTCTTCCCTATGTTCCCATAGGGAAATCAATAGGGAATTCAATAATAGAAATCCTTCTTATGATTATCAGATAAAATTAAGAGAAGGTATATTTACAACCTGTTCCTAGCTTGCTGGTAATCCAAAAGATTCAAGATAATCTTAATGCTTGCCATACTTTTGTTAGTAATATTCTATGTTGTGCTTTGTCTTAACTTTGATAACCTTAAATACTTGTTGGGAAACTCATAATGATAACTTAAGCATACTATAAAGATCCGAGTTGGAGTTAAGATAGCATTAACCCATACATGTGTGTAAGAAGAGAGCTAATGACATTGGAGGAAATAATTAATAACTAATTTTTCATTTGATAATATTATTAAAATAATATTTTAGGATTGTAGAGAATTCAATTATGAATCCAACAAAAAAAAGAATGAACCAAATCGAAGTTAAAATGAGAGAGTTATGCCCTTTTTAGTAAACATCTATTGAGGACCGCGACCGGTGTTGCGTCGACACCGCGACTCGTGGTCTACACCATGACCATGATGATACATCAACACCAAGACCATGACGCTACATTGACACCGAGATCGGCGGTCTACACCGTGACCGTGACACTGCATCGACACTGCAACCACGACGTTGCGTCGACACCGCGACCGCTGTCGACGCCGCCCAGGATAGCAAATCATAGAATGATTTTATCTTGAGCTATGCTTATCCATTTTCAACAAAACGAAGTGCGTTGGAACCACGATTCAATCCTATGTCATCCTAGAAATCTTTCTCTGTGAGGGGGAAACCTGGAGGGTGATTTTTGGGGCAATTTTTGGGGAAGAATGTGAAGAACAACAAAAATCAAAAGGGGTTGCTATAAATTCGACTTGGTAAGTAGTTTTAACTATGGATTCCTTCTTATCTTCACTTCCCCTTGATCAAAACCCTTGATCCAGTGATTTGGAGGTTTGGTTTAACCTCTAATCTTGTCTTCTACCTACAGCATGCCCCATTTAGGGTTGAAAGGAAGAAGAAATTGTGGATTTTTTTAGGATCTTGATATGGATTCCAGATCTTCAAAGATGGGCTATGTTTTTAGGGTGGTTTCACACCTTAGGGTGAGTGGGTACTTCCTTTAAATACAAGATTGCATGAAAAATAGTTAAATCATTAATAATTTTCAATTGATTAGTATGCAAGTACAACCCTAAATGGTCGATTTGATCTAGCTTTTACAAGTTGATATGATATGGATTATTTATCTGTTGTAATGAATTTCAGATTATGAAATCACATTAGAAATTATTGCCATCCATCAAAATGAGAATTCTTAAAGTAATTGTAAGGGTTACATGAAAATATTGAAATCTAAGATTTTTTGCTATGGCTGAAATTGTTGTATAATTGAATAAAGAAGTTTTCCTAGTTGAATCTCCTTGGTTACAAATGATTGTTTTATTTGTATTTGCATTACATATATGTCAGATAACATCTTGGATTTCATTCCATGATATCAATGTTTGTTTGATATATCAGTAAGGAGGGTGAAACCCTAAATGAATGGAAAGTTGGAGGTTTACAATTAAACATCTTGATTCAATGTTATTCTTGATGTGTGATGTATACAAATTATGTGATTTATGTGATAAGTGAATGAGGTAAATGAAAACCTAATGATAGGGTGTTTAGTGAAACAACTATTGTGATATGAATGTTTCTCAGTTTGAGATGTGGTGATGCTTAACAGTATAGTTGTGGTAAGTGTTATCAGATGGTTATGAAATGAATAGTTTACAAAGTTGAACAAAGATATGTTGATGTGATGATTCAATTGTAAATTTAAAGAGTGAATTAGACATATAGATGCCCTGAACTCTATAGAATCCTCACAGGATGAGTCATGCGATGTGAGGAGGGAACGGTTTCCCAACTAGAAGTAGTCCAGATTGAGGTAAGCTGGAGCGCACCAGTAGGGTGCGGGGGTCTTAACCAATAGGGCAGCCTCCTTATAATTGTGTGGTACCCAACACCAACCGGGGATACCAGTGGTACCTGTGTTAATTGTTGAGTGATCAGTGATCAGTAGGTTCACTGATACACAATAAGCATGAGGGCTTTGACTCACCACCTAAGTACCCAGGTTGAGAGGTGGAGTCTGAGATATTTGGCCAATCTTATTAGCCACCGAGAGGCAGACATATCGAGGCCCGCTGCAGACGGGGTCTTACTCAAGAGATAGGCTTAGGAAACCGGGCATGCTTCTAAGCCTTGTACAGTGAGATCGTAGCTTGCTATGATTCTTTCACATGTTGTGGTACACCTCATGTGGGTTCAGGGCATAATAAGATGAATGAGAGGTTAAACAAGTGTGTGTAGTTATTCAGTTATCCTTTCTATGTTTCTAAGCTATTAGTTCTCTTTGAGATTAATCAAGAATGTTCATATATTGATTCACACTTGTAGATATCTAGAGTATCCTGTCATATTTATGATTGTCAATGATTAGACTCTTTAAAGCTTGTTGTTGTTATAATTGATATCAGTTGTTTGGCAATATATCTGTAATTATATAAGTTCTTTAAACTGTTTCTTTGACGTACTCATTTGCTGAGCGAGTCGGCTACCCCTCTACTCACAATTTTTAGGGAAATCACATGAACACTGAAGAAGGTCAAAGCATGAGAGTAGATCTACCACAGGAGTTAAGTATGAGATTAGTTGAGTTCAGTTGACCCCTGTCACTCTAGGTCCTTATATAGATGTGAGATAGTTGTAAATGACATTTTGTATCTTTGTTTCTTTAATAAGAGAGAATGTATTTGATTATCATGTCATATGTACATGGAGGTGTGAGAAACAGAATGAATGTATGTATGTGTATCTAATGTTGAGATCATATTAGAGTAATCAAAGCTTTTCTCTTGTAAAGTTTGTTTATGTGATTGAATGCGAGAAAACAAAGATTTTGAAATAAAGGAAATAAAAAGGAAAAGTTAGGAGCAAACTTTATATTAAGTGTAATCCTCTTAGTCATGCCTTAATCTCATGATTGGTGGTAATCGTGGGATGCGGGCGTGACAATCTTTTGGTATCAGAGCTTAGGCTGAGTCGTCAGGGACCATTAGGATAGAAAGTTAGAGTTATAAGTGTGGCAGATAACAATTTATGTGTTAATAGATCTGGGAAGTTTGGGTATTTGGATACCCTGGCCTGGTATCTGGATACTTAGGTTGACCAGTATCAAGCTACTCTATCTATTCTTCTCTAGATGCCCTAGCCAAGTATGCAAAGGAAGGATGGGCAAGAGAAAAACCCTAGAAATCTTAGGGTTAGGAGACTAGAAAGTAATGAAGGAATAAGAGATCAAACATAGAATGTGATACAACTCTTGCTTTATATTGCTTATTGGATTGGAGATCAATAGAAATGCTCTTATATGTATGAATTTAGATTATCAGTTTGTAGAATATATATGGTTCTTTTATATTGTTGTGTATAATGAAGTGATTCAGTTATTGTTTATATTCTTTGTATCAAGTAGACCAGAAGTTATGTTTAAATGAGTTTGCCCTAGTGGATTTTCTTTCCACATGTTTGAGATTAATAGGAGTTGGTTATTCTTGAGTAGCTCTTGGCTTTAGGACTGCAGGGTTTGGCCTGGTCCGGAGGATTATGGAAAGTAAGGATGGGATTGAAACATGATGGAGAAATATAGATTATAAAAGAAAGAGGTTAGGAGATTCAAACAAGTGCAGATTAGTCAAGTGTCCTTGTTGATAACTAATTAAACCTACATACAAGAAATGTATTAAGGGAATGTTTGAAGATAAGAATTCTAAGCCTCAAAATCATCTTCTCTTTCATATCTTCCTTAATTAGAGCAATGTGGGAATGAAGTGATAAGAAAATGAATCATATATGATGCATAACCACCATGGTAGAGACATCTAGTGAATGTAATAATGACTCGCAATATGATGATGAAACCATGGTAGGGTAAATTGAGAATGTAATCTATCTGAATGGCCAAGTAAGAGAAAGGAAATTCAACTAATAATATAAGGAAGACTTTAGTAAAATTGCGAGATCCAAAGTTTGAATTTCAAATTAAGGGAGCAAAGTCACATCACAATAACAACATGTTACTGATAATTGTTGTATAATTGAATAAAGAAGTTTTCCTAGTTGAATCTCCTTGGTTACGAATGATTGTTTTATTTGTATGTGCATTACATATATGTCAGATAACATCTTGGATTTCATTCGATGATATCAATGTTCGTTTGATATATCAGTAAGGAGGGTGAAACCCTAAATGAATGGAAAGTTGGAGGTTTACAATTAAACATCTTGATTCAATGTTATTCTTGATGTGTGATGTATACAAATTAAGTGATTTATGTGATAAGCGAATGAGGTAAATGAAACCCTAATGATAGGGTGTTCAGTGAAACAACTATTGTGATATCAATATTTGTCGGTTTGAGATGTGGTGATGCTTAACAGTACAGTTGTGGTAAGTGTTATCATATGGTTATGAAATGAACATTTTATAAAGTTGAACAAAGATATGTTGATGTGATGATTGAATTGTGAATTTAAAGAGTGAATTAGACATGTAGATGCCCTAAACACTATAGAATCCTCACAGGATGAGGCCTGCACTATGAGGAGGGAACGGTTTCCCAACTGGAAGTAGTCCATATTGAGGTAAGTCAGAGCGCACCAGTAGGGTGCGGGGTTCTTGACCAGTAGGGCAGACTCATTATAATTGTGTGGTACCCAACACCAACCGGGGATATCGGTGGTACATGTGTTACTTGTTGAGTGATAAGTGGTTAGTAGGTCCACTGATACACAATAGGCCTGAGGGATTTGACTCACTGCCTGAGTACCCAGGTTGAAAGGTGGAGCCTGAGATATCTGGCCACTCTTATTAGCCGTCGAGAGGCAGACACCCACTGTAGATGGGGTCTTACTCAATAGATGGGCTTAGGAACCCAGGCATGCTTCTAAGCCTTGTACAGTGAGATCGTAGCTTGCTGTGATTCTTTCACATGTTGTGGTACACCTCATGTGGGTTTAGGGCATAATAATATGAATGAGAGATTAAACAAGTGTGTGCAGTTATTTAATTATCCTTTGTATGTTTCTGAGTTATAAGTTCTCTTTGAGATTAATCAAGCATGTTCATATATTGATTCACTCTTGTAGATATCTAGAGTATCTTGTCATATTTATGATTTTCAGTGATTAGACTCTTTAAATCTTGATGTTGCTATAATTGATATCAGTTGTTTGGCAATATATCTATAATTATATAAGTGCTTTAAACTATTTCTTTGAAATACTCATTCACTAAGAGAGTAGGCTCACCCCTCTACTCACAATTTTTAGGGAAATCACATGGAGATTGAAGAAGGTCAAAGCATCAGAGTAGATCTACCACAAGTGTTAAGTATGAGATTAGTTGAGTTCAGTCGGTCCTTGTCACTCTAGGTCCTTGTATAGATGTGAGAGAGTTGTAAATGACATTTTGTATCTTTGTTTCTTTAATAAGAGAGAATGTATCTAATTATCATGTCGTATGTAACTGAGGTGTGAGAAACAGAATGAATGTATGGATGTGTATCATTAATGTTGAGATCATATTAGTATAATCAAATCTTTTCTCTTGTAAAGTTTGTTTATGTGATTGAATGTGAGAAAACAAATATTTTGAAATAAAGGAAATAAAAAGGAAAAGTCATGAGTGAACTTCGTATTAAGTGTAATCATCTTAGTCATGCCCTAATCTCATGATTGGTGGTAATCCTGGGATGCGGGCGTGATAGTATATTAAAATGGAAAAGCTCTTATCTGACTGTTACCCCTCGCGGTCATCTACAGCTTCAGGTTGACTCAACACATAGAGTCTAGTTGTTTCATATTGTTGCTTTTGCCTTTTTACACTATTGGTATGTAACTTTCATATGCCCTACCGAGTCTACCTCGGTTGTTGGGTCATTTCCTCCCTTCTTTTTAAACAAAAGAGTTTAGTATGCTCAACATGTCTATATCTATAACATGTTTTCTCCTCGTACTTGGTCTTATCTGTCTTATTACTGATGTAGAAGCTAAGTCAGAAGCTCTTATAGGTGGAAGGTTAGGACCTTTGTCTTTACTTAGTGACTACTGCTCTAGTACACTAGTCATTTATTGCACTGGTGGCACCAAAAACTTCGGCTTTTTAGAACAACTAGGAAAATGTCTCTAGAATTGTAGAGACTTTTCCATAATTCTCAGCTTATTGCCCCTTCTTGGGCACTGCCATCACAGATGTACTATCTGTCTGTACTTATGGCAGAGTCTATTTTCTCTCCATAGGTTAACTCTTCCCACATTTTCCACTGTTCCAGCATGACTATGTCATTCAGAAACCCTTACAGAACCTAAAGTTTCTACATTGAGGACTGGTAATCCTAGGTTGTAATGCTAGTATCCAGTCTACTATATGCATCATCGTTGTCCTAACATGCCCAAATAGGGTATCAAAAGAAGGATCCCTTATCATAGTTGGATCAATTTGGGGATTCTCAAGCAGTCATTCTCCTCTTGTCTGATCCCTTGCACCCTCTCTTGGTGCAGTAGCATTGCTTTCAGCAATGTGTTCCTTGTTTTCTCCAGACATCTTTAGGCTTTACTCTATCTTCTGCATAAGTAGAAGTCACTATAATATATATTGGAGGACACTAGAACAGGCTCAACACCTTAGTCCTATGTATCTGTAGACTCAGTGAACCTTAAGCTATGATACCAAACTTGTAATGGTCGTCATCAAATCGATAACCAAATCGTTACTAATTATGCAGAATAATCATAAACAACGGATTAGAAAAAATCACTATAATTAAAAACTATTTTGCAAGAAGGTGCTCTTCTAGATAACTCTTACTGAAAGATCCAAAACTTATACATATCATGATTTACATTGTACAACATTGTTCCATCTCATCTTGAGGACAACATATAACAGTTGCTCTATCAAAACACATACTGGAGCAACATAAAACCTCAAGGCTTAAAAGTCAAAATCTCAGATTGTTCATGAAGCCATTACGAACCGACTCCAAGGACCGGAGAGTACAGAGATGACACATAGGACTTCTATCTACAAGATATCATAGACAGTACACTCAACCTGAGTTGTTACTGCTACCCCAGATGTTGTTCCTCCTCCGCAAAAAGGTCTCCACCACTTCGTGCTCATCCACCTAAAAATTGTGGATCCCACGGGGTGAGACAATTGTCCCAGTAAGAGATATAACTCTCTACCGACCATATTATTATCATAGATAAGCATTTATAAAACTGAGCAGATGTTCTTTTATACTAACATGCAGGATTAGTCATTGTATGAATAGAACAAAATAATATCTTTACTTAAGGAAAATGATGTTTCCACCGATGGTTGAGTAATAAACCATCTATTTACTTTACAAGGAATGTAAAGAAACATAAATACCATCTATCAAGCTAAGATGTATAACTGAATTGTGCATCAAACATTGTTTACCGTATTCGATCCTTGAGAAAATATGCTACATGGCAGATCATATTTTACAATCACACTTATGCCCTGAGGAGATGAAGTATACCATGTTCATCTCCAACCGACCACAAACTTCTCACAAGTCGGTACCATACAAGGTCAATGGGAGAGCCAATTGCCATGACCTTAGCTGTCTCGGTCAGTACGAGATCACTGGAAGTGAAATCTCATGTCAATCTACAAAAGAGCATACTAGGGTATACATGCATCTATGCTCAGAGCTGCAGAATCAACTACACTCTCTTAGGGGAAACATCTACTAACAACTGTCCCCAGTTATGAAATTATTGAGTCATGGCATATAGCCATACTCTGAGCCACGGGCCAGTTCACCGTGCTCAACATAGAGTCTACAATCGTAGTCACACTCGATCCAGGACAAGGCATATAGCCAAATCGCCATTTATTTCAAGTTTGTAAGGGGATCGACTCACACATGGCCATTAATTTATATTTATGCCCCCACATATTCAAAAATATACACTCCGGGTTATGCCACGGGGAACCTATTTCACCATTCAGCAAATCTTGACACTGATGGATCTATGGTCAGGGCAACATTTTATGGTTTCTAGTGATATATTAAATTCATTATAGTATTCTTTTAGCATCAAACAAGCTATAAGCATCAATCATAAACAAATGCTATAAAGAAAGTTGTAATACATTTACCAAGTACTTTTCAAATCTTAGGAACACATTTAGATGAATAACATTTGGGATCTCAGCCCCTTATCACATTACTGGGAATTCTCATCCCTTCACATCATCATCATCATGATTACTGGATCTGGATATTAAAACCGTAGATCACCACACAACATTGTTACCTCTGTAACAGGTAACCATTACCTCTAGGTCCTCAGACTAAGGTATTTATTTCACTTTTTGTACAAGTATTTCACATAGTTCACATGGTTTGATTAAGTATCTTGTCACCTCTCACTAGGCAACAACTATACACATGGCTCACAAGGCCCATTAAACATCTTGTCACCTCTCACTAGGAAACAACTATACACATGGCTCATAAGGCCCATTAAACATCTTGTCACCTCTCACTAGGTAACAACTATACACATGGATCACAAGGCCATTAAACATCGTGTCACCTCTCACTAGGTAGAAACTATACACATGGCTCACAAGGCAATTAAACATCTTTTCACCTCTCACAAGGAAACAACTATACACATGGATCACAAGGTCATTAAACATCTTGTCACCTCTCACTAGGTAACAAATATACACATGGCTCACAAGGCCATTAAACATCTTGTCACCTCTCACTAGGTAACAACTATACACATGGCTCACAAGGCCCTTATTAGGGTTAGGGTTTCTCTTTGTAGCCGAATAGGGTTTCAAGTTCATATTATTAATCCAAACCCTAATTCATTGCTCCACACATCTAGGAGCATACATTGAAATCATAAGTATTCAATTATACTTATTTATTCTCACCATTTATCATTAAATGATTATCAACACAAAGTATGAGTTTCTCTCTCATCCTCACTAGGATATTGATTACATCATACTTTTGGTTCAATCCTCCTTTTGAGGAATATTGATTCATCATTAACAATTCACATCATCTTTTATATTGCAATTAACACAATTTGCAACATATGTCACTCAGTCAATCACATATGATTGAAGTGTCCCTTCCATATCGGGTATCAAGATGTGTGTATGTTAAAAAATTATGCTTTAAGATACATTCTTATTTCATGTGGTGTATCCATATCGGGCATGTGGTATAAACACATCACCATGTCATGCTTTAGGATGTATCCCCTAATCATCATATCGTGTACCCATATCAAATTGACTATCACTTAGTTCTTATCAACTCAATATAGCTTCATATCGAGTATGAGCTAGGCTCTTGACCCCATATCGGGTATAATATATGATCTTGGTGCCATATCGTGCACAAGGTGTGCACCATATCATGCATAGAGTGTATGCCTCATCATGTATCGTTTAAGTGGTATATACAAGATAACATATCAGTTTCCCATCAAAAATTATCATATTGGTTCTCCATGTTGGGTAACATATCAGGTTAACATGTTAGGTAGAACCTTAGGCTCATAACCCCTTCATACCTTCAAGGATTAGTCCTATCATATAGTTATATGACAAGCAAGGTGTCTAATGGAATTTTCTTATCACAATTCATTACACAAATGATAGGGTATATCGGATTTTAATCCCTCAACCAGGGTTTGCCATCATATTGGGTAAAATGAGCCATATTGTTACAACCTCAATTTTACATGTGTTATCATAATTGAAATGTAATAATCTTATGAATATGGACTTGAATTGAGAAGGTTGTATGCTTTTCTTCAAAGAATGGGTTTCTTCGCAAATCTCCCCTTTGATATGAATTTTATGATTTCTACTATTTTGTTAATCCAATAATGGATATAAAAGAGAAGAAAAGATGGAAAGTCTGAATAATAGAGAAAGATACAAGATAATGGATAATAAGAAATATATTTATGAGAAACATATAGAAATCTCTAGAAAGTGGCATTGATGACCACAATTGATTAGATTTCTTTTACATGTGATTACTAATGGAAAGAGTAGTCAAAATAAAGGAAAATAGAAATGAAAGAAATAGATAAATAAAAAAATAATGTAGAATTCACTACTCGATATGTTTCCATATACATACCTACCTCCCCTACATGGTTTGTTGTACATAAAAGATGATAAATTGATTAGATATATCAAGTGATATTTTGGTTACATGTGCCTATAACAAAGGAGTAAGAGGGGAATATCTCTTTCCTTAGTTGGTATTAGGATAAAGAATCGTCTTTTTCTGTCTAGGGAAAGATGGGAATGTGAAGATAGGGTGGAAAGGTAATAGTGCTTAATATGATTAATAATTTTCCTTGTTAGATCAAGATGCACTGCGGTAAAAGAGGAATGCTAGTACGTAGGAGCAAGAATTTTGGGAGAAATCCGTGAAGAAGATGCATATGTATATAGGATGACCCCCTCCCTTATGTGAGACACATACCTCTCACCTCTTTTCATCTTCTTCCTTTGTCGTTCCCTCCTTAACCCTAAGATTACCCCAAGAACGTTTGGTTCTAGCACAAACAACACACACTGAGGTTCTATTCATGGCATGCACTCGCATGCAGACTACTTCGTGGAGACCTTTCTTTGCTCAGATGCAATGCTCGACACCAGCATGTCATCGGTGAGGGTAGACTGGGATGAGCTGGGGTCAACACAATGGGCCTCTTAAGAGAACAAAACTCTTCTATCTGACCTCGACGTCTGGTGTGGATTCATTCCCGCCTTAGAGGGCCGATGGATGAACATGGGGTGTTCTCCCCGCTTGCACCACTCCCGTGGAGGCTAGCGCTCTACGGCACCGACAGGTGGCTAGGGCAGACAGACGATCAACCAGGGGTGGGGCTACTAGGTGGCTGGAAGGATGCCACCATGGCGTCAGGTGGCTCAGAATGTGAGCGGCGAAGCCTACAGAGGTGTGTCGTGGTGTAGGGTCTTCGGGCAGCGCTGCGACGCCCGCAGCGTGGGAGAGCAGGATCGCGTTCACGAGGAGAGGGATGAGATAGAGTCAAAAGACTCTATTTACCCCTACATGCATGCACAAGATCCAAGGGTCATACCATCTTTTTGTCGGATTCTAAGTCAAATTTTTGGTAGTTCAATAATTGGGTATCATGTCGATGTGGCAACGCTTTATTGGTCCTTTTTGTTAAAACTTGAAATAATTCTAGAAAATAATTGGTAGCTCCGATTAAGACAAGTAATATATGAAAATTGATCAGGAGAATGTAAGAAATCCATTAAAAATAGTTTTATAGTATAAATCTGATCGTAGTTCTAAAATTTCTTTAAGTTAACTATGATTATGTATTAAACAATGTGAAAACCCTAATTGTGTTTGGAAATCAGATTTAATGTCTTAATTAGGTTATTTTGAGATATAGTAACCTATTGAGAGAAAGAATAAGGATTGAATCTGATTTAGATGACAATATGCTTTCCATGGGGTTTTTACACATGAATATGTTAAAATGCACATAGAAACCCTAATTTAGGGTGAAGAATGTTTAAAGTGATTAATTTGAGATTCCTTGGAAAAATGTAATTGTGCGTTGATCCTAAGCATGTTAGGAAGGATTTTAACAAGCTAGTTAGGGTTTGTAAGTAGTTTTGCTATTTTTAGGGTTTTGGTAGTTATAAGGATGAAAAGTGTAGAAAATCCCTAATGAAACCCTAAAATGAATTAGGAAACCCTAGGAAGCAATTTCATGTCGAATAGATAGAATCTTGATAAAGTGTGTAGTAAATAGAGTACATGTGCTTTTCAGGATTCTTGATTGTGTGGTTGAACTACTTTCTTGGATTGCTTTCTTGGTTGGAATTTCTATTAGCTTGTGAAATCTACTGAATAGGTATGTGGTTATGCTTATGATTAAATCGCTTTTGTTTCCCGGTGATTCCCGAAATATTATCGATTGCTTGGAAAAATTCTTGATTGTCTTTTATTTCATGCAATTATAAAGTGACTATGACTATCACTATAATTATATGTGCATAACTAGCTCAGATTCTGGTCCTCCTTTGTAGCTCTGATGTTGATGATCTAGATGACCTAGTACATGGTCTACCCATAAGTAGGACCATCAGGTTATCATGATTTAGGTATTGGACTACCTTTAGGTAGGGCCATGCGACTCCACAACCCTATGTATTGATCTACCTGTAAGGTAGGATCATGGGGGTTAGTTGAGATATACCATATGAGAGGTAGTATCTATGTCCACTGTAGGGACAGCATAGAGGCTAGGGTATGTAAGGATTGAGTAGTCATGTTTAAAATGTATAGTTTGCTTGTTAAACCATAATTGCTTGCAATATGTTGTTACAATTGAATGCAAGATTATTGTTTCCCCCACATACCAGTATAATTTGTGATACGGACCACTGTATTGTTTGTCAACATTTTAGGTTATCAAGAAAATGGATATTCCTTTAAAGTGACATTGATGGAATAAAGCTTAATAATGAATTGGAGGATTTTAGTTAGATAAGTTCTTTCTTGGGTAAAGATTTCCACTTCCGATATTTTGCAAGGTATGAATAGAAAAAATTTATTCCAGTAAAAGTTTAGTTGTAGTAGAATTTATTAATTATTGTTGATTATTTGCAAAACCACTTATCCTATTTTGGGATAACGCCTCTGACCTCTTGGTCTCCCTTAACTAGGGGTTACTGGGAGGCATGGTCGTTACATTTGGTATCAGAGCGAGCTTTTCCATTTAATCTTATGTAATTATTAAACTTTACAAACTCTTTAGAGCCCCAGGGAGTTATTAGAGGATTTTCCAAAGATTGTGGTATCTAGAAAAGGATCACGGTCCGGGGGCTAGAAATATTTTCCTCTGCCTTGCTAGTCGGTCATCAAGACTCTCAAATGCGGTGTGACTACTTGGACAAAGTCTGAGGTCTTGACTCGAAATAAGATACCTTTAGGACTCTGTCATCTATTTCGTCCCATCTCAACCCTAATTTAATTAAGTATTCTAAGGCTTAAGGTTTTTCTCTCTCTTTCCCACCCTCTTGAGGTCAGGGCATGTATGATAAGATTAAGGAATCCTCCACCAAATTAATGAAAAGCATGCAAATAAGATGTCATGGACATAATCTTAATAGTTTAAGCATAAACTAAAGATTAGTTACATGCTTAGGTGACATGGCCCATGTTTCCATGCTCTTGGTTACCCCTTAGGAGAACGTTGAGGTTGAACCATCTTGTAGGAATAGGACGAGAGAGTTAGACTTGGAGGAAGAAGCCTCCATGAAGAGGAAGAGACCTGGTGCATCCTCTATGGATGAGGCTGACCCAAACCCTAAACATAGATGGAGAAAGAGAAGACACGATGAGTTGGATATCATAGTTGACCATGCATGTACGTATGTGGGATAGACATGCATGTTGTATAGAGGTTTTGAGTATCCATAAGAAGCATGAACTAGGTGTAGTTGGTTGACCGTAGTGCCTTGTGGCGACCCGACCTTAGAGGGGTCGTGTCTGTTAGGGTGAGGGATGACTCCCTCATTGAGGAGGTCAGTGGTAACTGTATAAGAACCCTAAATTCCATATACGAGTAGAAGAAGAGGCGTACACCAACCTAGAAGAGAACAGGAACAAGGCCGATAGTAGGTTTTAGACCTAGACCCGAAGGGCTATGCCTGATGTTCATGAGATGAGCATGCATAGCGTTGGATAATTTTGGTCAGAAAAAGGTTTTGGATCTTACCTATCACCTAGGTAAGTGTAGACATGTAAACTTAAGAGCTTGAACCATCTTCAGAGAGAGAACCTCCAATGGTAGGACCCATTATAGGGTTAGAGAAAGGATGGAACCTGATGAAGGAGGTTGGAGACCTTCCTTCTGAGACATAAGAAACCATGTGAAGTTGGATATGATATGACCTAGTTTAGACGACCCATAGTAGATATCATTCATGACCCTTGGAGGCTTGTTGTACCTTAGATGCCTTTAGAGGAACCAAACCCTAGAATGAGAAAGAGGTGATGAGTACCTACCTTTTAGGAGAGTAACAAAGAGTTCCTTAGACCATGATAAGGTATGATACCAAGTTGTGATGCATCATACCCAGTTGACTCTAAAGGTTTTTCATAGGGAAGAGTGTTAAGAAGTTTATGCCCTATCTGGTATAGGTTCAGTTCATGGTTGAATAGTTGAGCATGCAGCTAACTAGCTGATGGATAAGAGGTGAACCTTGGGTTCCTGGACCAAAGAGGGGAAGTAGTAGTATCTGGTTCACATGAGGATCACGAGGCTATTCGATTTCATGGTATTTGAGTATGGCACCCCCCTCATGTTTAAGTGCAATAGGAAACCCCAAATGAACAAAGATATATGTTTAATGAACCACTATCATAGGTTGGTGACATATGCATGGATGATATTAGTTCGACCTTGAGGAATGATGAATTTGTATGACATACCAAGGAACTTAGCATGGTTTAGTAGGTTTTCTTGTTGCTAGATACATTCATAAGTAGCATGGTAGGACGAAGCATGCATGTGATGATGTGAACCCTAGAAGTATGGACGTTTGTGACCTTTGTTACTATCAAGTGATAGTTTTCTCCCATCCTAGGAAGGAACCCTTTATGTAAGGTGGGCACCAACTTTTGATTAGATTTGAGGTAACCTAAAGAGGTCTCTTATAAGAGTTTGATGAGCTAAGTGAAGATCACAAAGTATGATCATGAATCTCTAGACCCATGTATGACCACCTATGATGGGCATGATGATATGTTGCCATGGAGGTAACATGTACGGGGTCAGACAAAGGTAGGTAGGTCGCCATGATTCCTATGAGGGATGCAAAGTTAGCCCTATATGCCCAAAGAGAGGATGGAGATTCGGGTGAGGATTTAAGTATAAAGATGTGCTTGAGTATCCACACAGAAACCATGAACCACCTTAGAATCCTAAGTCAGCACTAAGGTCAAGTAGGGATAAGACCGATGGGATTAGGAGTTGTATGTTCCCTGAATGCACAAGACCATAGGGTCAAAAGGTAACAGCTACCTTTGCCTGAGGCCCATGAGTTATGACGTTGGCCACCTTCATGAGTTCATGAGGCCTAAAGGGTAAAAGTGAGAGGGACTCCTTAGATGCATAAGGGTCAGATTACCCCAAAACTACTGGCACCCTAGAGACCTCGAGGTAATGAGTAAGGGTTGTACAAAAGAATGATGCAGAGACCCAAGAATGTTTGGGAATAGCCTTACCATGGATAAAAACATAGATTGGAGATGTTATGATGTGGAGACATGATAGGTATGTTTCAACTTATTTTGGAAAGTGTAATGGAATTGTGTGATGCACCATCTCTACTCTTGGAACGTGATGAACTTTGTGTTTGGACTGCAGCCAAATACATATTTCATCTTGTTATGGGTGTGAGATATATGGAAAAATGCTTGCCATATACTAAGGATGAAAGTGATATGAGTTGAAACCCTTCTACGATGATTGAGGATAAAGGAAGTACCACAACTTATGATAGTACATTGGAAAGATGGTTTTAATATGAAGAACGTACCTTCCTAGAAGTAGTTGGAATTTATGAGTCATAAGTTCAGGTTTGATAATCGAGATGATGAGCTCAATGTCATCTTGACTCAGTTAGACCTACACCCGAGATAAGGATGATGAGTGAAGAATATGAGGGTTTATGTCTTCACCATCACCTAGTAGGTAAGGATGCTTATGTGGTGACACAATGTTCTTAGCAGAATACAACATTTGTCTTTCATATCCAGTAGAGAGATAGGAAAAGGTTGTTAGGTGAACCCTACGATCATTAGAAGATGGGACCTATGCGGCTAACACTCAGATATAACCTGACCTGTTGGTCGAGTTAGTGGGTTCTTGGTTAGCCAGCCTAGAGCTTGAGGAGATAAAAGGATGGTTGTAAGAACCTTAGATACACCTCTTAGGACCAGAAGGTGGTGAAACCCACTACCAGAGTGTTTTAGGGTTTCTGAGGAGCCAACCTTGAGGAATCATGACAAGTAGAGGCTCATGATGTTAAGTACACCATAGTACTACCAAGATAGTTTTAGTTTACAGTAGTACTTTGAATACCTGAGATGAAGAAGTATATAAATTTGCATGTGGCTTCTCGCCAAGCATGTGAGGAGGTGAAGGATGACCATTTGTAACCCGGTGACTTGCTACAGATTATGAAGAGTCCTCGAGAGGGAATGGGAGTGGATCACCATGGATGTTGTGGTGAGTCTCCCCTGGACCAAGAGAGGTTAGGATGCAATATGGGTTATGGTAAATTGCCTTACCAAGTTGACTTAACCCCTTGCCTAAGAGAGAGTGTTGTCAATGTGATAGATCTGATTGAACTGTATTCATGAGAGAGAGATAGTTCAACTACACTGTGATTTGGGTTCGATATCATGAGTATGACCTCAAGTTCACTTCCATGTTGTGGAAGTAGGTGCAAGAAGAACTTGATGCTAGATTGAAGTTTAGTACCTCATACCACCCCTGGCTGATAGACAGTCAAGAGAGTATGATCTAGACTAAAGGGTATAATGAGAGCATGTGTGTTCGTTCAGGGTGGTACATAGGAGCAGCTCCTGCCTTAGGAGAGTTTTCTTGTGATGATAGCCACCATAGCTAGTATTGAGATGTAAGAAGCTATGTAAGGGAGTATGTGTCGGTCACCACTTCATTACGATGATGTCGGTGAAAGGACCTTGTGAAGGTCAGTGAGAACACAGTGTGTGCAGATGAAGTCTCTTTGATCATGCGATGGTAGAGCAGCCTAGGGGCGACATGAGTCATGAGTTGATGAAAAGCAGACTGATATGCAGTTCACTGTGGGAAAATATGTGTTATGAAAACCCGACCCCTCTGAGCTATAGCTAAAGTTGAGTCCCCGATACGTGGGTCCATTTGAGCTGGATGGGTGGAGATGCTTATATTTAGCCTTACCCCACAAGATAACATGATGTATGGTGTGTTCTATGAGTTTGATCTAGGGCACTATGTGATGTATCCCAACCATGTCTTGAGCCACGAACATGTTGAGCTTCTAGGGAGGCTAAAATATCCTGAGTCACCTATGAGGGTACAAGATACCAAGGTGGAAGAAAACTTAGATGTAAGAATATAAGATGATAAAGGTTCCTTGGAAGCACCATGGAGAGGGTGGAGCCACATGGGAGCTGATGATGGACATAAGGAAGTCTTATCCTGTTTGTTTATATGTTTGGTGGGATTTTGAGGGAAAAATTATTATAAGAGGGGAAGGATGTTACAACCTCAATTTTACATGTGTTTTCATAATTGAAATGTAATAATCTCATGAATATGGAATTGAATTGAGAAGGTTGTATGCTTTGCTTCAAAGAATGGGTTTCTTTGCAAATCTCCCCTTTGATATGAATTTCATGATTTCTACTGTTTTGTTAATCCAATAATGGATATAAAAGAAAACAAAAGATGGAAAGTCTGAATAATAGAGAAAGATACAAGATAATGGATAATAAGCAATATATTTATGAGAAACGTATAGAAATATCTAGAAAGTGGCATTGATGGCCACAATTGATTAGATTTTGTTTACATGTGATTACTAATGGAAAGAGTAGTCAAAATAAAGGAAAATAGAAAAGAAAGAAATAGAGAAATAAATGAATAATCTAGAATTCACTACTCAATATCTTGCCATATACATACCTACCTCGCTTACACAGATTGTTGTACATAAAAGATGATAAATTGATTAGATATATCAAGTGATATTTTGGTTACATGTGCCTATAACAAACGAGTAAGAGGGGCATATATCTTTCCTTAGTTGGTATTAGGATAAAGAATCGTCTTTTTCTATCTAGGGAAACATGGGAATGTGAAGATAGGGTGGAAAGGTAATGGTGCTTAATATGATTAATAATTTTCCTTGTTAGATCAAGATGCACTGCGATAAAAGAGGAAACCTAGTACATAGGAGCAAGATTTCTTGGAGAAATCCGTGAAGAAGATGCATATGTGTATATAGGATGACCCCCCCCCTTTGTGAAAGACACATACCTCTCCCCTCCCTGTGTCTTCTTCCTCTGTCGTTCCCTCCTTAACCCTAAGATTACCCCAAGAATATTTGGTTCTAGAACAAACAACGCACACTGAGGTTGCTATTCATGGCATGCACTCGCCTACAGACTGCTTCGTGGTGACCTTTCTTTTCTTAGATGCAACGCTCGGCACCAGCATGTCATCGGCAAGGGTAGATCGGGATGAGTTGGGGTCGACGCAATGGGCCTCTCGAGAGAACATAACTCTTCTATCTGACCCTGATGTCTAGTGCGGATTCATTCCTGCCTCAAAGGGCCGATGGATGGACATGGGGTGTTCTCCCAGCTTGCACCACTCCCGTGGAGGTTGGGCGCTTTACGACATCAGAAGGTGGCTAGGGTAGACAAACGATCAACCTTGGGCAGGGCTACTAGACGGCTGGAAGGATGCCACCATGGCATCATGTGGCTTGGAACGCAAGCGGCGAAGCCAATAGAAGTCTTTGGTGGTGTAGGGCCATCGGGCAGCACTCTGACGCCCGCAGTGTGGGAGCGCAGGCTCATGTTCGCGGTGAGAGGGATGAGATAGAGTTGAAAGACTCTATTACCCCTGCACGAATGCACAAGATCTAAGGGCCATACCATCTTTTTGTCGGATTCTAAGTCGAATTGATGGTAAGTCAATAATTGGGTATCATGTCGACGTGGCAATGCTTTATTGATCCTTTTCTATTAAAACTTGAAATAATTCTAGAAAATAATTGGTAGCTTTGATTAAGATAAGTAATATGTGAAAATTGAACAGGAGAATGTAAGAAATCCATTAAAAATAGTTGTATAGTCTAAATATGATCATAGCTCTAAAATAGCTTTAAGTTAACTATGATTACGCATTAAACAATGTGAAAACCCTAATTGTGTTTGGAAATTGGATTTAATGTCGTAATTAGGTCAATTTGAGATATAGTAACATGTTGAGAGAAAGAATAAGGATTGAATCTGACTTAGATGATAATATGCTTTCCATGGGGTTTTTACACATGAATATGTTAAAATGCACATAGAAACCCTAATTTAGGGTGAAGAATGTTTAAAGTGATTAATTCGAGATTTCTTAGAATAATGTAATTGTGCATTAATCCTAAGCCTGTTAGGAAGGATTTTAACAAGCTAGTTAGGATTTGTAAGCAGTTTTGTTGTTTTTAGGGTTTTGGTAGTTATAATGATGAAAAGTGTAGAAAAACCCTAATCAAACCCTAAAATGAATTAGGAAACCTTAGGAAGCAATTTCAAATTGAATAGATAGAATCTTGATAAAGTGTGTAGTAAATATAGTACATGTGCTTTTCAAGATTCTTGATTGTGTGGTTGAACTACTTGCTTGGATTGCTTTCTTGGTTGGAATTTCTATTAGCTTGTGAAATCTACTGAACAGGTATGTGGTTACGCTTATGATTAAATCACTTTAGTTTCCCACCCGATTCTCAAAGTATTATCGATTGCTTGGAATAAATTCTTGATTGTCTTTTATTTCATGCAATTATAAAGTGACTATGACTATCACCATAATTATATGTTCATAACTAGCTCAAATCTTAGTCCTCCTCTGTAACTCTGATGTTGATGAGATAGATGACCTAATACATGGTCTACCTGCGAGTAGGTCCATCGGGTTATCATGATTCAGGGATTGGACTACCTTTAGGTAGGGCCATGCGACTCCACAACCCTATGTATTGATCTACCTGTAAGGTAGGATCATGGGGGTTAGTTGAGATCTACCATATGAGAGGTAGTATCTATGTCCACTGTAGGGATAGCACAGAGGCTAGGGTATGTAAGGATTGAGTAGTCATGTTTAAAATGTAAAGTTTGCTTGTTAAACCATAATTGCTTGCAATATGTTTTTACAATTAAATGCAAGATTATTGTTTCCCCCACATACTAGTATAATTCATTATACTGACCTCCGTTTTGTTTGTCGGCGTTTTAGGTTATCAAGAAATTGCAGATTCCTTTAAAATGACATTGATGGAATAAATCTTAATAAAGAATTGTAGGATTGTAGTTAGATAAGTTCTTTCTTGGGTAAAGATTTCCACTTCCGATATTTTGCAAGCTATGAATAGAATAAATTTATTCCAGTAAAAGTTTAGTTGTAGTAGAATTTATTAATTATTGTTGATTATTTGCAAAACCACTGATTCTATTTTGGGATAACGCCTATGACCTCTTGGTCTCCCTTAATTGGGGGTTACCGAGAGGAGGGGTCATTACACATATCGTGCATGAGGTATGAATTGGACCTCATATTGTTCAAAAGGTAGAAGTTGGTGCCATTCTTAGCATCCAAGGGATATCATTCATATCGTTCATGTAGTATCACTCACCACTTGTATCGGCTTACCCATCACCTTGGGTTTCTAACTCTATATTATTTAGAGTGTTCACTATCTCTATATCATGTAAGAGTTGTAATCTTAGACTTGTATCGTGTATAAGGGGTAATTGGGTATCTCCCATATCATGCAAAAGGCATGAATCATATCGTGTATGAGCTATCATCCATCCCCATATCGGGTTAACCCCCATCTTGGGTTTCATATCGGGTTAAGGTATTTCAACCACATCGGGCTATACCTTGAATTTGAATCCATGTCTTATAATATGCATAAGAGTATACTTCATCAACCATATCGTGCACCAGATGTGTGATTCCTGATATCGTGTACAAGAGGTGTATTACATGATCATATCGGGTGAGGAGCACATTCTATTCTTATTCATATTGGGTTACCCAAACTAGGGTTTCATATCGACTTACAAGTATGCCCTTGTTCCTATATCGTGCATGGAGTATATATCGTGCAATAGGTATTATGGTTAACATCATATCATGTTCCAAGGTATGAACTTCATCTCCATGTCGTGCAAGGAGATATAATCTCACAAGCATATCGTGCAAGGGATACATGGATATCACCATATCGGGTATGAGCTACTTGTTTGTATGCTTGAACCCGATATCACTTTATAAAGTGATACCATCTTCTTCAAGCTCTAGAACTTCATTATATCTATTCTAGTTTATGAATAATAGGTCTAGGAAATTCTTAGAACTCATGGAATCATCAAGTACTAAATAAAAACTCAGAATTGAAAGTAATCATCTAGTGTAACAAGTTAAGTAGTAAATAATAACATGATTGGGTTCACGTTATATAACCCACCTTATTAACACTTCAAAGCTCCAAGCTCCAAAGCTTCATGTCCTAAGGTTGAAGATGAACTTCTCCAAGGTCCAAGGCTCGTTCACAAATCCTCCATAGATAAGAAATCACCATAGTTAAGCACTTGGTGAAGAAGCAAAGAAAGGAATATTCATAACCCAATATCCTACTTCAACTAAGGTTGAAGATGACCAAAGCCTTACCTAAAGCTTGGTTCTCAAGATCTCCTTGCTCCTTGAGCTACTTTACACAATACCTAAGGGGCTTTAAATGATATCTCTAAGGGATATGGTTTGTGAGGATCGTAAACTTTCATAAGTTGGTGAAAGGTGAAGTATATATACTTGGTTTCATGAGATAAAGTGTATAAGAGGTGTCCTCTCCTCATGCTACTAGATGACATGTGGCCATGCATGGTTGACACGTGCCATGCATGCACACATCTATATCTTGCCATGTAAGAGTCTTGAGGATAAGCTAGGGATAATATCTCAGCCATCCTTTATCTTCTTGCATAAGTTTCCTCATCTTTATCTCATCAACAAGGCAACTTGATACACTTTTTGCAAGGGGCTTTGAAACCCATCATGGACCACCTCCTTGAGGTTCTCTGCTCATAATGGACTTTTCCAGGGCTCAAAAAACTGATAGCAGGCCTCTATCATGGCTCCTTGGCCGATAGGACTCCTATGTCAAGCCTACAACCCGATACATCACATATAAAGCTTCTCCTTCAACTCTTTCCTTGGTCTTTCCATCACGAAGAGTATCATTACTCAAAAGTGATTCAAACATAGTATCTCCTTCTTTCTCTTTCCTCGAAAAGACACATAGAGGGAGTAGGGACACTCTAGAGGTAGTAATTTGCATTCCAACCCCATTTATTTGGTAAATTACAAATTGTACCAAAATTGGTGCACAAAGTACTAACATTGTTCAAACAAGTTATAACTTGGGATTTAGGCTTTCCACAGGCCACCAATTAGCATCGCTATCTTTCTTATGATACTAAAACACTTAGAACACATTCCACATGTGACACTTTGCAATGTAACCCCTCATCTTGGGTAAATTGCACTTTTCACTCAGACTTTCATATAATGCACAAATAGTTTGCAATTAAGCTCGAACTTGAAAACAAACTTAACCAGAATCCTTAATTACTTTTCAAAAGAATAGAATCAGTTTGTAAGTAACATCCTTAAGCAAAACTCCTAGGGTTAATCCATAACTCAGGTCAAGGGTGTTATAATGTTTGTTTTACATTGCAATGTCTTTCATCATCAAAAATTATTTTTATTATACTATTCTATGTACAAAAGAAATTTTCTCTATTTTCATCAAAGTTTTCTTGAAATAAGTCACAATGAAAAGATATGAGAAGTTTTCATGGATAAAACCTAAACCGAGTTGGAATAGAATTTAACCCTAGTTTTGTATGAAGAAGTGACTAGGAATATGTGAAGTAATATAAGGTGTAGTGGACCTACCCTGTGAATTTTTGGATCTTAGGGTCGTTAGGTTAGAGACATGAGGACCTAAAGATCAACCCTAGATGGTATGACTTTTTAGTTGGATACATGAACAACATAAACCACAAAAACCCTCACAACTAAAAGAAGCATAAGTGACCATAGTACCTTGATGATGTTTGGATTTACTTATTAGGTCAAACCTTTTTAAGGGTGGATAGTAGTTGAATGTTGATGTTTGGATCAATAGATTTTGAGGACAAAATCCTTTTAAGGGGTGGAGTTATGTAACATACTGAATATTAGACCATACCCTAGAACTTTAACCTTTTGGATTTATCCAAACAAATTTGAGGTTAGATCTAAAAGATAATCCTAATGAGCTAATGCATGTATAAATCACCCTAATATAATCTAATGTTTCACATAGTCTTAGGCCAATAATGGACACATAAAATATGTCACATGAGGTAAATATAAAATTTCGTTTAAAATATTCATACATAACTCTTTAGGTGGAATATGAAGTTTTGGAACCTAATTGGATGAATACAGGTAATAATAAGGATATGTGACAACTAAAAGGATAATAGGCCCCAAGTAATAAAGGTCACATATCTCATAAAAGGAAATCACAAAAGTGGAAACAAACTTCAAATTTGCATTCTACATATTAAAATTAGCCTGCATGCTAGTTTTCATCTAATTTGGACAACCTTTAATATTTAGGTTAAGTTAAGAGAGAGAAAATGTGTAAAAGTCATAAAAGATAAATCATATGATAATTGATCCTCAAAAGATGAAAATAAAGGAAAATTTGTATTCAACACACTAATTTTACTTATGGATGAAGTTTTGCCAAATTTGGATAATCCTAACATCATTAATGTATGAAGAAAGAGAAACTAAGATTTGATTAATTAATATATTAAAAGTTTCCAAACATAAAATCTAATTACATAATCAGAATTTACATGCCTTAATTGACCTTTGTGCAAAATTTCACTTAATTTGGATAACATTTGGAGCATTATTTGAAGAAAGAGAAAGAGGATATTAATGCAATGTGACTTTATTCAATTGCCTGATTTTGTCACGTAATTCAATGTCAATTTTCACCTAAGTTTCCTTGTCACGCTTTACCTAGATTTTTTGTGATGCGGCTAGTTTCTCCCGCCATTGGATCCCCATCGAACGACTACAAAGTCATCTACTACCTTGGGTAGGAGTCTGACGAGGCCGTAAACGGTGCCCAAAAGTTCAATTTTCCATATCTCCCCCTCTACTCCACCTTTTTACACAATTTTTCTTGCATTGTGATTAGGAGAGAAACCCAAATCTTTCCATCCCTACTTTCCCCATCTTTTCCTTTCCTAATCGAAAAACCCTGATTCAACTTCTCTCACCCGAGTTCCCAATTTCCCATATCATGTTACACGACACGTTGTCTATAAATACCTCACGCCGAAGCACCCTCGACTCCACCAAAGTTTTTTGCATACTTCAATTTGCTCGTTCATCTCGCCATCATACCTGGCCTACTTGGTTTCACTTTCCAAGGATCGCGACTTCGATTGAGATTTCTACACCGCCTCTGGCCTAATTGGCTATCCAGTGAGCTTCTTGGACCCCTTCTCCTTCTGTCTGTATACTTAGTTGATCATACAAGTGTGTATATCTCCCTAATGAAAAGGCATTGTTGGCTTCTACTTATGACATCTCTGACTAGGGTTCCTATTTGCTCCCCATCCGCATGTGAACTTGTTTTAGCACCAGTAACTTTGGTCAGACAATTTCTTCCTCTCTTTTGCTCGTTTCATCATTCGTGTCCCCAGCTTCTCTTTTAGTTTACTCCTGCTTTCTGTTCACCATGGCAAGGTGATACTTCTATTTCCAACCGTTTGTGGTACTCAAGCATTGATGCTCTGGCCTCGTCGAGCCCTCACAGAGTTAACCAGTCTGACTACCTGTTGAGCAGAGGGTCGAGGTGTTGTGGCTTTCCTCTTCCTGTCGCTAGAGTTCACGAACATGGCGTAGAGGTCTATTGGGGATGAATCCCTGATATGACTTATCAACTTTACCCTCCAATATTTTCTCTTTCCCTATGTTTTTCGACCGAGGGCATTTTTGTCATTTTGCCCCTTTCATTTCTTTGCTTTGTGCCTTGGTCTCGCTGATGTGGATGAGTCATCGGCCAAGTTGTCCAACCCTGATTGGGCCAACTTGGATGTGCGGCCCTCTCCCTCTCTCTCTTCCACTTTCTCAAGAACTTTCCTTACGTGGAATTTCCTGATTGGATGTATTTTATATAATTCATAACTAATTATTTATTGATTAAAAAATACAAATAAATAGTCAATAAATTTAGAAAAAATAAGATCTATCCAATGGTACTTGGTTTTATCTCCTAAATCAAATGTTTTATGAAGGGTTCTTTTCAATGGATTAATCTAAGTATGAAATAACTTGCAAAATTCATAACTAATTATCTATAAGTCAGAAAAATATAATAAAATATGTTTTAAGCTCAAAAAAGTATAATCTAAAACATGGCATAGTTTTGTTAATGTAATTCATATATAAGGAAAAAGGTGATATTTAGGGTTTGAGTAATTAATGTGAAATCGACTTTAAATCTACATATATGCTTAATAGGTTCTTTAGAGGCCTTGGCTTGGACCTAGATTTGACTTTGGATAGTTTAGACTCTCAAGAGAGGTATGATTTCATCCCACATTATTTCTATATAGTGCAATTTCTAATTTGTCTATCTAAATGTATGTTTGCATCTCTTATTATTTTGTTTGAGCAATTCACCTATTTTCTTCTTTCTCTTGGTCCTATGGACAATAGCCTACACAATATTCTTTCTTTTGTAAATTATGGTTCATGTGAACTACTTTATTTAGTATTGATCTTGTGATCATATTTGGACATTCTCTTGGTCTCTTTTTTATATATTGTGCTTGTTGGAACACTATTTGATGATACGTGATATCTTTTGTCACTTGTATGGTGTATGTTTATGTTGTCCATTACTATGATGGCAACTTCTGTATAATTTGAATATACTTTCTACTTGTCTCTACATTAAACATGCTATGTGATTCAATAGCATTAGAGTAGTGTAATTCCATTGGTTTTTGGGCAGTATGCCCCTGTTATTATTGGGATGGAGGTTGTGGTGCCCCATACCCAGGTTTCAAGTTTGTGAGACTTGTCCCAACTTTTATATATATTGGGAGTTTGGCAGTACATCATTCTCTATTAGGTTTCAAGTTTGTGAGGCTTGGCTCCCTTTATCTTTATATTATTCTAGTGTTATGCTTATCTCACACGCATGCAGGTTGATAATTATGGGGTGTGTGCCCTAATTCTTTATATGTGCTAGTATGGCACCATTTTATTTGTTTGGTTGTGGCAAGTATCTCTTTTATTATGATTCATTTCTTTTATGCATGATTGGGTAGTCCTTTCATTTCTATGGGAAGCATTGTATATTTTGTTGTCCTTTTATTCCATATATTGCTCAATTTTCTTTTTAGTATGCACATACTGACCTTTGTTGATGTCTTCTACTTTTATCTTCTTGTTAGGGTATGCTTCCAACACTAGGTGGAGGACATGGAGGACCATGGCATAAAGATATGGACATAACTTAAGGACTTAAAGCTTGGAGACAAACATTGATATTGTTTAGATTTCCCTCTACTTAGATCCTTATGTTGTATCTTACATGTAAACCCTTGTGGAAGATTATTATGTTCTTTTGTAACCTTATGATCAATTGAATATAGTCAATATTTATATTCCTCTTCTATAATTTGGTAATTTTGAATATCATTAATAATATTTGAAAATTTTACACCCACTCCAACATATATTTTGGGTGTGTTTGGACTAGAGGTTCTATTCTTCAAACTTTTAGTAGGGAGTGGATCCCCTAGCAGGTCCCACTCCTTACACACATCAAGGTGTGTTGACCCTACCAACACAAGGTGTTACGACCGAAACCCACTGGTGTCACGGTCGAAACCAAATAAACTTAACATGTTATGTTCATGTCACAGCTTGAACATGCATCTCGACCATCAAACTGAGCCAACTTTCCTACAATGTCGTCCCACAGACTGAGTGGCCATGCAGCAATGCTGCGTCACAACCAGCAAGGTGTAGCGACCATCGTTAACAAGGTGTCTCAACCATAAGGAAGTCCAAAGGTTGTCTCAACCATAAGATAGACATATGCCCAACATCAACACAGTTCCAAACTAGGTCGAGACAGGTAATTTACATGCGGGAATGCCAAACGTCAATAGGGGGAATAACACCCTTAACCATGGTGATCATTAAACCCTAGAACTTGTTCATGAAACTATGTATAGAGAGAGATAACCAAGATTCTTATCCATGTTAACATACTCAAAACCTACTATTATCTATATTAATTAACCATATATCAGATATTAATGTTCCATAAATCCCGATCCAAAGAAACACACAAACCATCCATTTACTACAAAATCGGGTGCTATCATTTTAGGATTTATAACAAGAATAATTTTTTTTCAAGAATACGACAAGATTAAACCCTAAATTTTATCATCCCTCTTACCATAAGGAACATATTTTTAAGATCTAAAAAAACAACATATGATTAGGTTTAATATGCACAAAATACATGTGGGAAAAGTTATATAACCCGCTTAATTTGGAGAGAACCAATCTCCCAAAATCACAAGCTCCAAGAACTCCCACCAAGATTCAACACTTTGGCCAAAGGATCACCTCAAAAGAGAAGAAAGACCTTGGCCACAAAAGAGCTCAAGAAAGAGAGAAAACTGTAAGGACCCTGACCTACATTTTAGGATAACCCTATTTTCTTTGCTTAAGTATGTTGCTTAGCTCCTTGATCTAATCATCTGAGATGTAATTAGGGCATGTTGGAAGCTTGAATTCCTTGTTTTAGCTTCATGTTTGTGTTTTGTGGTGAGGTTTGGTGCAAATTACAATTTACCCAGGATAAGGGTTGATGTGCATGTTTGCCAGCTCTAGAGTGTTCCTTCTCTCTCTTAGAATCATCTAGATGAAATAGAAAGAGATGGACACCTTGTTTGAACCTTAGATGAGTGGTGACTTCTTTGGTGGTGTTTTTGGACACATGTTTGAGTTGTGCCTTGCACCTAGGAGTGTTGTCTCGGGCTTGAGAGCCTTGGAGGGCTTTGTATCGATTTGTGGATGTTTTGAGGAACATTCTATCAGTTTTTTGGTGTCTATGGATGCACCATATCAGTTTGTGGCACCTATGGTTTACCCCTATTGGGTTGTGAAGAAAGGTAGAGATGTGAATCGGCTTGAAGCTAGGAAGGTGACCTAGTAGGCGACACATAGCTCTTATCAACTTGTTGCATGGTGTTGCATGTGGCTTTTTATTTGTGGACAAGTGTCATCTAGAGTTATATGGTGACACCTTCCCCTTTCTCTCTCTTTCATCTCTCTGGTATATATATCTCTTTCTCCCCATGCAAAAGAACTCTTTTGTCTATGCTTGCATTCTCTCATTGGTGGACGACCTTGATCTATAGGAGCTTCTCCCTTGGAGCTTGGTTGATGAGTCCCTTGCTTGTAGTGTTCTCTTCATCCTCTACCTTGGTAATACATGATCCTTAGTTTCCTTTCTCTTCTTCTTTCTTCTTCTCAGCCATGAACCTTGGTTACTTCTTTTCCCTCTCATGCTCTCTTAACCTTGGTTCCTATAAGACCCCTAAACTTGCTTAAAGAGTTTAATAATCTTAATTATCATAATTTAATTCTGAAAATTCTAATATAACCTTGTGTTATGCTTTAAAATCATAATACAAGCTTAAGTTTCAAATTTGGTCCAATTTGGAGACTGTTTGGGCAAGTTATGCAATTTTATGTGCATTTTGGACTTTTCTACAATTTACCCAATTGAGAGGTTTTCTTTGCAATTTATCACTTGCATTATGTTCCTTGGATATTCTATCATCATTCTTGAGCTTGTTGAGCCATGGGGAACCCATTTAAACCTTGGTTTGAAGGTGTTTTCTCCAAGGGTATTTTAGGGTTTACCCCTTCATGGATGAGCTACCTTTAGTAGCTATCAACTAGTGAGTTATTTGTTTTTCTTGTAAATTCAAGAAACGAGGGATAAGCATGTCTCTATGGATGGTGGGAGATCTTTGTGTGTGTGTGCTTGTATATTCTTAATGGTTTAAGGCCATAGACACTTGGAAAGATACTAGAACTTCAACTTTTTCTTTTGCTTTATCTTAAAGTTTCATATACTTATCCCTAAGCACCAAAACGAGACATTTTCTCTTTACCACTTCCCTACTTCTACAAACCTCTTTCTCCCTTTGTGCTGTTGTGAATTTCCTGTCCAATTAAGAAGAAAGAGGGGAGCTTCTTGGAAAAAGAATCTAGGGTTGCAATTGACTTCCCTTTTGGGTTTAAAAATCTTCCTTCTAGTGATATTGACCTAAAAGAGTAAGAATCCCCTTATTTCCTCTGTTTATTTCTTTTTTATCATTACTCATATCTTTCTCCAGGTCAGAACCTTGCTGTTCTGTGGTAGAAATTGCTCTAAAGCTCAAAAACCCTACCTTTCTTGTTGTTCCATGGTGTTGTCTTCATGACAACTGATGGTGGTGACCAAGGGTGTTAGATGATGGTGACAACCTATGATCACCCCCTTAGGTTAGGTTTTGGATCAATTATAAGTTTAATGATAAACCATTAAGTACCATACTGATGTTATCAATCAATGATGACATTAGCTTAATATTTGATGCTGATTAATGAATATAGTGTTGATCTAACAACCTATGGTGATTTAATGGTCACTAATGATGGTGTATCAGGTCTCTACAACTTATGTTGAGTTTAGCATTGTAGTTGTAGCATCAATTAAGCCTTATACCAATGGTTTCTTGGGTTGCTTGATGCAATGGTTGGACCTATATTGTAATTGATGATTTTAACATATGAACTTGACCCAATGGTCAAGATCTAATGTTTATTCCTCCAATAAAGTGGAATGATGGCTAATGTAATATGTTGGTCCTAATAATGTGATTTATATGGTTTCCTTTATATTATCAACTTAAGGATCTTACTTGTTGACAATGGATGGCTTGTTTTAAATGAACAGTCGATTGTGGGTTTTACCCTACTCTCAATGGAACTTTTTGTGTTGTTAATCAAGGGATGTCTAGGGTTAGATGGTGACTCTTTCTAGAGCACAAATCAAGGACTTCATATGTGGTTTATCCAAGGTGTTTACTTATGTAAACAACCAATGGTCTTACCTTTTAAACATCCAATGGTTGTGGGTGACATTGTGGTATGGTGATATGGGTTGAATGATGATGGAACAAATAGAGAGTTACCCTTAATAAGGTAGTCCTACCTATTAACTCATATGAATAGAGGGGATGATAATCACATTGTGTTGATATGTAACCCTAATGAGGTATAGCTTGTTATACCTAGCTTTAATATAACTAAATGATGGTAATTGGGTATGAATAGTCCTTGAATGACTAATACAATCATGGAGTACTCTATTATTGTTGTTGAAACCCTAGTATGCTATAACCTAATGGTTACACCTTGATTTATGTGTGGGTTCATACTTAATAATGGTATGGAATGTGATGGTGATGCTTCACCTTATGCATCCATGATCCAATGGGGATGTCGTGAGTTAGGGTTTGGGTATGAGTGCTGATTAGTAGCATTAATATAATTTATCTTGTGAAGCTAATTCTAATGTAAATAGATAAATATGAGTATTCATGTTTAACATTCTTATATGATGGAATGATGGTGGAATAACCTCCTTAATATGATCATAACCTTGATATGTTAATTGGTGGTTATCATAGCCACATGGTTGATACTTTCTTATGCTAAACATGTGCATTATGAATATGATGAGGGTTAATCATATCTAGATTCCTTGCATGTTGATGTAATAAAGTAATATTCTTAATGTTACTATAACCATGCTATGATTGTTTATGAATATCTCCTAGCTCATTAATGCAATATTGTGTTGATCTGGTGTATTATATGTAAGTGATGTTGTTGAGCCTTGTTATAAGGCATGCAAAGATAATGATGATCTTACAGGGAATAGTATGATTGTCTTAATGACCTTTGGGCATGGTTGAGCCCTAAATGAGGTGTAATCCTCTTGTGTTGATAAGGGTTGATACCCTGTGATATTGTGAAAAGGATTTATATCCTGTGATAGTATGATGGTCTTAATGACCTTTGGTCATGGTTGAGCCCTGAATGAGGTGTAATCCTCTTGTGTTGGTAAGGGTTGATACCCTGTGATATTATGAAAAGGATTTATATCTTATGATAGTATGATGGCTAGTGTGGTCTCATGAATGGCAAGTGAATAGTACCATGTGATGATGAGATGAGAAATTATGTTACACGCATTTTATATCTTTTAAAAGTTGTGATATTTATATGCTTGCTAGAAGTGAATTAGGGTTTGTATGTCCACTTGTTTGATACAGCTTTAATTCACCCAACTTGCATAACTAATCAATTAGAACTCTAATCATGTAGTGCCCAATGCCATAGATCCATCTGAGTGTCAGAACTTGCCAGATGGTGAAATGGGTATTAATAAGGGAAACTCGGAGCACATATTGATGAGTATGTGGGGTGCTTGTCATGCTAAATTCAAGTGTTTAAGGAGGATGACTACGGTCATACCTAGCCCTCAGTTTGAGAACGGTTGTGGTCGTGTGTTGGTGATTATTTATGTGATGATATTGGAGGACAACTACAGTTGTACCTCAAATGGTAGGGTATGCGTACCCACCTCTTTTCACTAGTGTTGTGACCTATACCAAGGATGGACTAGGTTGTAGCAGCTTGACCTTGTGTGTCACTGTGGTGCACCTGAGTTGACTGGGGGAGGAGAAGATCTTAGGAGTCCAACTCTTCCTAGATCTTGTATGGCACTAATTTCGACTTAGTAGTGGTCAGTTGGATTTTGAGTGGTATCCTCAAATTCCTCAGGGCATAATAAAAGATGTAAGACAATCATGTAGCATATCTGTTTAGGGTTATACACAACGCTTCATATTGGATGATAACCCTTGTTTGTTTTCTTTTCACTAAGATCTTGTATAGTACAATAAGAGATAATAGATATGTGTTGGTCATGTTGTAAACATGCTTATGTTGTCAAATGTACTGACACTAATGGTTAAGATGTTGTTGCTAGCTATGTTTAATATTGCTAGCCACGCCTATGTAATTAGAAATGCTTAAATTGCTAATCATGCTTATGAAGTTAATTGTGCTATGATGTTAGTTCGACGTATGATATAAATATATGTTCCCTTTATTTGAGATGCCAATATTGATAGCCATGTTATGTTACTAGACATATTCATGATGTCAGGGTTGCTTATGCTACTAGATTGCTTGTGTTGTTAGCAAGGAATATGATGATAGTCAGATTAATGATAATGATTGTTATTAGAAGCAATTTGATGATATTTGAGTAGATATTTATTTAAAAAAAATGGATTGATTTGTTATCTATATAAGCATTAATGATCATACTTTTTGCTAAGATTAATTGCTTAATATGTTTAGCATACTTGAATTGTTCAATCTGCTCAATTGATTATTAAATACTCCAACTGCTTAGTTATCTACTATTTAAAATGTTGTAATAAATAAGTGTTGTTGGAGGTTATATCTCTTGTTGGGACATGGGTCTCACCCTTGTGGTTCACCACATTTTTTTCAGGTAATCAGAAGTGACGAAAACAAACATGTGGCAGCAAAGAGGAGCTATAGTAATGAATCTTTGAGAAAGCTGATTAGATGTCTAGTGTATCCTAGAGTCATCCCTGTACTCTCAGGTCAGGGCAGGAAAAGTTTGTATATGGTGTTTCAAATGAATTTGAATTTTGTTAGCATGTTAATGTTTTTTTGTGTGACATATACAAATATTGTTCTCCTGTGTATATATGTTGTGTCTAAGGCGATAGACCAATTTGTATCAAATTCTTGGAATAGTATGGATACAAGAAAGATGTTGGGCTCTTATGCAAATGTTTTTGAGCAGGTGTTGATGTTGAAATCAGTTTTATTTTACCCTTATTTATGGGTATGTGATTAATTAGTGATTGATTGTGTTTTATGTTTTGAGTAATCTCTTTTAGTGTAACGGGATCTTACAGTTCCCATCTTCTCTCTTGGAGGTGTTGTGATGATCAAGCTTGGAGGATCTTCTTCTACCTTGAGCTCATGAAGCTTGGATCTTGGTGGTGATCCTTGAGGCAGATTATATAACTCTAAACCCTCTTTGTTATTATCACGTTTTACTTGCTATCTTGTTCTTCATACTTGGCTTGTTATTACTTGCATGCTAGTAACTCTTTTGGGTAGTTTAACATTCTATTTTGGAAGATGAACCTTTCTTGTTGCTGCCTTGTGTTGCACCTTTCTACATTGCTTGTAACATTATCCTAAGGTAGGAGATAATGAGGGCAATATGATTGTGTAGGCCGATATGTAAGTGGAAGTCGACATGTAGGCTAGACCGTTAGGCTTTGGGTTGTCGTCATGACATGTGATGCCATAGATCGCCACCTCTTGTGATTGGCCATCACAACCTGAAGGCAACAAATTGTTACACCAAGAGATAGTCATCGCAACTTGATGATGGCTAGGTCATCGTACACCTCAAACTGAGACACCCAGCCAACCCTAATCCTAATGACCCATATACCTTGGTGATGCCCGACATGTTGATGCTTGTTTTATTTTGAGATGGCATTGCCCGACAGGATAAGTTGTCTGACACCCTCTCCTTGGGTGTTATGGCCCAGTACACTAGCCTTAGATGCTATAACGATACACCTCCTAAGAGGGTGGCCCGACACCTTGAAGTGCTCAACCGATACATCAAGTTGATCCATCAGATATACCCCTTTTGTGTGTTTCCCAACATGGTTTGGTTACCCGTCACACCTTAAATGGTGGTGACTGTCACACTCCCTAGAGGTGACAAACCGATATGCCTTATGCTCCAAAACGATACCCCACCTTGGTGTGGATTCTTGACTCACATGGCGTTAGCCCGATACCCTATGTTGTAACCCTAAACGATATCTTGTGATGATGTCTAAGTTACACCATGATGATTATAGGGTGGCATGAGATGATGGGATACTCTATGGTATGGTCATGTGTATGATGATAAGGGTCATGTTCCAATAACCTCTACCTTATAACTTGTCTCATCGTGATAAGGAAACTGATAACCTAAGGGTGTTTGTTGATCCAATCTTATAAACCCTAATTGGGTAAAGTGAAACCCTAATTGTAATGATGTAAACTGTAACGACCGTCACCAAACCGATAGACAAATCATTACTAATTAAGCGGAATTTAAACATAAACAACGGATTAACAAAAATCACTAAAAATTAAAACCATTTTGCAAAGAGATCCATTTCTAGGAAAACTCTTTAAGGCAGAACCAAAACTTTATATACATCATTGTTAACATTGTACATACACTGTACCATCTCTTCTTGAGGATAACATATAACAGTTGCTTTGTCAAAACATATAATGAAGCAACATAAAACCTTGAGGCTTTCAAGCCAAAACCTCAAATCGTTCATGAAACCATAACGAACCAACTCCAAGGACCTGAGAGTACAGAGACGACACATAGGACTTCTATCTACAAGACATGACAGACTGTACACTCAACTTGAGCTGTCACTGTTGTCCCTACTGGTGTTGTTCTTTTTCTGCAGAAAGGTCTTCACCTCCTCATGCATGTCCACCTAAAAATTTGGATCCCACGGGGGTGAGACAATTGAAAATTGCCCCAGTGAGAGATATAACTCTCCGCCAACAATGTTATTATCACAGTTAAATAGTATTAAACTGAGAAGAGGATAAGCAGTTTAGAACATTCTCATATTTTAAAGCATTGCAGCTATCTATGATAGAGCAGTAATTCATCTATTCATTTTATAAGGAATATGAAGAACACGTATATCATTTACCCATTATACTATCTCAAGCCTATCCTGTGATACTCATTATCATGGTATGTCATCCATGAATCATTCTCATTTCTATCTATTGGCCTCAGCCAATCTGCTAACTAGATATTGAATTGTACCAGTCATGTGAGTATACATCATCATATCTTGTCCAAGCATTGGACTATGCCAATCATATGAAACCATTCCATGCATTGGACTATGCCAATCCTTTGCAAACATTCCAGGCATTAGACTATGCCAATCCAATGATTATAGGCTTTACGCCTCTGCCAGGTATTAGTCTGTAACCAATCCTGATTACAGGCTTAACGCCTCTGCCAGGTATTGGGGTTATTACCAATCCTGTGAACAGCCTGGTATTGGACTCTACCAATCCAGTGATTATAGGCTTTATGCCTCTGCCAGGTATGGTCTGTAACCAATCCTTATTACAGGCTTTACACCTCTGCCAGGTCTTGGGGTTATTACCAATCCTATGAACAACCTGGTATTGGACTCTACCAATCCAGTGATTATAGGCTTTACGCCTCTGCCAGGTATTGGTCTGTAACCAATCCTGATTACAGGCTTTACGCCTCTGCCAGGTATTGGGGTTATTACCAATCCTGTGAACAGCCTGGTATTGGACTCTACCAATCCAGTGATTATAGGCTTTATGCCTCTGCCAGGTATTGGGGTTATTACCAATCCTGTGAACAGCCTAGTATTAGACTCTACCAATCCAGTGATTATAGGCTTTACGCCTCTGCCAGGTATTGGGGTTATTACCAATCCTGTGAACAACCTGGTATTGGACTCTACTAATCTAGTGATTATAGGTTTTACACCTCTGCCAGGTATTGGTCTATAACCAATCCTGATTATAGTCTTTATGCCTCTGCCAGGTATTGGGGTTATTACCAATCCTGTGAATAGCCTGGTATTGGACTCTACCAATCCAGTGATTATAGGATTTACGCCTCTGCCAGGTATTGGGGTTATTACCAATCCTGATTACACCGCCATGCAGTGGACTCTAACCACTCCTGATTACACATTCGTTATGGGATATCAATCCCTTAAATTCATCATTGGTTATCACATCCTTTTACTAGGCATTATACCCTAGGGCAAGCCATCATATCAATTCACATTCTTTAAGTACTACAAGTGTTCCTCTTATCTCCATTAAGCATATTCAAAACACTATAGCCCTTATTTTTCTATAAGCATAAAGCATGTATAATCAAGATTTCATTATTATTATAACCATTTATTATTGTTATGAAGTTATTGGTTTCCATTTCTCTTAGTTTATTTTGCACATTACCATTCCTTACATGAGACTTTTATAAACATCTTGTTACCTCTCATTAGGAAACAATTATTCACATGGCTCACCAGGCCCATTCTTGTCACCTCTCACTAGGCAACAACTATCCACATGGCTCACAGGGCCATTAAACATCTTGTCACCTCTCACTAGGCAACAATTATTAGGGTTAGGGTTTCCCTTTATAGCCGAATAGGGTTTCAAGTTCATATTATTAATCCAAACCCTAATTCATTGCTCCACACATCTAGGAGCATACATTAATATCATAAGCATTCAATCATACTTATTTATTCTCATCATTTATCATTAAATGAATCATCAACACAAGGTATGAGTTCCTCTCTCATCCTTATCAGGGTATGATATCATCATACTTTATTAACTTGGCTTAACCCTTTCTCAAGGTATGATAGCCTACACTTATCAAAGTGCATTCCATCTCAATGTAACAATTGACATGACACACATCATGTGTTACTCATCCAAGTATATTGGATTTAAGGTGCATCAAGGTGTAACAACCTTAAAGTGTTGGATGTGATATTTACCATGCCTTGGTGTATCACTTCCCTCATTACTTTTTAACTTACTTAAGTTCCTCAACTTATCTTGTATTAGGGTATTCCCCATCCTAATACTTTATGCACTAGCCCATCACATTTATTCTGTAGTATATTGATCATGAGTCATACATTTGAATTGTCCAACCATCATCAATTGATATGGACTCATCTCAGGTTGAGACATTGTTGATATAGGATTAACCATTATCAACCACTTTAGGTGTTTCACCTATCAAGGTATCAGTCATACCATTACTTGGTGTTACACTCATTACTCATAAGAGTGTCTTACTCTCACCTTTACAAGGTGTCTTGGGTTGGAGGTGTATGAACACTCACCATATCGGGTTAGGATTTGTACTTGCCTCCATATCGGGCATGAGGTATCTTCTTGACCTCATATCGGGCACAAGGTGTATGTATGTGTCGCCCATGATACTTATGAGGTATCAAACCATCACCATGTCGGGCTAGAAGTACATTCAATCACCCTATCGGGCTAGTCACCATCTAGGGTTAGCCATGACAGGTTAGGGTTACCATATCATATAGGGTTGTGTATTGTGCAACCCTATCGTGAAACCATGTCGTGCAACTAGGTCATGCAACCATGTCACACAACCATGTCGTGCAATAGCACTTGTTATACTTCACTTGTATCGGGTTACCCAAATTAGGGTTTCATGTCAACTTTTAAGTATTCATTCAACCTTGTATCGTGTATGGAGTCTATACTTGACTCCCTATCATGCAAGAGGTGTATACTACACCCCCATATCGTGCAAAAATGTATTCATTCATATCCATATCGTTCAAGTGAAGAAGGTGTATCATCATATCGGGTTAAAGGTGATTACTTGTATGCTTGCACCCGATATCACTTTTATAAGGTGATATCATCATATTTAAGCTCTAGACCTTTGTTATAACTATTATAGTTCATGTAAATAGGTCTAAGAAACTACTAGAACTCACAATTTCATCAACTATTTTAGGGAATTTCGGAATTAAAAGTATTTCACTAAGTATAGCAATTTAGGTGAAGAATAAAAACATGGTTGAGTTCAAGTTATATAACCCGCCTTAAGAACGACTTCAAAGCTCCAAGATCCAAAGCTCCACGTTTCTAAGGTTGAAGATGGACTTCACAACTCCTATATATGCAAAGAATCACCATGGATAAGCAATTGGTGAAGAAGAAAAGAAAGGAAGATCAAAACCCTAAATTCATGCTTCAATCCAAGGTTGAAGATGATCTTATCCTCACCTTAGGGTTAAGTATGAGCTCCTTATTGCTACGTAACACCTTTGCACGATACACTAGTGTCCTTGCACGATATTCCACCCCTCTTTCACGATATGGCACTCACTTGCATGATATGACACTCACTTGGAGTCAAAACTTCACTCTATGGCCGATATCACCCTATATGGCCAATATCACCTACTTGGGCGATATGCTCTTGCCATGGGCGATATCCCAAGGCCTATGCACGATACCACAGAATCCCTTCATGATATGGGAGCTCTATGCACTATACCTCAGGTAGGAGGGTGGTAAGGGTCGTAAAACTGCACCAAGGGGTGAAACTAGGGGTATATATACTTGTTGTTCATGAAGGAAGGCAAAAATGAGGTGTCAACATTTTGAGCTAGTAGGTGCCACGTGTCATGCATGGGTGACACGTGTACATGCATGCATCAACATTTATCTTGTCTTGAAAAATGTTTTATGATCATCTTGAGATGCAAATTCGTCCATTACTTATCCATTTGGATAAGTTATCTAGGTTTAATCACTATTTTAAGTCAAGCCGATACATTTTTTTCTAAGGAAAATTGTTGGCCATCACACCTCACCACCTTGAGGTTCTTTGCACGATATGGCCTTTTCCAAGAGTTCAGAAAATGATATGGGACACCTCCTTGGGCTCCATGTCCGATAGGCACTCATATATAAGCTTTTCTTCTTGATACAACTCAAGTTAAGCTTTCATATTCAACCCTTTTCTTGGTCATTTCATCACCAAGATTACCATCACTCATAAGTGATTCAAACATGGTGTATCATTCATTCTCTCTCCTCTAAATTATACTATGAGGGAGTAGGAATACTCTATAGGTGGTAATTTGCATATCAACCCCATATTTTGGGTAAATTACAATTTGTACCAAAATTGGTGCACAATGCTCCAACATTGTTCAAACAAGTTCAAACTTGAAATTTAGGCTTTCCACAAGCCACCACTTAGCATCATTATCTCTATTATGATGCTAAAACATATAAGGCACGTTAAACATGTGACATATTGCATTATATCCCCTCAATTAGGGTAAATTGCAGTTTGGTCCAAAAGAAAGGAAAATTGCTCAAACAGCATTCAATCGGGACCAAAATTGAAACATAAGTGTGTCACATGATAACAAAACACCTTAGAGGATTATATTAAAGTTCTAAGAAACTTTATTAGCCAAAAAATAGGGTTACCTCATAACCCAGGTCAGGGTCATTACATAAAATGTATGGCATGAATCCTATGAGATATTGGTGTTGATGTTGTATGTTCCTATTTTTAATTTCTAATAATGCAAGCAACACCAATTGATGTACATAGCCAGGTATGAGCTATGGTGGTTATGATCTATTTGAATAAGCCCTGTGAGGCACATGTGATATGGTGACTTGGTTTTACGACCTGGTAATGGCTTATTGCCTTATATGAGGTAATGGGTTCCTCAGTTATGAGATGAGGGGTTGTTACCCCAAGATATGTGTTCCTTGTGATGGACATTGGACCTTGTGATGGATATTGGTCCTTTTAGTGGACATATGATGAATAATAGGCATAAAGAGATATGATGTGATGAGATCACACCTAATATGTTTCAGTATGTGATGGTGATGTGTTATGCTCTTGTTTATGTAGAATTTTTTTAGAGGTTGTCTGTTGTAACTTGATTGATGCTTAAAGGTGTTTGAGTTGGTCTAATTATTTAAGTGGAATCTAATAATGTAGTTTTTTCTATGCCATACATCCATTTAGTGTTAGTATTTGCTAAATGGTGAAATGAGTTGAACTCAGAACGCATTTTGTTGAATATGTGGGGTGCAAGTTGAGGTATCTCCTTCTGTCCTGAATGTATATCTATAACGGGATTGGTTGCATGCCATACCTAGAAGAGTGTAGCTTTAGACTGCATCTCCATAATCTATATCACAGGACTAGATGCACGCCATGCCTGGAAGAGTGTGGCTTTAGACTGCATCTCCAAAATCTATATCATGGGATTGGCCATAAGCCATATCTTGGAAGAGTGAGGCTCCAGTCGTAACTCACTAGCGATGTGACTTGTACCAAGGTGGGATAAATCTTCACAACTAGACTATACATCACTGGAAGCAGGTAACCCATGATGTCACTACATAATCACTCGTACTGACTGAGGAAGGTGAGGTTGTAGACTCTAACTCTTCCATTAGACCTTGTATGGCACTGATTTCAACTTATCAAGTGGTCGATTGGATTTGGGTGGTATGACTCAAATCCTCAGGGCATAACAAAATACATAATCATTCGTGTAGCATACTTGTGTAGGATCAAAATACAAAAATATTGGTTGAGGCCTTGCTTGATCTTTATATAATGTTGTTGATAGGAAATATACATGTTCTTCATATTCCTTTTAAATTATTAAGATGTTCCATAAATCAGATAGTAAATGCTTTTCCTATCAAAAATCATTACCTACTTCACATAATTGTAATTATACTGCTTCTTAGTTTATCTTATATGTGATAATAATAGAGTTGGTGGTGAGTCATATCTCCCGCTGAGATTTGGAATCTCACCCTGTGGGTTTCCCACACCCTTTTTAGGTGGACAAGAATGAAGAGGTAGAGATCATGCAGCGGAGGTTGAGGAGCATCAAGAGGAGCATTAGTTGATGAGGTTGGAAGTGTTGTTGGATGTCTTTTGTTGATAGATTCCTAGAGTCTTCCCTATACACTCAGGTCTTTGGGAATGTTTTGTAGATGTTTTGTGAACGTGTCTTCCTTATGTGCCCTTTTGTATACCCAGTATGGTGAAATTATGTATATAAGTTCTGGTACAGTTATTTGGTTATAGGTTGACAGCATGCCTTGTATATGCTTTGAGGCATGAAATGATTTATATGTGAAGGTTCTTGTTGTTTGGAAGTTTTATGAAATGGTTTTAATTTTTAATGTTTTCCAGTAATTTGTTCATTAATCTTTCTTCCATGGTTATGTTTTGTGTAATCTCACTTTGTGTGGCATGGGGTGTCACCTTCGCGATAGGTTGGTATCAGAGCTTTAGGTTCGCTGAGTCTACAGGGACTTAGGACTAGGGTTTGTGTCTATTCTAGTATCCTCTATTCTGTCTAATAGTCACTTCTGCTTATGTAGAAGAAGAAGAGAAAGCTTAAAGATGTCTGGAGAACACGAAGAACATGCTGTCGAGAGCAGTGTTTCTACACCAGGTGGTGGTGCAAGGAACCAGGCATGAGAAGATCGAGTGCCTGAAGTCCCCTAGTTTGAACCAGCCATGACAGAAAACCCTACCTTTCAATCACTTTTTGGACAGTTTATGGCAACAATGACTCATATGGCAGACAGGACGCCTGCACCTCATCCTAGGGCACTGATTCCCCATACATAATCTTTAGGTACAAGGAAGACTTTTGAGCAGCTTCTCCATGTTGGAGCGATTGAGTATGCGGAAAAAGCTGACCCGGTGGATGTGGATCTGTGGCTGACTGAGCTTGAGAAGTCTTCCAAGATCCTGAGTATCCCTGAAGAGGATAAGGTGAAGCATGCGGTGTACCTTTTAAAAGGGAGTGATGGCCATTAGTAGGCCATAGAGGAGGAGAAGAGACCCGATGTTGTGGTCAGTTGGGAGGTGTTCTGACGCAAGTTCCTTAGTTGGTACTTTCCTCAAACATATCTTGACAAGAAGATCAATCAGTTTGAGAGGATTCGATAGGGATCCATGACGATCAACGAGTATGAGGCAAGGTTTATGGAGTTGTTAAGGTTTTGTCCTCACATGGAAGAGATGAAGGATGAGATGATTCATCATTTAGAGAAGGGGTTGAATGCTGAGTTGTCTACTCCACATGCTGCTTTGGATAACTGAGAGAGGTTTGTCATGTTTGTAAAGTCTGTTCAGAGGATAGAGAAGTATGTGAAGGATAAGAGAGAGGAAATTACCAAGAATAGGTCTACACACTCTCAAGGGAAGTCGTCAGGAGGCTTTAAGAAACCGAGGTTTTCTACATCGCCAGTTTCATAGAGGTTTAGTGCCTTAACATAGTGGTCACCGAGTAAGGGTAGAGGTCATAGTTTTCCACCTGAGGGAGCCCAGAGTGTTGTATCAGCATTGGTGATAGGGCCATCTAGGCCATAGTATGGGAACTGGGCTTTCTACAAGTGTGGACAGCTTGGACATCTGAGGCAAGAATGTCCAAAGAGGGGTGAAGAAGTGACCCAGCAACAAAGGCAGAGTCAGCAGGACTCATAGAGATAGTAGAACAGTGGCATAGGAGGATAAGGATGTGGTCAAGTATCACAAGTTGGATCGTCTTCTCAGGGAAGTAGAGGACAAGGGCAACAATAGGTAATGGCTAGATTCTACACTATGAGTCAACTGGAGGCAGTGGTCAACCCACGAGTGATGCCTGGTCAGATAGAGTTATTTCATTCTGATTTGTCTTCTTCTTACTTTATATCTATTTTGGTTGATCCGGGTGCTAGGTATGCTTTTATTGCACATGAAGTGCTTAGTAGTTGTCCTTTGCATGTTATTCGTAAGAAGAATAGTATGTTTCTAGAAACCCCATTAGTTGGTTCTGTAGTGTTGCAGGATGTGTGTCCTTCCTGTGTTCTCTCTTTTTTAGGACACAACATTCAAGTGGATCCTATACCCCTTGATATGCATGGATTCGATGTGATCCTTGAAATGGATACCCTGGAGAAGTATAGAGTGGTCTAGGATTATAGTTCTAAGAAAGTGACGTTTGTATATGGTAGTGAGACGTGGATCTTCTAAGGAGATAGGAAGGTTCTTCCGACATGTCTTGTATCAACCATGGTAGCAAGAAAGCTTCTGAGATAGGGTTGTTAGCCATTTTTGGCACACGTGATGGATATCGAGGCAAGGAGTCCTAGTATTTAGGAGGTACCAGTGGTTAGGGAGTTCTAGGATGTGTTTCTTGAGGAATTTTTAGGTATTCCCCCACTCCGTGAGATTGAGTTTGAGATCAATCTGGTCCCCAAAATGTAACTGATGGCTCAAACACTGTATTGGATGGCACCAACAGAGATGATAGAGTTGAAGAGACAGCTGCAATAACTACTTGACAAAGGTTTCATCAGGCCGAGTACATCACTGTGGGGTGCTCTAGTGTTGTTTGTGAAGAAGAAGGATGGATCTATGAGGTTGTGCATAGATTACAGGCAGTTGAACAAGGTCATGATAAATAATAAGTATCCCTTGTCGAGGATAGATGATATGTTTGACCAGTTGTGTGGTGAAACGGTGTTCTCAAAGATAGATTTGAGACCAGGGTACCATCAATTGAGGATTAAGGAGGATGACATACCAAAGTCAGCTTTTAGGACGAGGTATGGTCACTACGAATTCATGGTTATTTTGTTTAGACTGACCAATGCACTAGCATCGTTCATGGATTTGATGAACAGGGTGTTTCGATCGTTCCTTGATCAGTTCGTGGTGATCTTTATAGATGACATCTTGATATATAGTTGTGATAGTCAATATCATGAACAACATCTTTTTCAGGCGTTGACAGTGTTGAGATAACACCAGCTCTATGCCAAGTTTAGTAAGTGTGAGTTCTTGTTGAGTGAGGTAGCTTTCTTGGGGCATGTTATATCTATAGAAGGAGTACGCGTGGATCCTAAAAAGATAGAGTATGTGACAGAGTGGGAAAAACTGAAGACGTCAATTGAAATGCATAGTTTTCTAGGTCTGGTAGGCTATTATCAAAAGTTCATTAAGGACTTCAGTTCTATCTCCCTACCCCTAACAAAGTTGACAAGAAGGATGTGTCATTTGTTTGGGACGACAGATGTCAACCTGCTTATCATATGTTAAAGGAGAAGTTGACAAGTGCACTGGTCCTCATCTTGCCTGAGCAAGGAAAAGGGTACATCATTTTTGTGATGCATCCAGGAATGGTTTGGGATGTTTTTTGATGCAGGACAAGCAAGTGGTTTCTTTTACTTCTCAACATCTTAAGAAACACGAGGAGAAATACTTGACTCACGATTTGGAGTTAGTTGTAGTGGTTCATGCTCTGAAGATTTAGAGGCACTACCTGTATGGGGAGAAGTGTCAGATCTTCATGGATCACAAGAACTTGAAGTACATTTTTCACAGTAGGAGTTGAATATGAGACAATGTCATTGGATGGAGTTGATCAAAGACGACGACTGCATGATTGATTATCATCCAAGAAAGGCAAATGTTGTGGTAGACGCATTGAGTAGGAATTCATCATTCATGGATAAAGGTCAGTTGAGTTATTTGATGTGTCATAGGCAAGACATGATGCTCTCCTTACGTCAGATGAATGTCAAGTTGGAAGTTTCCTTGTTAGCCGGTTTGTTGGCACAGATATAGGTGAAGTCTATGCTGAGACAACAGATCAGAGAAGCTCAACAGATAGACATTGTAATACAATAGATTAGATCAAAGTTTGGCAGTGAGAAGCATGATGGTTTCCATGAGTCAGATGATGGGATAGTTTGTTACCATAGCAAGATAGTGGTTCCTGATGCTGATAACCTAAGGAAGATGGTGTTGGAGGAGGCTCATTCATCCATCTATGTTATGCACCCAGGTAGTACCAATATGTACCACAATCTGAAGGATATTATTGATGGCTAGGCTTGAAGAAAGATGTAGCTAAGTTTTTTACAAGATATGTGGTATGTCAACAAGTCAAATCTGAACACTAGAAGCCAACAGGAATGTTGCAACCATTACCTATACCTCAGTGTAAGTAGGATCATGTAACTATGGACTTTGTGGTTGGTCTACCTAGAACAGCCAAGGGTTATGGTTCTATTTGGGTGATCATTGATAGGTTGACCAAGTCAGTGCATTTCCTTCCTGTGAAGACACCGTTCACAGCAGAGAAGCTTGCCCAAGTCTATGTGGATGAGATGTTGTGCTTGCACGGTGTTCTAGCTACTATCATGTATGATAGAGGTCCTCAGTTCATGAGTCACTTTTGGGAGAGACTACACACAACTTTGAGTACACAGTTGAAGTTCATTACTACTTTCCACCCACAGACAGATGGTCAATCTGAAAGGACCACCCAGACCTTGGAGGTTTGTTGAGGACCTGTGTTCTTTACTTTTTTGGAAGATGGGATGTACATCTCAGTTTGATATACTTTACCTACCACAATAGCTATCAAAGTAGTATTGACATGGCACCATATGAGGTGTTGTATGGGATATGTTGTAGATCTCTATTATGTTGGTACAAGATAGGTGAGTATCATCTCCTCGGTCTTGAGCTTGTACAATAGACGATAGAGAAGATCAAAGTGATACAACAACAATTGAAGGCAACACAAGATAGACACAAGTCGTATGCAAACAATTTCCATAGACCCTTGGAGTTCCAAGTGGGAGACAAGGTATATTTGAAGGTCTCTCCTTGGAAGTCTAAGGTTTGGGAAGAAGGGTAAGTGGCTCCCAGGTATATGGGGCCTTACCCAGTGATGGCATGAGTTGGAAAGGTCACTTACCACTTGGAGTTGCCACCTGAGTTGCACAGGTTGCATCCAATGTTCCTTGTCAATATGTTGAGGAAGTGTCATCCAGATACAGAGTCAGTGTTATCGCCTGTGGAGGTGGATCTTAATGAGGATGTGACCTATGTAGAAGGTCCACTGTTGATCCTTGACCAAAAGGTAAAGAAGTTGAAGAGGAAGGACCTTGTGCTTGTGAAGGTTCTTTGGCATCACTGTGGTGTTTAAGAAGCCACATGAGAGTTTGAGGAAGAGATGAGGAGGAAGTACCCTTCCCTTTTCTCTTAGGATTTTGGGGGCAAAATGCTTGTTAGGGGTTTATGGCTTGTAAGGACCCTGACCCACATTTTGGGATAACCCTATTTGCTTTTCTTAAGTATGTTGCTTAGCTTCTTGCTCTAATCATCTGAGGTGTTATTAGGGCATGTTGGAAGCTTGAGTTCCTTATTTGAGCTACATGTTTGTGTTTAGTGGAGAGGTTTGGTGCAAATTGCAATTTACCTAAGATAAGGGTTGATGTGAAAGTTTGCCACCTCTAGAGTGTTCCTTCTCTCTCTTGGCATCATCTAGAGGACATAGAAAGAGATGGACACCTTATTTGAACCTTGGATGAGTGGTGATATCCTTGGTGGTGTTTTTGGATACATGTTTGAGGTGTGCCTTGCACCTAGGAGTGTTGTCTCGGGTTTGAGAGCCTTGTAGAGGCTTTGTATTGGTTTGCGGGTGTTTTAAGGGACATCCTATCAGTTTTTTGGTGTCTCTAGATGCACCATATTGGTTTGTGGAACCTAGGGTTTACCCCTATCAAGTTGTGAAGAAAGGTAGAGATGTGTATCTACCTTGACCTACGAACGTGACCTAGTGGGCGAGACATAGCTCTTATCACCTTGTTGCATGGTGTTGCATGTGGCTCTTTCTTTGTGAATAAGTGTCATCTAGAGTTATAAGGTGGTGAAACCTTCCCCTTTCTCTCTCTTTCATCTCTCTTGTATATATATATATATATATATATATATATATATATATATATATATATATATATATATATATATTTCTCCCCATGCAAGAGAACCTTTTTATCTATCCTTGCATTTTCTCTTTGGTGGACGACCTTGAGATAGAAGAGCTTCACCCTTGGAGCTTGGTGGATGAGTCCCTTGCTTGTAGTACTCTCTTCATCCTCTACCTTGATAAGCCATGATCCTTAGTTTCCTTTCTCTTTTTCTTTCTTCTTCTCAGCTATGAACCTTGGTTACTTCTTTTCCCTCTCATTCTTTCTTAACCTTGGTTCCCATCTTCTCTCTTAGAGGTTTTGTGGTGATCGATCTTGGAGGATATTCTTCTACCTTGATCTCATGAATCTTAGAGCTTGGTGGTGATCCTTAAGGTGGGTTATATAACTCTAAACCCTCTTTGTTATTATCACCTTTTACTTGCTATCTTGTTCTTCATCCTTGGATCATTATTGCTTGCATGCTAGTAACTCTTTTGGGTAGTTTAACATTCTATTTTGGAAGACGATCCTTGCTTGTTGTTGCCTGGTGTTACACCTTTCTACCTTACTTGTAACCTCATCCTAAGGTAGGATATGATTAGACTGATATGCTTGTGTAGACTGATATATGTAGGTGGAAGTTGACATGTAGGCTAGACTGTTAGGCTTTGGGTGGTCGTCACGACCTGTGATGCCATAGATCACCACCTCTTGTGATTGGTCGTAATGACATGAAGGCAATAGACTGTTACACTAAGAGACAATCGTCATGACTTGGTGATGCCTAAGTCATCATGCCCTTGTACACCTAGACCGACATGTGTGATGGTGAGACTAGTATGCATTGTAGGGTGTTAGCTTGTTATTGCTGTGAGCGTACCTAGAGGATTTGATATGTTTGAGGGCTAATAGTAATGCTCTTCTTAGGCAGAGGTCGATACATAACCCTTGATGATGTTGCTCGATACACCTCAAACCAAGACGCCCCTCCAGACCTAGTCCTAATGACCCATATACCTTGGTGATCTTGGGCATGCTAATGCCCGTTTTGTTTTGAGATGGTGTTGCTCAACAGGCTAAGTTGGTCGAAACCTTCTCCTTGGGTGTTACGGCCCGATACTCTAGCCTTAGATGTTAAAATGATACACCTCCTAAGAGGGTGGTCCGACACCTTGAAGTGCTCAATCGATACATCAAGCTAATCTATGGGATATTCCCCTTTTGTGTGTTACCCGACATGGTTTGGTTGCCCGTCACACCTTAAATGGTGGTGACAGTCACACTCCCTAGAGGTGACAAACTGATATGCCTTGTGATCCAAACCGATACCCCACCTTGGTGTGGATGCTCGACTCATGTGGGGTTAGCCCGATACCCTATGTTATAACCCTAACTAATATCTTGTGATGATGTCTAAGTTACACCATGATGATGATAGTGTGTCCTGAGATGATGTGATACTCTACGGGATGGTCATGTGTATGATGATAAGGGTCATGTTCTTATAACCTCTATCTTATAAATTGTCTCATCGTGATAAGGAAAGTGATAACCTAAGGGTGATTATTGATACAACCTTGTAAACCCTAGTTGGGTAAAGTGAGACTCTAATTGTAATGATGTAAAATGTATGGCATGGATCCTATGAGATATTGGTGTTGATGATGCATTATTTTCCTATTTTTAGTTTCTAACCATGCAGGCAACACCAGTTGATGTACATAGCCATGTATGAGCTATGGTGGTTATGATCTATTTGAATAAGCCTTGTGAGGCACATGTGAGATGGTGACTTGGTTTTATGACCTGGTAATGGCTTATTGCCTTATATGAGATAATGGGTTCCTCAGTTATGAGATGAGGGGTTGTTACCCCGAGATATGTGGTCCTTGTTATGGACATATGATGAATAATAGGAATAAAGAGACATGATGTGATGTGATCACACCTAATATGTTTCAGTATGTGTTGGTGATGTGTTATGCTCTTTTTATATATAATTTGTTTAGAGGCATAACAAAATACGTAATCAGCCGTTGTAGGATCAAAATACGAAAACATTGGTTGCGACCTTGCTTGATCTTTTTACAATGTTGTTGATAGGAAATATACATGTTCTTCATATTCCTTTTCGATTATTAAGGTGTTCCATAAATCAGACAGTAAATGTTTTTCCTATTAATAATCATTACCTACTTCACATAATTGTAATTATACTGTTTCTTTGTTTATCTTATCTATGATATTAATAGAGTTTGTGGTGAGTTATATCTCCCTTTGAGATTTAGAATCTCACCCCGTAGGTTTTACACACCCTTTTTAGGTGGATGAGCACAAAGAGGTAGAGATCGTGTAGTGTAGGTTGAGGAGCAGCAAGAGGAGCAGTAGCTGATAAGGTCAAAAGTGTTGATGGATGTCTTTTTTTAATAGAGTCCTAGAGTCATCCGTGTACACTCAGGTCTTCGAAAATGTTTTGTAGATGTTTCACAAATGTGCCTTCCTTATGTGCCCTTTTGTATACCCAATATGGGGTAATTTTGTATATATGTTCTAGTACAGTTCTTTGGTTATAGGTTGACAACATGCCTTGTATATGCTTTGAGGCATGAAAGGACTTATATGCGAAGGTTCTTGCTATTTATCAGTTTTATGAAAAGGTTTTAATTTTTGGTGTTTTCCAGTAATCTGTTTGTTAATCTTTCTTCTACAAATATGTTTTGAGTAATCTCGCTTGGTGTGGTGTGGAGCGTCACCTTCGTGACAAAAATAGTCCTAGGACAAACCAACGAAGAAAGGAGAAAGAGAAGAAATCATCCTCTCACTCAGGTTTCACCATGTCAATACATAGTCTATGACCCCTTATGATAAGAAGTTTCTCTCAAACAGTCACCATGGATGGTCCACAATCTATGACCAAGGAGGAAGAGGAAAGAGATTTCAAAAGAGAGGAAACATTATCAAGAGTTAAGATCACTTACCGAGAGAAGAAATCTCCAAGAAATCACCACCAACGAGTTGATCTAGCACAAGATCTTCAACATGCAAGATGAATCAGCTACCCAAGCTTCAAGAACATATCTTCCTTGCTCCCAAAGATCCAAAGTCGGTCACAAGGAAGGATAAAGAGAGTAGGGGCAATAAAGTTTCTCCCATGTGAAGAGAAGGGGTTATATACCCAAAGGAGGAGGGAAGTAAAGGTTTATGTGGTGTCAACATACTAGAATAACAAGGGACACATGCCCTTCAAAGAAATAGCCTTATCTTCATTCACATGCATAATTCAAAACATTAATGTTTATCCAGCAAAAGTGTAGTGACCTCCAAGTTCGGCTACCACCTTGTCTCGGTCGAGACAAATCTCATGCATACTTGGTATCGACTAAAACTCTAAGCACCATATACATGGTCAAGACACTCCACTAGAGGACAACTGTTTCAACCATCCACTCCTCTATGCCATCTCAGTCGATACAACACTACCCAAGTCATGTGTTGCAGTTACTACACTCACCCAAGAGTGGTGTGGTGGTCGCTGAAAACCTCTAGAGGGGGGGTGAATAGAGTTTTATAGATAATTTAACAATTAATTAACTCAAGCAACCACAAAGACAATATTGGATAAGGAGACACAAGGGTTTAGAGTGGTTCCTAGCCTTAGCAAATACTAAGGTAGTCAGTCCACTACCCGGTTGCTTACCCAACCGGGATTTGAAAAGAAATTATTTTATTACCTCGCAAGGACTTTACATAAAATACATTTCTTTTCCCTAAACCCTTCAAGCAGCCTTCACCTAGAAGTAATCGCCCAACTCAAAGCAGCCTTCCCTTGAAGTAGATGCACCAACTCCCGTTGCACCAGCCTTCTGAAGTAGCTTCCCGTGCGATAGCCTTCTTGAAGTAGCTTGAAGTCCCCTTCTCCACCTGAGAAGTCAACCCTCTCCAATCCGCAGCCTCCAACCCTAGGAGTAGCAAGGAGAGTACAAAAGATAAACAGGAACAAGAAAGGAAAACAGAAATTACAACTTATCCTTTTAAGCACAAGGCTTGATTTGCCTATATCAAGCGTATAAATCTCCTAACCAATGTGTATGACAATGTGATTGTAGTGGATAGGAGATACTAGCCTATAGGGCACGAAATGGGAGCAATAGGAATGAATGGCAAGTGTAGGAATTGCTCTATTGCTCTAAAACAGATTGCAAGTGTATATTCAAGCTCAAGTATAGCACAAGTATATCTTGGATGTATTTTGGTGTCCTAAGGCATGTCCTATTTATAGGAATGGCCTATGAATACTTAAGGACGTTCTAGACAACTTCTAGGAGCTTCTAAGTGCTTAACTAGCCGTTAGGTATAAGTTAGGTGCGTTAGTAACGGCTAGTTGCTTTATTCTGCAGTTGCTGTCAGAGACCATCTCGGTCGACAATTTGTCGACCGAGATACCTACTCGGTCGAAGTTTTGTCGACCGACAGGCTCTCTGGATTAACGTTTATTTGCAACTGTCCACTGCTGTGTCTAACGGCTACTTTTGTTCAATCTCGGTCGAGAAGTTTGTCGACCGAGAGTGTCTCGGTCGAGGAGTGTGGTCGACCGAGATTGACTCTGTTTTCAATCTTTTAATTGACCACTAAGCATGTGTATGAGTGTGCATATGTGATCCTATTTGAAGGGGATGACCTATCTAAGTGTGGTGTTTAGCTAGGAAGATCCAACGCTTGATTTTCATGCAATCTAAGTACTTGTACATTATATATTTGTACAAGTTTTTACAACAGTGATTACATTGCATGGAAATATAAATATGTAAGCTCTTTGGATTTTCCTAGTTGCTTTGTCATCCACCTTAATCCTGCACACTCAAGTAGCTCGTTAGATCAACAAGAATGAAATGTTTGTCATCATCGAAACAAAGAGATTTATCATAATGTCCAATTTATCCAACAATCTCCCCCTTTTTGAAGATGACAAACATTTCCTAAAATATGAAATAAGGAAATATAAAGCATGTGAGTTTCATACCTTAAGATTACCTTTTGTAGCCATTCTTGTTTTACCAGTGAGTGCTGGCCATCAAGATGAAACTCATTTATATTTATATTTGTATTTTATTTTCTTTCTCCCCCTTTGTCATTTCAAAAAGATATCCAGGTTAAATATTTTATTTCGTCTCCCCCTTAATTTTATATTAAGCTCCCCCTTAAATAGATATCCTATGAGGAACATGGATCTATGTCTAATTTATCCATAATTTGTATCTCAATCATTTGCAAAGGATGTTAAGCCTTGAAATGATATGAGATTCCCTTTAAGCTTATGATGGATGTATATTTATTTCTCATCTATCAAGGGATGTTAAGCCCTAAATTAAATGAGAGTCCTTTAAATCTTAGAGTACTTAAAAAAATAATGTCTCAAAACAAGGGATGTTAAGCCCTGATTTGTTTAGAGAGTTCCTTTAAGAGCAAGATATATCATTTTGATGAAATTCCTTTTCATACAAATTTCTTAAAAATCCGAAGGTCATAACAAACTCCAAATGATGTTAACAATGTTTTTGTAAGCTTCATAATCAAATAATCAAATTTGTTTTTGTAAGCTCCCCCTTAATCTTACAATTTAAGCAATTTAAGGCTTTTAAGGTCACAAATGATAAATTTTTGATTTTGACCTTTATCAAAAGTATACTAAGATTAAGTTCAATAAATTGATGTCCAAATAAGCATTTTGTCAAAGCTTATTTTAGGTCGCCCTTGACTACGACCATAGTGCCCCTTGGCTAAATTTTGTTTTAACCAAGAGGCAAATTCTGCAGATTTCCAAGATAAACATATGTGAAGTATAATTTCTACAGATAGCTATAAATATCAATTTGAAGCACATTAAGATATACCCATTATAAAAACTTAATATGAGCATCATTAGTGAAGTCTTTGTCCTAGATTTTTCTAGAATGCATGTTTTACATAATGATGTTTCATATGCTTATGGGTACAGAATTATCAAATCCCATTTCTTCTTATACCCTTATCATAAGATTCTTTTAGAAACATATATTTTGAAAGAAAGATTAATGTCTTTAAAGTCAAGATATATTTTGATTTCTTAGAACAAGTAAATAGATAAAAACATTAATAATTTGTTCTAAGAGGCACCGTTTGTCTTGTCATAGCAATATCTTCATCTCAAGCTGTGTCCACAATAATTATCTATTATGTCAAGATGCTTTTATGCTGATGACATTTGCAATTATCCGAATTACAATGTTCATTCATGAATCAAAGCTTATTTTAAACCAATGAAACATAATGATCATGATGAAACATGTTAAGTGATACTCAATATGAAAACATTTTCTTAACAATGAAAGCATGATTAATGTCTCAAGTCTTTTTAAAGATATCAATTTGAGAAATTTTGTAACATTGTGTTCTTTGCAAGCATTTTTAATAGTCATATCACTTAATGAATTATTTTGCTTGCTAATCATCAAGAATCATGCATGCAATTATCATTATATATTTGTGTTAACACAAAATCATGCTTAATGATGAAATAGTGAAAGCATGTCCAATAGAATGATAATTTCATGAAATACAGTGATTGTAATCATTTAAAACTAAATGTCATAACACATGATTTCTATCTAGATAGATGCTTTAAAGAATATCATGTAAACATTATAAAATAGGGATTTCTAAACTTGATTTTCAATTTAGAGAATGATGTCATTTATATTCAAAAAGATCTTCAGTCATTAACAACAAACAGATAGCCACTGATCAATCAATTATTCAGCAATTTTACTGCAGATTGAAATCAGTGACCAGGTCGGTCGACGATTTCTCGACCGACTGACTGCTCGGTCGATGATTTCTCGACCGATAAGGTTTCTGTTTTACCTACAGAACTATTTATTGATTTCAAGTAAATGTAGACTATGTCTAACTCAAATATGCAGTTTAAGAATCAGTTTTAGTTGAGATAAAATATATGAATATCAAAGTAAAATTTTGATCAAATCTCAACTAATCATATTCAAAATTTTAAGTTTTGAGGACCTTAATTGAGATAAGTTTTCAAGTTAGAGATTTAGTTACTTGAATCATTTTGTTATCCCTTTATGTTAAGTTGAGATAGACATAAGGATGTGCAATTAAAAATCTTCGGTCATATCTCAACTTAGTCTAATCAATTCAATTTGGGATTTTCGGAACCCATACTAACTCAACATTCCTTTTCTTGTATGGGCATGAAAAAGAGTAATGTCCAAGACGTGAGCAATAATGGCAACATATAGAATCAACCTCAAGTCTTTTTCTATGGTTTTGTTCTAGGTTGTTCTTTGGTACAAATGTGGCTTGATGTGCTCGTGTCTTTGTCCAACTAGGTTGTTGATAAGATTTCTCTTTGGGATTATAACCTAGTCCTCTTCTTCCAATTTGATGATAGGAATTATCCAATATTCTATCAAGGATTCCATTGTTGCTTAACCTACTGACTTTTTGTTGCAACTTAACGATCTCATCCATTCTTTTCTTAATGTCTAGTTTTGCTTGATCTAGATTGGATGATAAAGAATTCCTTTCTTTCACTATATTGTCATAATCTACATGGGTGCACAATATAGGTTGTTTTTGAAAGTCATTTAACTTTGCAAGTAATTCAACCTTTTCTTGATATAGAAGATCATAATTTGTTTCTAGAGTAAAAATCTTCACTTCACTACTACTTAGAGATGATTTCAAAGTACGGTTTTCAGAAACAATGTCATCTTTTTCAAAACCAAGAGTATTCAATTTAGCATATAAATCATCATTTTCGGATGTAAGAGCAAGAAGTCTAGCATTTAACTCATCGTTTGTTTTATTAGACTTCTTTAATTTCTTCTTGCACTCAATATACTTATTGTGTGTTTTTTCAAGACTAGAAATTAGCTCTTCTTTTGATAAATCAAGAAGGCTTACCTCTTCTTCTTCCTCCTCATTGGTTGTTGCAATGAAACACTTCTTATGGACCTCTTTCTCCTTTTCTTTCCATGGACAGCCGATTGTTTTATGGTTCGTTCCTAAACACCAATTGCAGCTTGTTGAAAGTTGGTCCAAGTTGCTCCTTTGCCTGCGGTTGTAGTCACCTCCACCCTTCATTCTTCAAGACCTGGTTAGGGTTCCTTGAAGCCTGCTCTGATACCAATTGAAAACCTCTAGAGGGGGGGTGAATAGAGTTTTATAGATAATTTAACAATTAATTAACTCAAGCAACCACAAAGACAATATTGGATAAGGAGACATAAGGGTTTAGAGTGGTTCCTAGCCTTAGCAAATACTAAGGTAGTCAGTCCACTACCCGGTTGCTTACCCAACCGGGATTTGAAAAGAAATTATTTTATTACCTCGCAAGGACTTTACATAAAATACATTTCTTTTCCCTAAACCCTTCAAGCAGCCTTCACCTAGAAGTAATCGCCCAACTCAAAGCAGCCTTCCCTTGAAGTAGATGCACCAACTCCCGTTGCACCAGCCTTCTGAAGTAGCTTCCCGTGCGATAGCCTTCTTGAAGTAGCTTGAAGTCCCCTTCTCCACCTGAGAAGTCAACCCTCTCCAATCCGCAGCCTCCAACCCTAGGAGTAGCAAGGAGAGTACAAAAGATAAACAGGAACAAGAAAGGAAAACAGAAATTACAACTTATCCTTTTAAGCACAAGGCTTGATTTGCCTATATCAAGCGTATAAATCTCCTAACCAATGTGTATGACAATGTGATTGTAGTGGATAGGAGATACTAGCCTATAGGGCACGAAATGGGAGCAATAGGAATGAATGGCAAGTGTAGGAATTGCTCTATTGCTCTAAAACAGATTGCAAGTGTATATTCAAGCTCAAGTATAGCACAAGTATATCTTGGATGTATTTTGGTGTCCTAAGGCATGTCCTATTTATAGGAATGGCCTATGAATACTTAAGGACGTTCTAGACAACTTCTAGGAGCTTCTAAGTGCTTAACTAGCCGTTAGGTATAAGTTAGGTGCGTTAGTAACGGCTAGTTGCTTTATTCTGCAGTTGCTGTCAGAGACCATCTCGGTCGACAATTTGTCGACCGAGATACCTACTCGGTCGAAGTTTTGTCGACCGACAGGCTCTCTGGATTAACGTTTATTTGCAACTGTCCACTGCTGTGTCTAACGGCTACTTTTGTTCAATCTCGGTCGAGAAGTTTGTCGACCGAGAGTGTCTCGGTCGAGGAGTGTGGTCGACCGAGATTGACTCTGTTTTCAATCTTTTAATTGACCACTAAGCATGTGTATGAGTGTGCATATGTGATCCTATTTGAAGGGGATGACCTATCTAAGTGTGGTGTTTAGCTAGGAAGATCCAACGCTTGATTTTCATGCAATCTAAGTACTTGTACATTATATATTTGTACAAGTTTTTACAACAGTGATTACATTGCATGGAAATATAAATATGTAAGCTCTTTGGATTTTCCTAGTTGCTTTGTCATCCACCTTAATCCTGCACACTCAAGTAGCTCGTTAGATCAACAAGAATGAAATGTTTGTCATCATCGAAACAAAGAGATTTATCATAATGTCCAATTTATCCAACAATCTCCCCCTTTTTGAAGATGACAAACATTTCCTAAAATATGAAATAAGGAAATATAAAGCATGTGAGTTTCATACCTTAAGATTACCTTTTGTAGCCATTCTTGTTTTACCAGTGAGTGCTGGCCATCAAGATGAAACTCATTTATATTTATATTTGTATTTTATTTTCTTTCTCCCCCTTTGTCATTTCAAAAAGATATCCAGGTTAAATATTTTATTTCGTCTCCCCCTTAATTTTATATTAAGCTCCCCCTTAAATAGATATCCTATGAGGAACATGGATCTATGTCTAATTTATCCATAATTTGTATCTCAATCATTTGCAAAGGATGTTAAGCCTTGAAATGATATGAGATTCCCTTTAAGCTTATGATGGATGTATATTTATTTCTCATCTATCAAGGGATGTTAAGCCCTAAATTAAATGAGAGTCCTTTAAATCTTAGAGTACTTAAAAAAATAATGTCTCAAAACAAGGGATGTTAAGCCCTGATTTGTTTAGAGAGTTCCTTTAAGAGCAAGATATATCATTTTGATGAAATTCCTTTTCATACAAATTTCTTAAAAATCCGAAGGTCATAACAAACTCCAAATGATGTTAACAATGTTTTTGTAAGCTTCATAATCAAATAATCAAATTTGTTTTTGTAAGCTCCCCCTTAATCTTACAATTTAAGCAATTTAAGGCTTTTAAGGTCACAAATGATAAATTTTTGATTTTGACCTTTATCAAAAGTATACTAAGATTAAGTTCAATAAATTGATGTCCAAATAAGCATTTTGTCAAAGCTTATTTTAGGTCGCCCTTGACTACGACCATAGTGCCCCTTGGCTAAATTTTGTTTTAACCAAGAGGCAAATTCTGCAGATTTCCAAGATAAACATATGTGAAGTATAATTTCTACAGATAGCTATAAATATCAATTTGAAGCACATTAAGATATACCCATTATAAAAACTTAATATGAGCATCATTAGTGAAGTCTTTGTCCTAGATTTTTCTAGAATGCATGTTTTACATAATGATGTTTCATATGCTTATGGGTACAGAATTATCAAATCCCATTTCTTCTTATACCCTTATCATAAGATTCTTTTAGAAACATATATTTTGAAAGAAAGATTAATGTCTTTAAAGTCAAGATATATTTTGATTTCTTAGAACAAGTAAATAGATAAAAACATTAATAATTTGTTCTAAGAGGCACCGTTTGTCTTGTCATAGCAATATCTTCATCTCAAGCTGTGTCCACAATAATTATCTATTATGTCAAGATGCTTTTATGCTGATGACATTTGCAATTATCCGAATTACAATGTTCATTCATGAATCAAAGCTTATTTTAAACCAATGAAACATAATGATCATGATGAAACATGTTAAGTGATACTCAATATGAAAACATTTTCTTAACAATGAAAGCATGATTAATGTCTCAAGTCTTTTTAAAGATATCAATTTGAGAAATTTTGTAACATTGTGTTCTTTGCAAGCATTTTTAATAGTCATATCACTTAATGAATTATTTTGCTTGCTAATCATCAAGAATCATGCATGCAATTATCATTATATATTTGTGTTAACACAAAATCATGCTTAATGATGAAATAGTGAAAGCATGTCCAATAGAATGATAATTTCATGAAATACAGTGATTGTAATCATTTAAAACTAAATGTCATAACACATGATTTCTATCTAGATAGATGCTTTAAAGAATATCATGTAAACATTATAAAATAGGGATTTCTAAACTTGATTTTCAATTTAGAGAATGATGTCATTTATATTCAAAAAGATCTTCAGTCATTAACAACAAACAGATAGCCACTGATCAATCAATTATTCAGCAATTTTACTGCAGATTGAAATCAGTGACCAGGTCGGTCGACGATTTCTCGACCGACTGACTGCTCGGTCGATGATTTCTCGACCGATAAGGTTTCTGTTTTACCTACAGAACTATTTATTGATTTCAAGTAAATGTAGACTATGTCTAACTCAAATATGCAGTTTAAGAATCAGTTTTAGTTGAGATAAAATATATGAATATCAAAGTAAAATTTTGATCAAATCTCAACTAATCATATTCAAAATTTTAAGTTTTGAGGACCTTAATTGAGATAAGTTTTCAAGTTAGAGATTTAGTTACTTGAATCATTTTGTTATCCCTTTATGTTAAGTTGAGATAGACATAAGGATGTGCAATTAAAAATCTTCGGTCATATCTCAACTTAGTCTAATCAATTCAATTTGGGATTTTCGGAACCCATACTAACTCAACATTCCTTTTCTTGTATGGGCATGAAAAAGAGTAATGTCCAAGACGTGAGCAATAATGGCAACATATAGAATCAACCTCAAGTCTTTTTCTATGGTTTTGTTCTAGGTTGTTCTTTGGTACAAATGTGGCTTGATGTGCTCGTGTCTTTGTCCAACTAGGTTGTTGATAAGATTTCTCTTTGGGATTATAACCTAGTCCTCTTCTTCCAATTTGATGATAGGAATTATCCAATATTCTATCAAGGATTCCATTGTTGCTTAACCTACTGACTTTTTGTTGCAACTTAACGATCTCATCCATTCTTTTCTTAATGTCTAGTTTTGCTTGATCTAGATTGGATGATAAAGAATTCCTTTCTTTCACTATATTGTCATAATCTACATGGGTGCACAATATAGGTTGTTTTTGAAAGTCATTTAACTTTGCAAGTAATTCAACCTTTTCTTGATATAGAAGATCATAATTTGTTTCTAGAGTAAAAATCTTCACTTCACTACTACTTAGAGATGATTTCAAAGTACGGTTTTCAGAAACAATGTCATCTTTTTCAAAACCAAGAGTATTCAATTTAGCATATAAATCATCATTTTCGGATGTAAGAGCAAGAAGTCTAGCATTTAACTCATCGTTTGTTTTATTAGACTTCTTTAATTTCTTCTTGCACTCAATATACTTATTGTGTGTTTTTTCAAGACTAGAAATTAGCTCTTCTTTTGATAAATCAAGAAGGCTTACCTCTTCTTCTTCCTCCTCATTGGTTGTTGCAATGAAACACTTCTTATGGACCTCTTTCTCCTTTTCTTTCCATGGACAGCCGATTGTTTTATGGTTCGTTCCTAAACACCAATTGCAGCTTGTTGAAAGTTGGTCCAAGTTGCTCCTTTGCCTGCGGTTGTAGTCACCTCCACCCTTCATTCTTCAAGACCTGGTTAGGGTTCCTTGAAGCCTGCTCTGATACCAATTGAAAACCTCTAGAGGGGGGGTGAATAGAGTTTTATAGATAATTTAACAATTAATTAACTCAAGCAACCACAAAGACAATATTGGATAAGGAGACATAAGGGTTTAGAGTGGTTCCTAGCCTTAGCAAATACTAAGGTAGTCAGTCCACTACCCGGTTGCTTACCCAACCGGGATTTGAAAAGAAATTATTTTATTACCTCGCAAGGACTTTACATAAAATACATTTCTTTTCCCTAAACCCTTCAAGCAGCCTTCACCTAGAAGTAATCGCCCAACTCAAAGCAGCCTTCCCTTGAAGTAGATGCACCAACTCCCGTTGCACCAGCCTTCTGAAGTAGCTTCCCGTGCGATAGCCTTCTTGAAGTAGCTTGAAGTCCCCTTCTCCACCTGAGAAGTCAACCCTCTCCAATCCGCAGCCTCCAACCCTAGGAGTAGCAAGGAGAGTACAAAAGATAAACAGGAACAAGAAAGGAAAACAGAAATTACAACTTATCCTTTTAAGCACAAGGCTTGATTTGCCTATATCAAGCGTATAAATCTCCTAACCAATGTGTATGACAATGTGATTGTAGTGGATAGGAGATACTAGCCTATAGGGCACGAAATGGGAGCAATAGGAATGAATGGCAAGTGTAGGAATTGCTCTATTGCTCTAAAACAGATTGCAAGTGTATATTCAAGCTCAAGTATAGCACAAGTATATCTTGGATGTATTTTGGTGTCCTAAGGCATGTCCTATTTATAGGAATGGCCTATGAATACTTAAGGACGTTCTAGACAACTTCTAGGAGCTTCTAAGTGCTTAACTAGCCGTTAGGTATAAGTTAGGTGCGTTAGTAACGGCTAGTTGCTTTATTCTGCAGTTGCTGTCAGAGACCATCTCGGTCGACAATTTGTCGACCGAGATACCTACTCGGTCGAAGTTTTGTCGACCGACAGGCTCTCTGGATTAACGTTTATTTGCAACTGTCCACTGCTGTGTCTAACGGCTACTTTTGTTCAATCTCGGTCGAGAAGTTTGTCGACCGAGAGTGTCTCGGTCGAGGAGTGTGGTCGACCGAGATTGACTCTGTTTTCAATCTTTTAATTGACCACTAAGCATGTGTATGAGTGTGCATATGTGATCCTATTTGAAGGGGATGACCTATCTAAGTGTGGTGTTTAGCTAGGAAGATCCAACGCTTGATTTTCATGCAATCTAAGTACTTGTACATTATATATTTGTACAAGTTTTTACAACAGTGATTACATTGCATGGAAATATAAATATGTAAGCTCTTTGGATTTTCCTAGTTGCTTTGTCATCCACCTTAATCCTGCACACTCAAGTAGCTCGTTAGATCAACAAGAATGAAATGTTTGTCATCATCGAAACAAAGAGATTTATCATAATGTCCAATTTATCCAACAGTCGCAACACTCAAACCCTAGCATAATCACCATATCAACTAAGCAAACCCTAGAACCCCTAGAGCCACCCTAAGATGTCACATCACCAAACACGATTCAAACAAAGTGCCCCATATAATAATATTCTCTCTCGTGATGCTAGATCATAAGAAACATTCTCAACATGTGTCAAATTGCAAGATAACCCTCACATATGGGTAAATTGCAACCTAGTCCAAAACAAGCACATATATAACAAAGATAGCTCAAACATCAATCAAAATGGACCAAAATGAAAATATAATCCCATCACATGATACTAAGACATCCCAAAAGATTACATTAAGGTTTAAGCATCATTACAATCAAGCATAAATCTAGGTCAGGGGTTCCCTAATAGGGATTTCACCCCCAAAACCCTATGTAAAATGAGACGGAAACTTCTTCCACATATCATCCTCAAGATCCCACGTGGCTTCCTCTATGCCACGATGATGCCAAAAAACCTTAACAAACACAATGTCCTTCTTTTTCAACTTATTGATCCTTCTATCCAGGATCAGAATATGACCTTACACATATGATGTATCATCATCTAGCTCCACCTTAGTAGGTTGAAGAGTCAACTTTGTATCAGGGTGACACTTCCTTAGCATAAAGACATGAAACACCGGATGTAACTTATGCAACTCAGGTGGAAACTTTAGCTTATATGCCACCTTCCCAACACGTGCAACCACATGGTAAGGTCCCATAAATCTAAGAGCTAACATACCATGTTTCCCAAACCCCAAAACACCTTTCCAAGGAGAGACTTTAAGGTACACTATGTCTTCCACTTAGAACTCTATAGGCCTACAATGGTTATCAGCGTAAGACTTCTTCCTATCCTGTGTTGCTTTCAACTGTTGTTGAATGACTTTAATCTTTTTTATTGTCTGTTGTACAAGCTCAGGACCCAGATGTTGATATTCTCCTATCTCGTACCAACACAAAGGAGATCTACAATGTCTTCCATATAATGCTTCATATGGTGCCATGCCGATTCCCCTTTGATATCTATTGTTATAGGCAAACTCTATCAGGATAAGGTGTATATCCCAATTGTCCAAAAATTACAACACACATGCTCTTAATAGATTCTCCAAGGTCTGTATTGGCCTCCCAGACTATCCATCTGTCTGTGGATGGAACGTAGTGTTGAACCTCAACTGCGTACCTATAGTTGCATGCAGACACTCCCAAAAGTGGCTAGTGAATTATGGACCTCTATCTGACATGGTAGTAGTTGGGATAGCATGTAAACATACTATCTCATATGCATACATCTGTGCAAGCTTCTTATCTGTATATGTCATCTTTACAAGGAAGAAATTGTGTTGACTTAGTCAACATGTTCACTATTACCCAGATGGAATCATGATCTTTGGTTGTCCTTAGAAGTCCAATCACAAAGTTCATCGTGATATGATCCCACTTCCACTGTGGTATAGGTAATGGTTTCAAATTCCATGCATGCTTTTAATGCTTGGCTTTAAACTGCTGACACACTACACACTTAGCTACAAACTCAGCAACATCACACTTTAATCCTAGCCACTAATATAGATCTTTTAGATTCTAATACATCTTGGTGTTACCTAGATGCATAGCGTACATATAAGAATGAGCCTCTTCTAGGACTAATATTCTCATATTATCTACATCTGGCACAATTGTCCTGCAATGATAACACATTGTCCCATTATCAAATTCATGGAAGCCATCATGCTTCTCACTACCCAACTCTACTTGAATCTGTTATACCACAATATCATTCTGTTACGCATCTCTGATCCACTGACTCAACTCTAGCTTCACTTGTAATTGTGCCAACAGACCTGCTAACACGGAAACCTCTAATTGTACATTCATATGTCGCAAAGAGACTAACATGTCTCTCTTATAACATACTAAAGCACTCAATTGTGCCTTCTCAGTGGATGATGATAAAGAAGACTTCCTACTTAAGGCGTCTGCCACTACATTCACCTTCCCTGGATGGTAATCGATAGTACAATCATAGTCGTTGATTATATCCATCCAACGTCGTTGTCATATGTTCAACTCATGCTTCAAAAAGATATACTACATGTTCTTATGATCAGTGAAGATATGACACTTCTCGCCATACAAGTAGTGTCTCCATATCTTCAAGGCATGGACCACATTGTCTAACTCTAGATCATGTGTCAGGTAGTTCTCCTCGTGATTCTGAAGCTGTCGCGAAGTGAAATAAATCATATTTTTATCTTGCATTAGCACACAACCGAGACCATTCCTAGATGCATCACAGAAAACAATCTATATTCCCAAACAAACGACACATCCTTTTTTGTTAACTTTGTTAGGGATAACACCACCGCACTAAAGTTCTAAATGAATCTCTTGTAATATCCTGCCAAACTTAGAAAGTTGTGAACCTCTATAGGTGTCTTCGGTTGATCCCACTCTAGCACTAACTCCACTTTCTTTGGGTCTACACAGACTCCTTTAGAAGATATTACATGCCATGGGAAAGCCACTTTCTTAAACCAGAACTCCCACTTATTGAACTTTGCATACAACTAGTGTTGCCTCAGTAAAGTCAATGCATGTCGTAGGTGTTATTCGTGTTGCTAGCTTTCTATAGAGTAGATCAAGATGTTATCTATAAACACTACCACAAACTCATCTAGATAGGGCATGAACACCTTATTCAACACGTCCATAAATGTTGTTGGTGAATTAGTTAGCCCAAATGGCATAACCACGAACTCATAATGATCATACCTTGTCCTAAAGGCTGACTTAGGTATGTTATTAATCATAATCCACAGCTGATGATAACCTGACCTCAGGTCTATCTTAGAAAAGATGATGGTACCTCATAACTGATCAAACAAAACATATATATGTAGCAACATATACTCTTGTTCTTGATCGTCATATTATTCAACTATCAGAAATCAATACACAACCTCATTGATCCATCATTCTTCTTTACAAACAGAATAGGAGCACCCCAAGGAGATGTGGTTGGTCTAATGAAACCTTTCTCAAGTAGTTCTTGTGACAGTTTCTTCAATTCGTGCATCTGTACTGGTGCCATCCTATACGATGTCTATGCTATAGGTTGGGTACCTGGAACTAGAATGATCTCAAAATCAATCTCTCTGGGAGGATGTATACCTGGAAAATCATCGAGAAACACATCCTCGAACTGGAAAATCATCGAGAAACACATCCTCGAACTGTTATAGGTTGGGTGTTTGGAACTAGAATGATCTCAAAATCAATCTCTCTGGGAGGATGTATACCTAGAAAATCATCGGGAAACACATCCTCAAACTGCTATACAACTCACACTTTTTTAATACTAGGACTCATTGCCTTGATATCCACCATATGTGCCAAAAACGTATCACATCCATGTCTCGTCTATTTCTTTATTGTCATAGCTGAAACTAGACATGTTAGAAGAATCTTCCTATCCCCTAAAGGTTTGGTCGATGATTATGTTTCGAAGAACACGGAAAGAATTTTATTTTATTTTTTAAATAAAAGTTTAGTGTAAAATATCGTATTGTAAACAATAACCGAAACAGTACCTAAATGTTATGTTGTAGTTGGTATTTTTTTGTTCTAGTTATTTGAGGGCTTCATTTTGAAGTTTAGCACATAGCCTCCAAACAGTTTGAGACGGCCCTAGATGAGACAATGTGATTGTATGTTAATGTTGATGATCATCCAACCAATATACGAATAGTGTGGCCCATGAAGGTATACTTTTGCGTTTATATCCCCTATAGAAAAGCACAAATCACGGCACTACCCACGCATTAACCTCATTGTGAAACGCAATTAACCCCAGAATTACCCTATGAACTAAGGTACGACCCAAGCATTGACCTTGTTATGAAAGGGCATATATGCACACCCTATCCTTATCCTACCCTACTTTAGCGCTAAACCAAGTGACTGGGTCCGTGATCTGACTCAATGAAGACCCCAGCCAGCCTTCGATACATACGAATAGCAGTTAAACAAGCCACATTAACGTAGACATCCACACAACACAACACACCACACCTCCCTTGATAACACACGGGCCAGGGTACTGCTTGGCTCTCCCTCTCCCGCCTTCCCGTCCAGATACAATGCACTAGGACACCTTTTTGGCGATGTGGAACCGGGACGCCTTCTCGCCTTTCCCTTACCATGCACGCACACATTAGTGCCCCTTATATTTAAAAGAAAGCAACCTCACACCTTGCCATTCACTGCCGCGCCAATCCGCCGTGTAAGAAGAGAGGAGATGAAGAAGAACTAAAGAAGGCTTTTGCCCTATCGTCTTGGCTCCTCTTATCTTAACCGACCTGTGCAGCACACGCGCCTTCCCCGCACTCCGCCGTTCCCGTCAACCGGCATCCCTAGTTGCTGCTGCATTCCCCCACGGCCCGCCACGCAGAAGGCGCCCGGCAACCACGTGTGTTCGCTCCCCGTCGAGCAGCTTACCGACGAGGTGAAGCGGCGAATGGTCGCTGGTGCTACGTCAACCGGAAAAAGGCTTCATCCCACGGCCCAGCTGGCACCTGGTGTTTGTGCCCTTGGTATATCCTCTTCTACCTTCCCTAATGCAAACCATTTTACTCAATTTTTCATATATAAATAATGCTTTCGGCGGCACACTTGTTAGTGAAGAAAATAGTTGTTATTTTTTTTTCCTTTCGAAAACGATAATTATGTTGCAACCAACCGCATCATGCATGCCCGTCTGCCCAAAGCATTTTTTACTAGCTTTTTTTCTTTCTTTCTGGGATTTTAAAAAGAAAAAAAAAAGACGAAAGTATGCGTGAGAAAATAAATACAAAACAAAACAACGGGATAAACAACACGGCTTGGAAAGAAACCACAAGCGCAAGCTGCGAGCTGCGGGCTGCGTGACGTGGCCAATCACAACTCATCCCACATCCACATGTGCCGCTGACAGCCTCACACCAGGCCAGCTGCAAGCACCCGAATAGATTCAACATAGCACGTTCAAAACCATGGGGTTTGGGCTCACTTGTTTATACGAACAACGGGCAAGATACGGTAACATTGTTGGCAACTCACAAACAGAAAGAGCAATATGTGAAGATTGGTTGTGATATATAGATTTTGGTGAAAAGAAAAGAAAAGAAAAAAACGCACATCATGTTTTCTTGATTGGTACACGGATAAGAGAATATTAGGTTCAGCTATGAAGATGCCATCTCTTAGGATGAAAAATAGATTAAAAAATCTTACATTGTATGTAACTTTGCTAGGGTCAACAATATCTTGATCAATGTAAAACGCTAAAATCTAGATTACCATGAATACAACAATTTCCTAAAACCTAAAAGGTACCACTAATATATCTGTTTCCAATTACTCAAATATGGATTATTTTAGGACCAAACTAAGAATAAAGTGTGGATTTTTCATATTGCATTTGAGATCTCAATTTCAAATTAAGACGTTTGGTGCAACATTGTTGTTGACACTCAATTTCCCGAGAGGGTAAGATTTATTGGTCTTGTATAAATCTAGTTATTTAAAGGAACATGAACGATATTTTGAAATGTAGTCGTAACACACAACAATGAAGCCAAAAATATATCTTCATGTGATGTAATTGTGGTACCTGATTTGGCTATGATTAACAAAATCATAATTCTTTTAGGGCCTACGCCTTCATGAATCCTCCCTCCCCTTTTAACCATTTCGATATCTACAAAAAAAATTTCTTTCAGATCAAGTAAAATTATAAATTTGTATGTTTCTAGGAAATCCAAACCAAAAGGATGTCTTCTCGAAGATTTTTTAACTTTAGTTACGTAAGACCTCCAAACCCCACCGAGACAGTGCCTTAGTGTTTGTATAGGACAAGAAGAACTTGGTTTGTGAAGGAAAAAAAAATGTATAATCTTTTGAGGTCAAGTAGAAATCTAAGTTACGGATCCAATGTTGTATATCAAATTTCTAGTTAGAAACGGTTTGGCTGGTCGGAAACAAACCTCCAAATGAGAAAAGAAATATGTTAAGGTTTACCACTGAGCAAAAATTAAATTAGATTAAATCAAACCATCAACATCCCGCTCAAATATTCCACACGTGCTAATTTGGTTTAGATCAACTACGAAGCTTCCTTAAAAAATATATAACTACGAAGCTTCCCACTTCCAGGAGGTTGTAGGTGTTCGAAACCCACCAGAGGCGTGGGAGTAGAAAAATTACGGGTTTGTTTTTCTTTATAAGAGGTTTCTTTGGTCTTGGTGTGGTCAGGAGGTGGTATCCACTTGAATGATCAGCTGACCTTACTTAAGATGTAATCTTCTACTGAATCACCTTTTGAATTTTGTTTACTCACAAATCAGCTTAAAAACAATCACTTGTACCATAAACGGTTTAATGAAGGCCCGGCTTCACTTTTCCTTAAGATAAGACACGCACGCAATCACTATTCACTTGGTTATTGTTTATTTAAAATATCCCCTACTTGCTGCTGTCATAACTCAATATGCCTTTATGCAGGGGTTTATTCCACAAAGCCGAAACAGTAAACAACGGTGGCAGCTATTAAAGGGTGACCAAACGGAAAGGTGCTCTCACTCAGCGATCAGGCTTGAGGAGTTAGTTGTTGGGAGGGAACCGAAAGGAATGTGCTTGGGTTGATTCTCTACAGGACTCTTTCTCTCTCCGGACATCTTCTATTATTATTATCTATATCTATCCCCTTTGCCTTGTCGACCAAGACGGCCGAGAGAGAGGAAGAGACCAAGACCCCGATCTAGGGATTTCCCTTACGCTTCAGGGTTGATTTGATTATACAAGCTGCGGGATGTCTGACCGGAGCTCCCACCACCACCGCAGCTCTACCAGGGCGATGCCTATGCCGATGATGCCCATGCCTATGCAGATGCCGTCGCGGGCCAAGAGCGTCACCGACCCGTTCGATGATAAGGTCAAGGCCCGCCTGATCCGCCCCGACAGCGGCGTCAGGGAAGGGTATGCTAGCAGCAGCGGAAGCGAGCACGAAGGGCTCTCTGGAGTGCTCCGCATCGACGGCTTCTTCTTCGATGACGCTGAGGAAGAAGACGGGGATCGCCGTGACCGCCAGCAGGACGATGATGGATGGTCTGAGGATGATAAGGAGGACGATGACGACGATAATGACGACGGAGGGGCCAAGAAACGGCGCCCGGCGCGGAAGTCGAGCGCCAGCAAGCCTTCTTCTTCCCCTTTCGCTTCTCTCTCGAAGCACTCCGCAGCTGTGATCCGCGACATGATGCGCGCCTCGTCTTCTCCTGCCGCGTCCAAGGACCCGTTCAGGCGAGACCTACACGCCGCCGTCCTCGCGGCAGTGCAGCAGTACGGGCATCTGATCAACCAGGAGGACTCCACCAGCAACAGCAGCAGCTGCGACGGAGGCAAGGCCGCGTTCCGGCGTGCCGTGATGGGCGCGTTGCGGGACGCAGGATACAATGCCGGAGTCTGCAAGTCCCGCTGGGCCGGATCATCCGGGGTGACCGCAGGGTCCTACGAGTACATCGACTTAATCCGCTCGGGGACATCCCTACTGGCTCCCGGGGAGAGGTACATCGTGGACGTCGGATTTGCGGCCGAGTTCGAGATCGCGAGACCTACGGAGGAGTACGCGCGCGTGGCCGCCGAGTTGCCCGCGGTGTACGTCGGGCGGCCCGATGAGCTGAAGCCTGCCTTGAGGGTCCTGGCAGACGCAGCCAAGAGGTCCCTCAGGGAGAGCGGGATGCACGTCCCGCCATGGAGGAAGCTCAGATACGTCCTCGCCAAGTGGCTCGGGTCGTACAAGAGGACGATAAACGCCGAGTCTGCTGCCGCCGCTTCTACTTCGAATGCTTCTGCCTTTGCCACGCCGGCGCCGCTTAGGCTCCCCGCCACAGCGGCCGTGCAGTGCCGAGCGGTCGGGTTCCAGCAGCCGGCCAGATTCCCGATCGCACCGGCGCTGCTGGGCCGGACGCGGTGACTCGGACAAACAGGGATGAATGAATGATGGATGGCCCACCGCTTGTAATTATCACGCGTACAATGTCGACACTTCTGGTAATTTCTGCCTTCAGATAAGGACAAGTCACAGGGACTAGAGACGCGGCGGGTAGGGTGGAGCCACAAGCCCCTAAAATCCGCCCAACCCATGGGAACGAACCAGCACGTGAAAGCAACTTGTCTATGATCTTATCTATCTACTACAGCTAGTAATATCTGTGTTAGCAGCTTAATGAGCGGCGCCCGCGGCGAGGCGACAGTGGGGGTCGGCAAACCTGGTTCAGGCTGGCGTGGCGGTTGATTAAGGAACATAATCACCCTGGTGGCCTTGTCAGGATCTATCGTACGGCTAAAGTAGTGAATTATCGGTAGGTGGGACACTAAGAACCTGTTTGTTTGGTGTGTGATGGTGACCGGCAATGATGTGGCGGATAAGAATGAGATGGGACCGCCCTTAGTATAAATTAATATATTCCATCGTTTTTTCATTATTATACAGTTTTGCCCTTGTAATGATTGTACTATATCCCATTGATCTCCCGTCCTTCGCCTCCCCCACTTCTCTTTCAAAAAACAAGGCGTAGCAATGAGTAATGTAAAGTACTTGTAGATAGTTTATCTGCAATCCATTGTTTCATTGTATATATATATTCCTCTTTGGAATGATCGTTTGTTTAGAGATTGAGATGGCACAAAGATTTTGGAATGATTCTTAGTAAATTTAAAGAAAGGAAAGTAAAACAAAGACGTGTCTTTTCAGCGGCATATATAATTGTTTGTGTCCTATTGTGTCCCCTGTAGGATGGATTGCCTTTATGCCTTGCTTCATTGATTCCTAGTTGCTTCTATCTATACTTGTCGCATTGCTTTTATTTATTTATGGGGAAATATTTACTTGTAGACATCGATCAAACTATATTTTGAAAATATTTAAAAGGCATTCTACATAGAAACTAAGACCACACAAATAGCGCATGCCCTTATATATACCCCCCCCCCAACCATCATACTGCCATAGGAAGTCACCTTCTTTGCGGACGTGTGCCTTGATTCCTTCAAAAGCCATGGTTTGCATATGCTGACTTTTCATCTTTTGCTAATCTTATATACTTGGAGTTCTTTAGTAAATAATGGCTATTGTGAATCTTATCTAATCGATTATCAGGTTATTCCCTAATTTTCTAAATCACATTCAATATTAAATGGATTGGTTCATTATCCAATTATTTTGAAAATCTAAACCATTGATCTTCTTAAATATCTTAAGGAAATACTATATAATAAATTTGAGCTCATTAGGGCACTTATAGCCCATGCATCTAAAAGATGCAAAAATTATCTATTCAAATTAGTTATGTGTGTCCGGTTTGTTATCCTTGGATGAGTGACTTACTCTCATCCAAATGGACTCAAAATTTGTATGTGGTCTATTATTATTGTAACAATAAAGATCAATAGATTAAATTTGGCAAATATATACAAACATCATTGGGGTGTACGATGTGATCTGTATACTTGAGTGTACTCTAGCATGACTACACACACACACACACACACACACACACACACACACACACATATATATATATATATATATATATATATAGAGAGAGAGAGAGAGAGAGAGAGAGAGTCAGGCTAGAATATACTCGAGTGTACAGATCACACGAATATACTCAAGTGTGTTTGCATATCAAGACTATTTTTTTGCAAAATGTAAATCACTGATCTTCACTGTCATACTATAACTAGACTACATACAAATTTTGAGCCCATTTGGATGAGTGTAAGTCACTCATCCAAAGGCAACAAAATCGCCGTGTGAAACTAATTTGAAATGCATAATTTTTGCGGTCTTTATAGCATGACCTACAATGTCCAAATGTGCTCAAATTTAGTATATGAGCTATTCACAAGATGTTTAAGAAGATCAATGGATTAGATTTATGAAAAAAATATTACATCATGAAAAACTACTTGAGTGTATTATGCTCCAAATACACTCGAGTGTATAATCACACGGATACACTCAAGTGTGTTTGCATATCAAGACTATTTTTTGCAAAATGTAAACCATTGATCTTCACCATCATAATATAACTAGGCTACATACAAATTGTGCGCCCATTTAGATGAGTGTAAGTCACTCATCCAAGGGCAACAAAATCGACGCGCAAAACTAATTTGAAATGTATAATTTTTGAGGTCTTTATAACATGACCTATAAATGTCCAAATGTGCTCAAATTTTGCGTATGATCTATTCACAACATGTTTAAGAAGATCAACGGATTAGATTTTATAAAAAAATATTGCATCATGAAAAACTACTCGAGTGTATTCTGCTCTGAATACACTCGAGTGCATTTTAGCCTGACTCACTCTCTCTCTCTCTCTATATATATATATATATATATTGTCAGACTATATATATGTATGTATGTATATAATCTAAGTATATATATACATACTTATATATACATATTAAAAAGTTGTTCTCTAAAGATATTATTATAAAAATCTTACCCTTTCAAAGACGTGCTCTCTTAGTAGATTCTAGTCATCCCTCAAAAGTAGGGATACCATATTCACCTTGAACTACATGATTTACCATAGTTGGGGCCAGTCACAAAAATTTCAATGGGAACACATGATAATCTTTGAATTAGCACTAGATGGATACCATTAGAACTTCTCAACACAATCAACTCCCCAATTCCAATCTTTCCAAGACGTATATTTCTTGACAATCCCTAGATGCAACTTCATCAAAAACATCACATAATTTTAAGCTCTAGCTCTACTTTTCATAGTGTCGATTTTACTTTTAAAACCAACACTTAAAGTTCTAGCATCAATTAGAAAAAACAACTAAAGCAATAAAATACCAGGTTAGCGACTACCACCTATAGTGTTACTTATTTATATAGAACAAACTCTGAAACTCAATTGAAAAAATGAGTTATTTCAACATGATCATGCTTACCCCTAGTGTCAATTCTTCATAAATAACTTATGCTAGAAGCCTTCCTCTAGCACCAGTTTTTGGTAAAGAGCCAACTTTATATCCGGTCACATAAAAACTCAAATATTTCTTACTTATTGTGTCCATTTTTTGTAATTTATTAATACTATATTTTCATTTATATGGCACCTATTTGCCTTTTTCCCCATTTCCAGACCCACTGGAACCTCATTTCTTTCTAGAGAATCGACACCCAAGTTTGTTTCTACTCAGTCCACAATGAGAATAACATCCATCAACATTGGTGAAGAACTTCATCAATCACCACTACAACAATATGGTCATCTACCAACAGCCAATAAATGTTGTTATAGGCCTATAAATGTTGGTATAGGGACATCCTTTGCCACACAAAGTGAGATTATTCAAAACTTAAACCACGATCATGTTGGGATTGTATGCCCAGAGAGCCAATCATGTGATGATTGTAGGGGCATATCATTTTAAAAAATTGGTTATTAATAAAAGACAAGCTATTGTGAATCTTATCTAATCGAGTGCATTTTAGCCTCTCTCTCTCTCTCTGTATATATATATATACATAGAAACTAAGACCACAGAAATAACACATGCCCTTATATATAACCCCCCCGACCATCATACTGCCATAGGAAGTCACCTTCTTTGCGGACGTGTGCCTTGATTCCTTTAAAAGCCATGGTTTGCATATGTTGACTTTTCATCTTTTGCTAATCTAATATACTTGGAGTTCTTTAGTAAATAATGGCTATTGTGAATCTTATCTAATCGATTATCAGGTTATTCCCTAATTTTCTAAATCACATTCAATATTAAATGGATTGGTTCATTATCCAATTATTTTGAAAATCTAAACCATTAATCTTCTTAAATATCTTAAGGAAATACTATATAATAAATTTGAGCTCATTAGGGCACTTATAGCCCATGCATCTAAAAGATGCAAAAATTATGTATTCAAATTAGTTATGTGTGTCCGGTTTGTTATCCTTGGATGAGTGACTTACTCTCATCCAAATGGACTCAAAATTTGTATGTGGTCTATTATTATTGTAACAATAAAGATCAATAGATTAAATTTGGCAAATATATACAAACATCATTGGGGTGTATGATGTGATATATATACTTGAGTGTACTCTAGCATGACTACACACACACAGACACATATATATATATATATATATATATATATATATATAGAGAGAGAGAGAGAGAGAGAGAGAGTCAGGCTAGAATATACTCGAGTGTACAGATCACACGAATACACTCAAGTGTGTTTGCATATCAAGACTATTTTTTTGCAAAATGTAAATCACTGATCTTCACTGTCATACTATAACTAGACTACATACAAATTTTGAGCCCATTTGGATGAGTGTAAGTCACTCATCCAAAGGCAACAAAATCGACGTGTGAAACTAATTTGAAATGCATAATGTTTGCGGTCTTTATAGCATGACCTACAATGTCCAAATGTGCTCAAATTTAGTATATGAGCTATTCACAAGATGTTTAAGAAGATCAATGGATTAGATTTATGAAAAAAATATTACATCATGAAAAACTACTTGAGTGTATTATGCTCCAAATACACTCGAGTGTATAATCACACGGATACACTCAAGTGTGTTTGTATATCAAGACTATTTTTTGCAAAATGTAAACCATTGATCTTCACCATCATAATATAACTAGGCTACATACAAATTGTGCGCCCATTTAGATGAGTGTAAGTCACTCATCCAAGGGAAACAAAATCGACGCGCAAAACTAATTTGAAATGTATAATTTTTGAGGTCTTTATAACATGACCTATAAATGTCCAAATGTGCTCAAATTTTGCGTATGGTCTATTCGCAACATGTTTAAGAAGATCAATGGATTAGATTTTATAAAAAAATATTGCATCATGAAAAACTACTTGAGTGTATTCTACTCTGAATACACTCGAGTGCATTTTAGCCTGACTCTCTCTCTCTCTCTCTCTCTATATATATATATATATATATATATATATATATATTATCAGACTATATATATGTATGTATGTATATAATCTAAGTATATATATACATACTTATATTTATACATATTAAAAAGTTATTCTCTAAAGATATTATTATAAAAATCTTACCCTTTCAAAGACGTGCTCTCTTAGTAGATTCTAGTCATCCCTCAAAAGTAGGGATACCATATTCACCTTGAACTACATGATTTACCATAGTTGGGGCCAGTCACAAAAATTTCAATGGGAACACATGATAATCATTGAATTAGCACTAGATGGGTACCATTAGAACTTCTCAACACAATCAAATCCCCAATTCCAATCTTTCCAAGACGTATATTTCTTGACAATCCCTAGATGCAACTTCATCAAAAACATCACATAATTTTAAGCTCTAGCTCTACTTTTCATAGTGTCGATTTTACTTTTAAAACAAATAGCATCAATTAGAAAAAACAACTAAAGCAATAAAATACCAGGTTAGCGACTACCACCTATAGTGTTACTTATTTATATAGAACAAACTCTGAAACTCAATTGAAAAAATGAGTTATTTCAACATGATCATGCTTACCCCTAGTTAGGGGTGAGCATTCGGTTAATTCGGTCGGTTACGGTTAATTCGGTTCGGTTAAATGGTTAATTTGTGATTTGAGATTTTAACCATTAACCTAACCGAATTGCGTCGGTTAATTCGGTTATTGTCCAATCGGTTAACGGTTAATTCGGTCGGTTAATTTGGTTAACCAAATAACACATATGTAATAATGTTATTTGAAATACTCATTGAATTTTGAACAATTGTTATATTATAGTGGTATTTCTGGAAATATAATGTTGTATGGATCGTGAAAACTTGATTACTATGTATATGGGGAAGTTTTTTGAAATAAATGTACAACTATATATGTATATATACGTGTGTAGGATATTATTTAAGAATAAATTATAACTATTCGGTTAATTTGGTTAACCATACCAAAAATATCTTTAACCATGAAATTAACCATTTAACCAATTAACCGAATTAAATTAACCAAATTAACCGAATTAACCAAATAGTCTAAAAAAATTAACCATTCGAAATTAACCATTCGGTTAATCGGTTATTAACCAAATTCTGCTCACCCCTACCCCTAGTGTCAATTCTTCATAAATAACTTATGCTAGAAGCCTTCCTCTAGCACCAGTTTTTGGTAAAGAGCCAACTTTATATCCGGTCACATAAAAACTCAAATATTTCTTACTTATTGTGTCCATTTTTTGTAATTCATTAATACTATATTTTCATTTATATGGCACCTATTTGCCTTTTTCCCCATTTCCAGACCCACTGGAACCTCATTTCTTTCTAGAGAATCGACACCCAAGTTTGTTTCTACTCGGTCCACAATGAGAATAACATCCATCAACCTTGGTGAAGAACTTCATCAACCACCACTACAACAATATGGTCATCTACCAGCAGCCAATAAATGTTGTTATAGGCCTATAAATGTTGGTATAGGGACATCCTTTGCCACACAAAGTGAGATTATTCAAAACTTAAACCACAATCATGTTGGTTTTGTATGCCCAGAGAGCCAATCATGTGATGATTGTAGGGGCATATCATTTAAACAAATTGGTTATTAATAAAAGACAAGCTTCCAATTTTAACTGTTTAATTCAATTATGAGATAATGTTGTAACATTATAAATGTCTAGAGAATAATATTACTCAATAATGTTTGTCTTCAAGTACATGACTTCAAAGAAATGAGATCATACAAATGTTAAGAGTACATATTTACATTCTCACTATGTCCTTATCGGCTGGTACTGTGGAAGGTTCATAGACAGCAATAACACATAAGATCAGAGTGTGAGTTGGTTGATGATTGAGTCTCATTGGTCATGATATGGCGATATCAAACCAATCACACATATACATGTTAGATAACAATGTATCAGACAGACCCACCGTGAGACTGACACATGAAAGGCGTCATCATGGAAGTCATAGTCAGCTCTCACAGTGATGGTGGTGCTTGTGGTTCTTAGACCTGAAATCACTGCACTCAACACATGTCGTTGGTTACACTTTGACATCATCAAACACAGTCCTGAAACATGGGTTGTTATAACGATGATGATTTGGTGGCTTTGACACATGTGGATTGAATGTGAGTGATAGACATGGGATTTTTCTCTCCTATTGGAGTGTGATGTCATAGGCCTCTTGATAAGCGAGACTGAGAAAAGCATGGCCATGTGCATGTGAGTTAATATGTGATATTGAGCTTACATATATCTCAGACAGTCTGCTCTTGGTTCAAGAAACAAGATTGAATAATAATGAAGGTGACTACTCCTTGCCTCTAGTTCAATCTGGACATCAATGACAAAGGAACTATACAAACACCGTAATACCATACATAGATTGTAGGTTGAAGTTGTTCCATGACTTTTCCATTCACTTGGGTAGCAATGATGTGAGCCTAGGCACCACTCTTTGCTTGTGATGTCATAATCTATTATGGACATTCGTTGCCAACGTGATATGGGACCTATAGGGTAACACACATAGGAACTCATCTAGAAGAGGAGTTTGATCTTAAATGATAATTGAATTAAGCACTAAAGTATTTAGGTACTGAATTCACACAACATATCGACGGATTGATAGACTGAACAATGAAACGACTATCTCAATGGATGAGACAGCCGTTTGGGTAGCCAGAAGGGCGTCTCAAATGTTGAGACAGTCGTTTGGGCAGTCTGGAAGATCAAAAATTGAATTGGCTTAGTTCTTCCCTATGAATTGACTGGTTTGACCTGTTGAACCGATCAACTCAACTCAAACTCACCAGACGACTATCTAAGTGAGTGAGACAGGCATCTCACTTGTGTGAGACGATCTAGTTAGGACGAATGAAAGTTTTGGAGTTTTCCTGAACTCATTTCAATTGCACATACTTGGGGTGCAAGAAAATTAGTGTATGACATTAATTAGGAAACAATTTGCCAATTCATATTTGATTGGGAAACTGTGAAATGACCGTCTAGCTTAGCGAGATGACCGTATCGTGTCCCAGATGACCGTTTCACTTAGCGAAATGATTGTCTCACGTGCGAGATAACAATTTTTCCGCACATAGGTTGTGAAACTTCTAGAAAAATTATGAAAATTCAAGATCTACTTGTCCTTTCCACTCCCTCTTTGGTCTGCATTGGTTGAGGACTGGGAACCTTGACCCTAACCCCTCCTATATATAGAGGGGTACTGGGAGCTTCCCAAAGTACAACTATAACAAAGACAAATGAGAATCAGTTCTTCTGACAACTATTGTCCTCTCTGGTTGTGGCAACCACGAGAGCCCAGGCAAGTTCTACCCGATAAGGGACAACCATGGGAGAGAACAACTGAGAGTTGTCATTGTGGGAGAGTAAGCCAGTGACTAGTACACAGACGGAGAGGGACAACTCCTTGTCCGATCTAACAAGATGACAAGAGTTCTAAGCGGTCTGTGTGGACTACCATAGAGGTTGGAAGCTGTTGTTTGCTGCTTGGAGGACAACGTCAACCAACAATCCATGACAAGAGGAGCTGCTGAAGAAGATGACATTCATGGCTGCAGTCCATGGTGCAGACCAGGAGGTGCAGCAGTCAGACGAGTCCTAGTGCAACTAGGATTCAGAGTTGTGCATCTACAATGACGAGGATTGTCATTGGACTTGCTCCAGGACCAGATATATCCCATAAACCATCCTTCATGCATTATAATTATTGACGTGATCTTATGTTTATGGGGAATATGGTAATAAAAAAATTTAAATTTTGCTGCCTGCTCTGTACCATATTTTCCAACAGTGGTATCAGAGCCAACGTCAATTTACTATATTAGGGGATAATAGATATGGTCATATTTTGGTTTTGTCGTTCTATTATTGCATGTGATGCTAATAATATCTTATCAAATCCAAACACCACGATGATCCCAAACTAATATATATATATATATATATATATATATATATATATATATATATATATATGCAATTTACACGCGTCACCCTAAAATGGTTTTCATGGTGAATGTGTAGCATGGTTATGGCCAATAACCCCTATATATGCATGGTTGTATGTGATTGGTTTATCCGTTTATCTCAGCCTACGTACTGATCCTCTATTTCATCTTCCGAATGTAAAGTTAATTGTCTCCTACCCTTACTCCCCTCATATGTAACTTGAGGTTTCCTATAATAATTTAAAAGTAGGATAGTTTACCTTCTTACAATGACGAAGATGAAGGACCTTGGAGGACATGGTGGATAAGTCGGACTGATCACCTGGTGGACCCAACTGATCCACTGGAGGAGCCAGTCGGTGGTGGAAAGAAGGACCAGACGATCGATGGGATGACCTTACAACCGGCCAGGAGGCGAGCCGATCAGTTCAAGGGTTGAACTGATCAATCCAAATTAGCAAGTATAGATCTTCATCAACAATAGGTTTCTACATGTGATGTAGACCTAGATGGCATAATCCCTTGTGGCTCTAAGGGATTACATTAGGACTGTCCATAACTGTCGCTTTCATTTGTTGCATATTTTCATTGTGGATATAGTACGCAAATGATACATACTATATATGTGGTGATTGGATAAAGTATATGTATTTATAAAAACTCCCTCAACTAAAATATTAAGTCTTAGATGCCTTCCATTAGTCATAAATATAAAAACTTGATCGACTAAGCATAGATTTGTATAAAGTATGGTGTGTCATCTATCTCATGGAAGTGTGATGGTAGATATGCAGATATGCAGATATGCACAAAGCATGGTGCATATCTATCACATTGGCTATTGGGTCATGCTTAACTAGTGATTTGGAGAGCCCAAGCCCAGAGTCATGCAGATGATCATTGACAAGATGTTGTACATATTATCTATCTAAGAGTTGCATGAACTATGAGTTACATGAGCAATGTGAGGACATGAGTGTTCTTGAGATGGTGACACATATTAGGAGGGTAACACTTGGTCTTTACATGAAAGAAAGGAACACTATCTTAAAGGTTCTACTTGAGTCAAAGCTGACAGAGGGAACCTCAGTAGAAGAACATGTTCTCAATATGATTGGACATGTGTATCATCTTAAAGAGATGGGATTCATCTTGAGCCAAGAGTTGGCCACTGATATGATTCTAAAGACTATGCCAGAATCACATAGCCGTTATATTGCATGCCAACATGTGAGTAATTCAACTGGATAGATGTCAGAACTACTTGCCATGATGATTCATGCAGAAGAAAAAGTGAAGAAGGACAAGCTCGTGATGATGATCGACGAAGATGAATCCAAGGATCAAAGAAAGATCGAAAAAATTTTTGTGGTCAAGCCTAAGTCCAATTCTTCAGCACTCAAGATAAGGAGAAAGAAAAGTACAAGAGGAACTCATCCTTTGTACTTGAAGGCTTTCAGGAAGAAGAAGATGGGGATAGTGATCTCCGGTTCAAGTATATACATTATTGAGTTAAATCTATTTACTTCATCATCTTGGGTATTAGATACCGGATGTGGATCTCATATATGTTTTCCTATACAAGATCTGAAAGGGAAGTAGGCCTTTAAGGAAAGGCAAGGTGAAACTGTGAGTTGTTAATGGCGCAAGAGTTGCAGCCAGTGCAGTTGGAACCTATAGTATATCTCTGCCCATGGGGCTTGTAATAGAGTTAAAGATCTTCTATTATGTACCTGCTATAAATAGAAACATCATATTTGTATCTTGTTTGGACAGTGATGCATTTGAATTCCATATTAAAAGTGGTCGATGTTCTATTTTAAAAGATGAGATCTTTTATGGCAGTGCCCCTATGTCTTATGGTCTTTACTTGTTAGATCTAAAGACATATGTATATAACGTTAATACCTTTGGCATTGTCATCTAGGGAACATGAATGAGAGTCACATATCAAGACTCTATAAGGATGGTTATCTAGACTCTTTTGATTTTGAATAATTTGAGACATGTGAATCTTGTTTGTTGGGCAAGATGGCTAGGACCCCTTTCACTGGCAACAATGAGAGGGCTAGTGATCTATTAGGACTCATACATACTGATGTATTTGGACCTTTTAGAACAGATGCTAGAGTTGGGTTCAAGTACTTCATTACCTTCATTGATGACTTCAGTAGGTATGGCTATGTTTATTTAATGAAAAATAAGTCAGAAGCTCTTGAAAAGTTCAAGGAGTTTATGAAGGAGGTACAAAACCAACTTGGTAAAAGTATTAAGGCACTTCGTTCTGACCAAGGTGGAGAATACTTAAATCAGGATTTTGAGGAATTTCTTTGAGCCCATGGGATTGTATCCCAGTGGACTCTGCCTGGAACACCTCATCATAATGGTGTATCAGAAAGAAGGAATCACACATTACTGGATATGGTGCAATCTATGATGAGTTTAACTAAGCTTCCAAGTACCTTCTCGGGGTATGCTCTAGAAACCACCACATTTACACTAAACCAAGTACCATCTAGGTCAATTCAAAAGGCACCATATGAGATATGGGTTGAGAAGTGTCCCAAAATGTCTTTTATGAGGATTTGGGGTTGTGAAGCTTATGTCAATAAAATGTTTCCTGAAAAGCTTGGCCCTAGATCTAAAAAATGTTACTTTGTTGGATATCCCAAGGAAATTGTGGGATACTACTTGTATAGTCCATTTGACAACAAAGTGTTTGTTGCCAGAGATATTGCATTCCTAGAAAAGGAATCTATTTCCAAAAGAATCAGTGGGAGACAAGTAGAACTCAAAGAGGTTTGAGACCAAAAAAAACATTAAACCATTAGATGAACAAGAGGAACCAAAAGATTCACAAGTTGTTGTGCAATCTCAAATTCCTCAAGTAACATAGAAACCTCATAGATCTAATAGGACACGCCTTGAACCTGAGAGATTTGGATATCTTGTGACTCAGGAAGACAGTGAATTGGTCATAGATGATGAGACAATAACCTATAAAGATTCTATAGAGGGACCAGAGTCTGAGAAATGGCTTGAGGCCATGAGATCTGAGATGGAATCTATGTATACCAACAAAGTATGGACTTTGGTGGATCCACCTGAAGGGGTAAAACCCATAGGGTGCAAGTGGGTCTTCAAGAAGAAGACCGACATGGATGGAAAGATCCAAACCTATAAGGCAGATTGGTTGTAAATGGTTTCAGACAAGTTCAAGGTGTTGAATATGATGAAACCTTTTCTCTAGTGGCCATGGTTAAATCCATTAGGATCATGCTTGCTATTGCAACTTATCATGACTATAAGATTTGGCAAATGGATGTTAAAACCACTTTCCTTATCAAGAATCTTGTGGAGGATGTGTATATGACACAACCTGAGGGGTTTATAGATCCAAAGTTTGCCAATAAAGTCTATAATCTACAAAGGTCAATCTATGTATTGAAGCAAGCATCTCAAAGCTAGAATCTTCATTTTGATGAGACAGTCAATGGGGTTGGCTTTGCTTAAAATGAAGATGAACCTTGTGTGTACAAGAAGGTTAGTGGGAGCACAATGACATTCTTCATATTGTATGTAGATGACATACTATTGATGGGGAATGACATCCCTACTTTACAAAAGGTAAAGACATGGATTGGAAATATGTTCTCTATGAAAGACTTGGGAGAAACATCCTATATCTTGGGGATAAAGATCTATAGAGATAGATCCAGAAGACTTCTCAGACTAAGTTAGAGAACATATATTGACAAAGTGTTGAAGCAGTTCAGCATAAAGAACTCAAAGAGAGGAAACCTGCCTGTGTGCCATGGTGTCCCCATCTCTAGAGCTCGATGTCCCAGTTCTCATGAAGAAAGGGAACACATGAGTGAGATTACATATGCCTCACCAATTGGATCAATCATGTATGCAATGTTGTGCACCTATCCAGATGTCTTGTATGCCTTGAGCATGATGAGAATATATCAATTAGATCCAGGTGATGCTCATTAGATAGCAATGAAGAACATCCTCAAGTACTTGAGGAGGACTAAGGATCAATTCTTGGTCTACGGAGGAGGGGAAGAGTTGGTTGTAAAAGTTTACACCGATTCAAGATTCCCGACTGATCAAGATGATTACAAATCACAATCAGGATTCATGTTTTGCCTCAACAATGGAGCTATGAGCTGGAAGAGTTCCAAGCAAGAAACATTTGCCAATTCTACAACAGAAGCTGAGTACATTGTTGCATCAAGTGCAGCAAAGGAGGCTGTATGGATCAAGAAGTTCATCATAGAAGTTGGGGTTGTTCCTAGCATCAACGACGCAATCAAGCTATATTGTGACAACAATGGAGCAATTGCACAAGCTAAGGAATCCGGATCGCATCAGCACTCAAAGCATATAAAAAGGCAGTATCATCTCATATGAGAAATCATACAGTGTGGAGATGTAAATATTTGCAAAGTACCAACTGAAAGAAATGTTGTTGATCCCTTAAAGAAAGTACTTTCACAGTAGAAGCATTATGGACATGTAAGTTCACCTGGAATAAGATTCGTGGGTGATTGGCTCTAAGTGTAAGTGGAGTATATTGGTTATGAATGCCTAGAGAGCCAATCATGTGATGATTGTAGTGGCATATCATCTAATTGATTTGATTATTAATGAAAGGCAAGCTTTTAATTTATTCTATTTAATTTAATAATGAGATACTGATGTAACATTATAAATGTCTAGAGAGTAATATTACTCAATAATGTATGTCTTCAAGTACATGACTTGGAAAAAATGAGATCATGCAGATGTTAAGAGTACATATTTTCATTCTCATCATGTCTATGAGAGGCTATTACTTTGGAAGGTTGATAGACAACAATAACACATAATATCAGAGTGTGAGTTGGTTGACGACTGAGTCTCATTGGTCATGATATGGTGATATCAAACTGATCACACAGAATCATTTTAGAGAATAGTGTATCAGACAAAACCACTATGAGATTAACATAAGGAATCCATCATCATGGAAGTCATAGTCGGCTCTCACAGTGATGGTAGTTCTTGTAGTTCTTACACCTGAAATGCACTCAACACATGTTGTTGGGTACGCTTTGACATCATCAAACACAATCCTGAAACATGGGTTGTTATAACGGTGATGATTGGGTGGCTTTGACACATGGGGATTGACTATGAGTGATAGACATGGGATTTGTCCGTCCTACTGGAGTGTGATGTCCTAGGCCTCTTGATAAGAGAGACTGAGAAAAGCATGGCCATGCGCATGTGAGTCAATATGGTGATATTGAGCTTACATATATCTTAGATAGTTTACTCTTGGTTCAAGAAATAAGATTGAATAATAATGATGGTGACTGCTCCACGCCTCTAGTTCAATCTGGACATCAGGGACAAAGGAACTATACAAATACTATAACACCATACACCGATTGTAGGTTGAAGTTGTTCCCCAATTTTCCATTCACTTGGGTAGCAATGATGTGCGACTAAGCACCACTCTTTGCTTGTGATTTCATAAGATGTTATGGACATTCACTGCCAATGTGATATAGGACATATAGGGTCACACACATAGGAACTCATCTAGAAGAGGAGTTTGATCTTGAATGATAATTAAATTAAGTACTAAAGTGTTTAGGTACTTAATTCACACAATAGATTGACATATTGGCTGACTGAATTGCCAAACGACCATCTCATTGGATGAGATAGCCGTTTGGGTAGCCAGACGGGCGTCTCAAATGTTGAGACGACTGTTTGGGTTGTTAGGTAGATCAAAAATTGAGTTGGCTTAGTTCTGCCCTATGAACTGACTGGTTCAAGCTGTTGAACCGATCGACTCGACTCGAACTCACTAGACATCCATCTAGGTGAGTGAGACGAGTCTCTCACTTGTGTGAGATGGCCCAGTTGGGACGAACGAAAGTTCTAGATTTTTCCCGAACTCATTTCAAGTGCACATACTTGGGGTGCAAGTAAATTAGTGTATGACATTAATTAGGAAGCGATTTGCCAATTCATCTCTGATTGGGAAACTGCAAAATGACTGTAACTCTTAACGAGAGACCGCCTCACATCCCAGACGACTGTTTCTCTTAGTGAAATGACCGTCTTGTGTGCGAGACAATCGTTTTGTCGCACGCAGGTTGCAAAACTTCCAAAATAGTTACAAAAATTCAAGATCTACTTGTCCTTTAAACTCCCTCTTTAGTCCCGCATTGGTTGAGGACTGGGAACCTTGACCCTAACCCCTCCTATATATAGAGGGGTACTGGGGGCTTCCCAAAGCATAACTACAACACAAACAATTGAGAATTAGTTCCTCTGACAACTGTTGTCCTCTCTGGTTGTGGTAACCATGAGAGCCCAGACAAGTCCTACCCGATAAGGGAGGGACAACCATGGGAGAAAACAACTTAGAGTTGTTGTTGTGGGAGAGTAAGCCAGTGACTAATATATCGACAGAGAGGGACAACTCATTCCTATTCGATCTAGCAGGATGACATGAGTTCTAGGCAGTTTGTGTGGACTACCATAGAGGCGGGAAGCCGTTGTTTGTCGTTTGGAGGACAACATCAACCAACAGTCTATGACAAGAGGAGCTTCTGAAGAAGATGAGTTCATGGATGCAGTCCATGGTGCATACCAGGAGGTGAAGTAGTCAGACGAGTCCCAGTGAAACTAGGATTTAGAGTTGTACATCTACAATGATGACGATTGTCGCTGGACTTGCTCCAGGACTAGGTATATTCCATAAACCATCCTTCCTGCATTATAGTTATTGATGCGATCTACTGTTTATGGGTAATATGGTAATAAAATTTAAATTCCGCTACCTGCTCTACCATATTTCCCAACAAATCAATCATTAACAGCATATTACCAAAAATCACAGGGAATTAAAACCAATTTGCAACAAGCCCCATGAGTTGAGAATTATTACACAAGAGCCAATACTTGCATTTCATAACATATATTTAAGGTACTACATCATATTCTAATCAACCTATTACATAAGATAACAGTTCCACATGTATATACATACTACTATAGGCGCACAAGCAAGAAATCACATCTTGATCATCATGTATACAAAACTCATCGAGAACACCGTAAGGACCTGAGTGTACATGGATGACACATAGGATTCTATTTTTTCATATACCATGATACACCAGGTGTAGTTTTCTTCTCATATTATATCCTCAGCCACATGATCTTTAACTCATCATGCACGTCCACCTTAAAAGTTATTTAACCAACAAGGTGAGACAACAATCCCAATGAGAGATATAACTCTTTGCCAACTTTATTATTATCACAAATAACTAAGCAAATAGATTAACATACTGAGCAAATTTAATAGAATTTACTAAAGGACATATATCTCATGTGTGAAGTAAATAGAGAAATAATGTGTACTTGCCAAAGAGTAATAGAACATCTAATAATTTAAAAATGAATATGAAGAACATGTATGACTGTTATAAACTAAACAGTATAAAAGTAAAGTAAGGCTTCATCCAATGTTTCTATGTTTTATCCTATACATTCACACTACATGGATGATTACGTGTTTATTATGCCCTGAGGATTGAGTCATACCACCCAAATCCAACCGACTAGTGCTAAGTCAAAATTAGTGCCATACAAGGTCTAGTGGAAGAGTCAGAATCCACGACCTCACTTTCCTTGGTTAATACGAATGATCATGCAGTAAAATCACAAGTCAACTACTTCCAGTGACATATAGTCCAGCTGTACAAACCTATCCCACCTTGGTACAGGTCACGGTGCTAGTGAAACTGAGCTACGGCTCATAGCCACACTCTTCCAGGATATGGCTCACAGCCAATCCTGTATCACATTTCACTGAGCCATGGCCTGAAGTCGCACTCTATTCTACATATGACCCACAGTCAATCATGTGTCACATATCACTGAGATATGGCCTGAAGATGCACTCTATTGCTTGATATTAGGGTACCAAGTTGTCCCCACATACTCAACAGTATGCGCTCTGAGCTTCCCATAGGAGTTACTCGTTTCACCATCCAGCAAATGTGGACACTGAATGGATCTATGGCACATGGCAAAATGCATGATTAGATTCCACTTGATTACTTAGATCAATTAAAGTGTCTTTTAGCATCAATCATGTTACAACGTATAAACCACAAATAAATCCTTCAAAAAAAGGGGCATATTATTACAACAACAGATATCATCATTTAAACTACAAACTGATTCCCATCCCTTCATAAAACTATATCACTACCAGCCACAAGGCTATCATCATCAACAAACTATCATGGGATATCAATCCCTCATTCCAGTACTAGAGGTTATCACCTGAATCAGGCATTAAGCCTTTACCAGGTCCTAAGACCCATCACATCACACTCATGATTCATGGATAACTCATCATTCTTCATTGAGAATATATGTATTACTCATGTCATATCACCCATGCCACATCACATGTTCTTGACATAACAACCATAAGCCATTATGTTCAGATAGAGAATATGTTAAAACACATTGAACACCTTTACTAAAGTAATCAGTGCATCATAAGATTTCTAATTTAGGGTTACGCTTCATGTTGATTTCACATAAGGTTCTCAGGCATCATTCTATCTCAAATCTCTGACATTCACTATCTCCCATCAGTTGGAGTGTATGAGGTTAAGAATTAGACACTTTAACCAAGTATGCACATTCACATATTTATACTTCCCCTATCCCTTTATCTAGATTCATAGTCCAAGCTTAATATTATTTAACCACCTTCATGGTACTCACAAGTTATAACACCCAACCAACCCCCTAGGTTAAAGCCATGTGATTAAGAGAGAGAACAATATCATGGTTTCTATTCACAGACATTCAATAATATGATCTACTCCTAGAATTTGTGTCAATGCTCTTCACATGTATCCGATTAGTGCATTATATAAACATGTTGTCCATTGCATCAATATGATGTTCCATCATTAAGTGACCCATATATTTTTACTTCTTACAAATCATTAACCACATATCATACTAAGGGAAGTCAAACCTTAGACTACATAAAAGGGATGGTTTCACTTCAAACTATCCCCAAGGCAGCTACAAGGTCAATAGACTTGTTTATGCGATTTCTACACAAATGTTGTCACCTTTTTGTTCAATCAAGGCTTATCACCTCCCTCAGGTATATTCACATAGTTGTATCATTAACCTCACTCTACAAGTTAAGATTATATGAAAAGTAAATATAGTTGACACTTGCCATGTATTATAATCTTTCACGCGTGTCATACTCTTCCATGATTAAGGTTATCATATGGATATTCAACCATCAAAACCTTCATCCATTACTTCCCTCATTGTTGAAGACATTAGGGCTAAGCTTCTTTGGTTAAAGATGGACCACTCATAGTAACACCATCCCATGGTGCATTAGCTTTAGGAGAAGCAATTAATATTAATCATACATTATCCAAAACACACTCTTCTATATAATGCTTTGCTCATATGTGTACATTATTGGGTATCCAAACATACCCTTCAACTCTCATCACCTCATCTACTTGTGTCAGCTTGACTACACCATGGTGTGTCAGGTAAGCTCTCCTTAGGTGTATTGGTTTAGGCCATATTTTCTATCATGTCGGGTTCACTACACATAAGGAGTGATGGTTTAGCTATACTTGAGATGTCAGATTAACTACACAAGAAGTATATCGATTTAACCCAACTTGTAGTGTATCAATTTAGCCCACCTTTAGTGTATCGATTTAGCCTTTCTTGAGAGGGTGATAGGCAACACCACCCTAAGGGTGTGACGGGAAACACCACCCTAAGGGTGTGATGGACAATGCATGGTGTGACAGGTTTCTTAGGGATAGGGTTAGGTCATGCCAGCCATATGCACAATCATGGGCATCACGGGTTAGCACTCAAAATAGACCAGTTACATAAGATGTCCTCTTGTTCATGACGGGATAGCAAGGCATATTTTCTTAACCACATCTAGGGTATGTCGGGTAGCAATCATCAAGCCTATTGGTTTAGCAACACATATCGATTTAGGTACTTCTAGATCATAATGAGTTAACCTCATCAAGGCATGATGGTCTAGCCATCATATCGATTTAGGGAAATTCTAGGGATTGACGGTTTAGCATCCCTCCAAACCTATCGGCCTAAGCACTCCCAAGTCATGACGACTTGTAGCATGTTGTGTCAATTTAAGAATCATGAGTCATGCCGACGATTCACCACCTAAGTGTCAACTTAGTCATCTTCAACATTAGGAAAATCAGTCACTATTACATCTACTAATTAATGCAATAAAGATCAATACATGAGAAACAACTTAAATAGAGTTCTTTCATCAAAACAGTCCTCAAAACAATCACTAACTACTAACATATAAGAGACACACGATCTAGATATGAAGAACAACTTGAGCATATAAAGAGTGATAATAACAAAGGAGGTTAAGAGTTATACAACCCGCCTCAACAAGGTCTCCATCAATGATTCAAGATCCAAGATCAAAGCTCCATAGCACATGTTCCTCAACTTGAAGATGATCCATCAAGAGTCCCAACTCAACCTCAACATCACCTAAAGAAAGAAAAAAGAACATGATGCCATGGTTATGATAGCTCAAGAAGAAGGAAAGAAGGAGAGAGAACCACATCCTAGTCAGCCTTCATCCAAGGTATGATATGTGGCTGAGAGAGGAGGAAGAAGGATATAAAGTAGAGAGCTCAAAGGAATAGCCATCAGGGAACCATAACTCACCAAGATGGAAGTTGAGCAAGAAATCACCATGAGCAAGGAACTCGACCTACCAAGCTCCATGGGGCTTCCTCTAGCTCCTTAAGCTTTCAAGTTTGTACACCAAGAGGAGAATAAAAAGAGTGGATGAAAGGGTTTACTTGTGTGAAGAAGGAGGGGGTTATATACTTGAGGGAAGGAAGAGAGATAAAAGGAGAGGTGTCATCATCTTAGGAGTTTACGTGACACTTGTCAACGAGAAAGGGGCCACATGCAACAACATACAAGACATGGTGATAAGATCTAGGCTAGATCTCATCCTCTAAGCCTCCTTCCAAGATAATGGCTGATATGCTAAATCTCTACACCCCGCACAAACTGATATGGCAGAACCCAACATACTCATAAACTGATAGAGCATAACTCTACACACTCACAACATGATAGGGAACAACCCTACACACCCACAAACCGATAGGGCTCAACCCTACACACCCACAAACTTATAAGCACAACCCTACACACTTCACAAATAGATAGGCAACCTCTCCAAGGTTCTCTAACCCAAGATTGCCTATCTAGGAGCAAAACACACCTCACTCATTTGCTCCATATATCGTCAAAGATGTTACCATACAACCAAGATCCAAACAAGGTGCCCCCATCTTCCTATCTCCTTTAGATGATGCCAAGAGAGGGAAGGAACACTCTATATATGGTACATTGCATGTTAACCCTTCACTTTGGATAAATTGCAATTTACACCAAAACTAGCACATAAAGTACAAGCATCATCCACACATGCTCAACTTGATACTTGAACTCTCCACAAGGTGCCAATTAGCATCATTATCTCTCTCATGATGCTGAAGCACTAAGGGCACACTCATCATGTGACATATTTCAAGATAACCCTTCATCTTGGGTAAATTGCACTTTGGTTCAAAACGGGCAAACATTGTTCAAACAACATTCAAATAGGGACAACCTTGAAACATAAGTGTGTCACATGATAAAGAAACACCTAAGAGGATTAGATCAAAGTTCTAAGCAACTCACTTAAGCAAAACAATCAGGGTTAGCCCAAAGCCTAGTTCAGGGTCCTTACAATACCAACATCTAAAAAATGTTGGCTATACCGATGATGGTATAAGCCTTTACCAACATTTTTTGAGACTAAACCAACACTTTTTGTCACAGGTTTAAGTGTGTCAGGTTATCTCCCATCAACTATTATTCCCTCTAAGCCGTCACTTATGAAGTATCAGTGCAAGATTCATGGTTTTTGGCATTGCTACTATTGGTGCCAAAGGTAACAAACTAGTATCCTATACACCAACACTAAAATCCATTGGTTAGATGTTGGGTTTTATGGAAGGAAACATGTGTGGTGGAAGCAACACAATAAAATATGTTTCCAAGCAACCAGTAATGGGATCTCATCGACAACATCATATTTAGAAAGAGTGTTTACAGGATATACCTTGCCGTGGAGCAGGTACGGCGACGTCCCATTGCATGATGGTGTGCAATGCTCATGGCTTACACAGACGGTACTTCTCTCCCATCCTCTAAATGTGTCACAGGAAGATCTGACGGTGCTCCTTTCGTACAGTGATGAACACCACTCGTAGCGTGTATGGATGGTTGTTGATGTCCTTCGAATGTAGGAGTCTTAGCTTCTACATCTCTACTTCATCCACGCAGATGGGCTGGAACTCCACATCATGCTTCCCAAGCTGGCAAGAAGGAGTATCCTATGTGCGATAATGTGCTAGCGTTGCGGTGCTCTCCTTTCTCTCCTGAGGATGGTGACGGCTAGGGTTTATGTACGTGAGTGTAAAGTGAAAAGCCTCTCTCAATATCTTGTAAAGATATCGATCGTCAAGCCCCTTTAAATAGGAGATGAAAGGAAGTAGGGTTTCCTAAACCCATCAGTAAATAGAGAGACTACATCAATTAAAACACTCATGGATTAATTATAATATTTTGGAATTAATTAATTAACCTAATAATCATATTATTTGATTAATTAATATCCGACTCCATGCAATCACTCAGGATGTCTCTATGGGCTTATATATATACCAACAGACTCCCACTTGCACTTAGATCTAGTCACTCCAATTAATTGGCTCAAATATTTTAATATATTCCAATATTATTCTAATGGATTACATAAATATTTTAGTAATCAATGTGATTCGGAAAATTCCAATCAAATCCACAATTATACTCCTATTCCAACACATCCTATGCGTGTGACCCGTTAGGCTCTAAATTAAGTTGGCAGTGATATAGACAATCATATTATGATTTCACAAGCAATGATTGGTATCTAGCAAGACTTCATTGCCGCTCAAGTAATTGGAGAAGTTGGAGAACAACTTAACCTATCATTCATGACTGGTGTTACAACAATTGTATAGTTGCTTTGTCATTGATATCTGGATTGAACTCAAGTCATGAAACTATTATCCTCTTCAACGTTCAATCCATGTACCTTGAACTAGAGCAGATTGTTTGAGATATATTGTAAGGCCCCTAAACTTGCTTAATGAGTTGAATAGGATTACTTATCATAATTGAATTCTTTTAACCCTAATCTAACCTTTTTATATACTTTAAAATCATAAGACAATCTTAAGTTTCAAATTTGGTCCAATTTGGACACTGTTTGAGCAAGTTATGCAATTTTATGCACATTTTGGACTTTTCTCCAATTTACCCAATTGAGAGGTTTTCTTTGCAATTTATCACATGAATTATGTCTCTTGGATATTATCTCATCATTATTGATCTTTTTGATCCATGGGTAAGCTATTTAATCTTTGGTTTGAAGGTGTTTTCCTCAAGGGTATTTTAGGGTTTACCCCTTCATGGATGAGCTACCTTTAGTAGCTATCAACTAATGAATTATTTGTTTTGCTTGGAAATTCAAGAAACGAGGGATAATCATGTCTCTATGTATGGTGGGGTAGCTGCTTGTGTGTGTGATTGTATATTCTTAATAGTTTAAGGCCATGGACACTTGGAAAGATACTAGAACTTCAACTTTTGCTTTTTCTTTATCTTAAAGTTTCATATACTTATCCCTAAGAACCAAACTGAGACATTTGCTCTCCACCAATTCCCTCCTTATATGAACCTTGTTCTCCCTCTGTGCTACTATGAATTTCCTGTCCAAGGAAGAAGAAAGATGGGATCTTCTTGGAAAAAGAATCTAGGGTTGCAATTGACTTCCTTTTAGGGTTTGAAAAGCTTCCTTCTAGCAATCTTAACATAAGAGAGTAAGAATCCCCTTCTTCCCTCCATTTATTTATTTTTTATCCTTCCTCATACCTTTCTCCAGGTCGTAACCTTGTTGTTCCATGCTAGAAATTGCTCTAAAGCTCTAAAACCCTACCTTTCTTGCTCCTTATGCTTAGGGTTTGCTCATTTGATGAAGAAAGATGCTAGATGGACGAGTTCACAGCTTATGCTTGAATTTTCTACCCTACCTGCTCAAGTTTTCTTCTGTTTGGGATTTCATCTTCTCATTAGAGGCAAGTTTTATAACTTTCTCCACATTTATTGCTTACCATAAGCTTGCTAGCTCATGTTCTTGCTTTTAAATGATGATCCATGCACTGAAAAGCTATGCTTGACTTGAATTTTGATTTTTATTATGTTTCCTTTTATGATTTCAGTTCTATATGAACCTTTCATCATGTGTAATTTATTACTAAGGTATAATATGATTTTTATCAGGTTGGTTTGACAACCTATGGTGCTAAGCACCCATCAACCAATGGTCAATTTCAGGGTTTAAAGCTAATTTCTTCTAAAAACCTATTACCTGATGGTGGTACCATTGCAACAACCCTATGGTGTTTTCTTCATGACAACTGATGGTTTTGACCATGGGTGTCAACTGATGTTCACCCCTTATGTCAGGTGTTGGCCTAATTAGAAGCCTAGTGATTAACAACTAAGTAACCTAATGATGCTATCAATCAATGGTGATATTAGTTTGATATTTGATGTTGATTAATGAATATAGTGTTGATCTAACAACCTACAGTGACTTAATGGTCACTAATGATAGTGGATCAGGTCTCCACAACCTATGGTGAGTTAATCATATAGTTTTAGCATCAATTAAGACTTAAACCAATGGTTTCTTGGGTCATTTGATGCAATGGTCGGACCTATACTATAATTGATGGTTTTAACATATGAACTTGACCCAATGGTCAATATATAATGTTTATTCCACTTCATATCTAATGTTTATTCCTCCAATAAAGTGGAATGATGGCTAATGTAATATGTTGGTCCTAATAATGTGATTTAGATGGTTTCCTTTATATGATCAACTTAAGGAGCTTACTTGTTGACAATGGATGGCTTGTTTTAAATGAACAATCGATTGTGGGTTTTACCCTACACTCAACAGAACCCTTATTGTTGTTAGCCAAAGGATGTCTAGGATTAAATGGTAACTTTTATAGATCACAACTCAATAACATCATATATGATTCATTCAAGGTGTTTACTTATGTAAACAATCAATGGTCTTACCTTTTAAACATTTAATGGTTCTGGGTGACATTGTGGTATGGTGATATGGGTTGAATGATGATGGAACAAATGGAGTGTTACCCTTAATAAGGTAGTCTTAATTATTCACTCATATGAATAGAAGGGATGATAACCATATTGTGTTAATATGTAACTCTAATAAGGTATAGCTTGCTATACCTAGCTTTAATATAACTAAATGATGGTAATTGGGTATGAATAGTCCTTGATTAATACAATCATGGAGTACTCTATTATTGTTGTTGAAACCCTAGTATGCTATAACCCGATGGTTACACTTTGATTTATGTGTGGGTTCATACTTGAGAGTAGTATGGAATGTGATGGTGATGCTTAACCTTATGCATCCATGATCCGATGGGGATGTCATGAGTTAGGGTTTGGGTATAAGTGCTGATTAGTAACATTAATATAATTTATCTTGTTGAATCCAACTCTAATTCAAATAAATAACGATGAGTATTCATGTTTAACATTCTTATATGATGGAATGATGGTGAAATAACCTCCTTAATATGATCATAATCTTAATATGTTAATTGATGGTTATCATAGCCACATGGTTGATACTTTCTTATGCTAAACATGTGCATTATGAATATGATGAGGGTTAATCATATCTAGATTCCTTGCATGTTGACATAATAAAGGAATGTTCTTAATGTTAATATAACCCTTCTATGATTGTTTATGAATATCTCCTAGCTCGTTAATGTAATATTGTGTTGATCTGGTGTATTATATGTAAGTGATATTGTTGAGCCTCGTTATAAGGCATGCAAAGATAATGATGATCTTGTAGGGAATAGTATGATGGTCTCAATGACCTTTGGGAATGGATGAGCCATGAATGAGGTGTAATCTCTTGTGTTGATAAGGGTTGATACCCTGTGATATTGTGAAAAGGATTTATATCCTATGATAGTATGATGGTCTTAATGACCTTTGGACATGGTTGAGCCCTGAATGAGGTGTAATCCTCTTGTATTGATAAGGGTTGATACCTTGTGATATTGTGAAAAGGATTTATATCTAGTGATAGTATGATGACTAGTGTGGTCTCATGAATGGAAAGTGAATAGTACCATGTGATGATGAGATGAGAAATTATGTTTCACATGTTTTATATCTTTTAAAAGTTGTGATATTTATATGCTTTCTAGAAGTGAATTAGGATTTGTATGTCCACTTGTTTGATGCAACCTTAATTCACCCAATTGGCATAACTAATCAAATGAAACTCTAATCATGTCGTTCCATGTGCCATAGATCCATCTAAGTGTCAGAACTATCCAGATGGTGAAATAAATATTCCTAAGGGAAACTCAGAGCGCATACTGTTGAGTATGTGGGGGTGGAAAGTTGAGGATATATCCTTGTCATCCACAATGCAGGTTGTGGAGGATGGCTATGGTCATGCCTCATACATCTGATGTGATTGAGAACGGCTACGGTCGTGTCTCAGTGATTATATATGTGACAAGATTGGAAGATAACTATGGTCGTACCTCGGTTGGTAGAGTATGTGTACCCTCCTCCTTTCACTAGTGCCATGACCTATACCAAGGATGAACTAGGATGTTAGCAGATTGACCTTATGTGTCACTATGGCAGACCCGTACTGACCTGGGGTGGAGAAGATCTTAGGAGTCTGACTCTTCCTAGATTTTGTATGGCACTGATTTTGACTTAGCAGTGGTCAGTTGGATTTTGAGTGGTATCCTCAATTTCCTCAGGGCATAATAAAATATGTAAGACAACCGTGTAGCATATATGTTTAGGGTTATGCACAATGCTTCATATTGAATGATAAACCTTATTTGCTTTCTTTTCACTAAGATCATGTATAGTAAAATAAGAGATAATAGATATTCTTATGCTGCCATTATGTTCATGTTGTAAATATGCTTATGTTGTCAAATATACTGACACTGATGGTTAATATGTTGCTGCTAGCTATATTTAATATTGCTAGCCATGCTTATGTAATTAGAAATGCTTAAACTGCTAATCATGCCTATGCCATTTATTGTGTTATGATGTTAGTTCTACTTATGATATTGATTTGTTCCCTTTATTTGAGATACCAATATTGATAGCCATGTTATGTTTCTAGACATATTCATGATGTCAGGGATTCTTATGCTACTAGATTTTTTATGCTAATAGCAAGGAATATGATGATGGCCAGATTAATGATAATGGTTGTTATTAGATGCAATTTGATGATATTTGAATAGATACATATCCAAAGAAATGGATTTATTTGTTATCTATATATGCATTGATGATCATACTTGTTGCTAAGATTAATTGCTTAATCTATTTAGCATACTTGGACTGTTCAATCTGTTCAATTGATTTTAAATACTCCAACTGCTTAGTTATCTACTATTTAAAATGTTGTAATCAATAAGTGTTGGTAGAGGTTATATCTCTTGTTGGGACATGGGTCTCACCCTTGTGATTGGCCACATTTTTTTAGGTAATCAACAATGATGACAATAAAACTATCAAAGTAAAGAGGAATTACAGTAATGAATCTTTGAGAAAGTTGATTAGATGTCTAGTGTGTCCTAGAGTTATCTCTATACTCTCAGGTCTGGGTAGGAAAAGTTTGTATATGGTGTTTCAAACAAATCAAAACTTTGTTAGCATGTTAATGCTTGTTTGTGTGGCATATACAAATATTGTTATCCTGTGCATATATGTTGTGTCTAAGGTGATAGAACAATTTGTATCAAATTCTTGTCATAGTATGGATAAAAGAAAGATGTTGGGCTCTTATGCAAATGTTTCTAAGTAGGTGCTGACATTGAAATCGATTTTAATTTACCCATATTTTTGGGTATGTGGTTAATTGGTGATTGATTGTGTTTTATGTTTTGAGTAATCTCATTTAGTGTAATGGGTTCTCACATATATGTAAGCTCAATATAACATATTGACTCACATCAGCATGGCCATGCATTTCTCAGTCTTGCTAATCAAGTGGCTGAAGTATCAAACTCTCGTAGGAAGGACAAATTCCATCTACATCACTCATAGTCATCCCCATGTGTCACAATGCACCCCAAGCTCCATATTTATGGCAATCCTTATTCAGGACAATGGTGGATGATGTCAATGTACACCGAACGTCATTTGATAAGAGTAGTGACTTCAGGTCTAAGAACCACAATCCCCACCATCACTATGAGATGTGACTCTAACTATCAATCATGGTATCCATGTGTCACTCTCAAGGTGGATTTGTCCGATACACTATTATCTAACAAGTATCTATGTATTTGGTTTGATATCTCCATATCATGGATAATGAGATTCTTCCATCAATCAACATACATTCTAATCTTATGTGTTATTGATGTCTATGGATATTTCCACCATAACAACTGATTAGGGACAAAACAAGAATACATACTCTTAGAATACATATGATCTCATTGCTCAGGTCATCAACTTGAAGTCATATGTCATTGAGTATATTATTATGTAGAATTCTATAGGTTTTGTGGTCATCTCACAATATAAAACACAAACATATAGATTGGAAACTTGCCTTTATTGATATGATCAATATAGTATTACAAATAATTTACATAGTATCCCATTACAATCATCAAATGATACTCTCTATGGGTATACATACCAACAGATTCCCACTTTCACTTATACCCAATCACTCATGAATCTTAATCCAAGGGATCGAACATGTCCGTCATGTTTCTGCTATGAAAGTATTTTTGTGAGTGGGTCAGCCATATTGATTTATGTAGGTACTCTGCAAATCTTCACATCTCCTCATTGTACGATCTCTCATATGAGATGGAACCGCCGTATAATATATTTGGAATGTTGGTGCGATCTTGGTTGTTGTCACAAAACAACTGAATTACATCACTAGCGCTTGGAACCACTCAAAGTTTAGAAATGAACTTCTTGATCCACACAACTTCCTTTGCAACATTAGATGTAGAAATATATTCATCCTCTATTATAGAATCCATAAGCATCTCTTGCTTGGAACTCTTCTAGCTCACAACTCTATTGTTTAAGCAAAACAAAAATCTAGATTGTGATCTATAATCATCTTTGTTAGTTTGGAAGCTAGCATTGATGTAACCCTTTACCACGAGCTCTTCTTTTTCTCTGTATACCAAGAATTGATCCTTAGTCCTTCTCAAATACTTTAGGATGTTCTTTACGGCTGTTTAGTGACATTCACCTAGATCTGACTGATACCGACTCATCACTCTCAAAGAATATGACACATCAAGATGAGTACATAACCCTGCGTACATTATAGATCCAATTACTGATGCATATGGAATCTCACTCATGCGCACCCGTTCATCACATGAACTAGGACATTGGTCTTTAGAGATCGTAACCCCATGGGACATGGACAAGTTACCTCTATTAGAACCCTACATGCTAAACCTCTTTAGCACCTTGTCAATGTATGTGCTCTGGCTTAGGCTTAGAAGCCTTCTAGATCTATCTCTATAGATCTTGATTCCTAGTATATATGATGCTTTGCCTAAATCCTTCATAGAGAAGGTCTTCCCTAGCCAACCTTTTACAGTTTGAAGAGTAGGGATGTAAGGACCCTGACCTTCGTTTTGGGCTTACCATGTTTGCTTTGCCTAAACCCTGTGTTTAGATGCTTGCTAATCACCTAAAGTTGTGATTAGAGTTTGTTTTGTGATTTGTTGAGAGGTGGAGGTACAACTTGCAAATTACCTAAGTCTTAGGGTTGGTGTGCAAGCTTGTCACCTTTAGAGATGTCTTTCTCTCTCCTTGCATCCTCTAGGGCTGAGAGGATGGGTTGGGATCTTTCCTTGAGTACCTTTGGGCTTTGTTGATCCTTGTTGAGGCTTGATATCAGGTTGGACCTTGGTGTATCGGCCAAGGGAGTGCTGGTTGTATCGGGCAAGGAGGTGTATCAGCCATGGTGTGTTGGGTTGCCATCTTGGGCGACACACACCCTTCATCTATCCTCATTTGTGTCACCTTATTTGGACAAGTGGTTGTTGCTTTGCTAAGTGGGTGGCAACTCATGGGCGTGTGTTTTTGGGGTTCTAGCATGTGGCACAATCCTTGGACAAGTGTGTTAGGGGTGGGTGCCACCTTGCCTTGCTCTTCCCCTTCACCCCTTAGTATATAAATGACCCCCTTGCTTGCTAGGTCTCTTTGGTTCCTTTAGTTGCTTCCCTTCCTTTAGTGGATGAGCTAGGAGAAGAAAGGAGCAAGTGGTGGTCGATACAACTGGTGTCTTGGGTGACACACCTTGCTAGCTTATCCCTTTCCTTCTCTTGTGGTAAGTATATCTCCCTTTCTTTGGCATCTTCTTCTTCTTCTTCTTCTCCCTTCTCTTTGGCCATGGTGGTTAAAAGTTGTTCTTCTTTGTGTTGGCCGAAGGTGGTGCCTTGGATCTTGGTGCTAGGAGCTTGGAGCTTTAGAGCTTGAGGCGGTTTACATAACTCCTAACCCTAACTATACTACTTCTTTATCATGTTTCTTTGCTATATGTTTCGGCCATGTCACCTTCTAGCTATGTTTCTTGATTTAATGGTTATAAGGTTGCCTTAGATGTACCCTAGACCTTGTTGAGATGGTTGCCTTGGGTTGGTAGAACTATTGGATGTGGAGTTCTTTGGGAAAAACCCCTCTCTCACTTAGTTGTTGAGAGGTGAGCCTAAGGTCTCCTAATCCAATGGTGAGTGGAGCTTTGGGTTGGATGGACGATATAGTGATTGATCTCCTTGTTGCCCGATAGGTGATGGAAGTTGTGCAAAACTCCTCTCTCACTTAGTTGTTGAGAGGTGAGCCAACTCTCTTGAACTTTTTAGGGTTTCTTGGTGGAAGTCTTGAGGTTGAAGATGACCAACCCGTCATGGCCTTTGAACCCTTGCACGATACCCTAAGTTGTGTTTTACCCGATATCCCTCTTCTAGGGTTGAGCTTGGGTGATATGCTAAGTGAACACCTTATTGACTTCTTAACCAATATGGACCTTTACGCAAGATGTAGTTGGGCGATATGTCCTTGGTCGATATGGTGTTGCCCGATATGGAGTCTTGGTTGGTGTAACCCTGATGGGCGATATGGTGCCTTGACCGATAGAGAGTCCCCAACCCTAGCTTGGACTATAGGGCTACCTTGGACGATATGGGAGCTCCTTGGGCGCCATGGTGGGCTTCCCATGATGTCGCTTGATGGATAGCAATGGTGTGACTTGGGCGATCTGGTTTTGGTGGTTGCCCGACATGGAGAACCCTAACCCTAACCCTAGTGGGCGATATAGGTTCTTGGCTAATATGATGGTAGTGCTGCCCGATACACTCTTATACATGGCTACCCGATACCCTCTTGTACATGGCTGCCTGATACCCTCTTGTGCATGGTTGCACGATATGCTAGTTAACCCATATGTGGTTTGGTGCCCTAGGGTTTGGTGGTGACCGATATCATTTGGGTGAGGGATGATGCCCTACCCGATATCCTTTGGGTGAGGGATAGTGCCCTACCTGAAACACCTTTGGTAAGACATGCTCCTAATCCGACAACCCTAATTTGGTGAACTTGTTGTCTTGAGCCCACATCTTTGGTTCTGATGATGAGATATGATAGTTGGGTTGTACCCAGTAATGTGGTGGCTACCTAAGGTTGATAAGATGACAAGATCATGGTTGTGTTCATGATGTTATGAGATATAGGGCATGGTGGATCCTCACAGTTTGGTAACAATAATATAAGTTGTTTGACATACCATCTACATCTTTATGCTTCATGTGTTTATAAGAATGGATGTTGTTCCAATCCTATGCACCTTAAATCTTAATGGCATGATATTCATAATATGTTCTCTAAAGATCTGTATTTATTGATCAAGTTATCTCTTCGGATATGCATTCTAACCATGCAGGTATTAACAAACGAATTCATAGCCAGGTAAGATCTATGAGGTGTATGTGTTTTGTATGACACGAAATAATGATGTTCCTTGTTGATGAGATAACATGTATCACCAGTATGATGAGGAAGGTTTGGTGACCTGATAAACATTGAGTGCCTGATTGAGGTGTTATCCTCTGATGATGAGATAAGGGATTGATATCCCATGATGATATATGATGAGGAAGCCTTGAGGGGAAGTGAGATTATGTGATGAGGGATTGAGATCCCATGGCAATATGATAATGATAGTAATGGTGTGACACAATGTTGTTTATGTTTTATAACCAGGTTGCCTCAAAAATTCACTTAAAATATACTAATTAATTACAGATGAACATTTCATGTAGTTTGCCCTGGCCATAGATCCATCATTGTCAGTAGCTGGTGATGGTGAAATAGGTTTATCCTGTGGGATTACCTGGAGCGCATATTGTTGAATATGCGGGGTTTCTCCTAGCCGAAAATTGAAGGATTAGAGTACAACTTTGGTTGTAGACTCAGTATGGTTAGAGAATGGTGAACAGGACCATGGCTCAGTGTGATAGAGCATGAATGCATTCATGGCTCAGGAGGATAGTGAATAGGCCCGTGGCTCAAGGTATGCTAGCGCCAAGACCTGTACCAAGGAGGGCAAGAGAAAAGGGTAGCCTACGAAACTGACCCTATGACTGAGGTCACTTAAGCAAGAGATTGCGATCCTGCTTTGGTCATCATGCACTGAACACGAGGAGGTGAGGTCATGGAGTCTGGCTCTTCCATTGACCTTGTATGGCACCGGTTTTGGGCTTCACAGCCGAAGGTTGGATTTGAGCAGTACGACTCACTTCCTCAGGGCATAAACACAGAACATTGGTTGAGGCCTTGCTTGTATAGTTGTCCTAGTTATATCTTGCAGTTAATTATGTGTTCCTCATATCTTATGATAAGTTCTTATATAACTTGGCTTGTCAATCATGTTCCATAAGAAATATCTGATTAAATTCCTCCTGGATATCTTGGAAAGTTTGTTAATAAAGTTATTTCTATTTAGTATGCTGCAGATATGAACTGTTTATATCAGTTATCTGTTTTATCTGTTCTAGCTTTCCTGCAGTTTTATAGTTTGGCGGGGAGTTATGTTTCTCACTGGGACTGTGTGTCTCACCCTGCTGGTTTTAAACCTTTTTAGGTGATCGTGCTAGACGTGGTGGTGGTCTTGAGGTTGCGGCCGAGTGGTGTGCCTCCGCTAGTGGTGCTTTTACTCCCCACGAGGTCGGAGCGCACGGGATATGGGATTGTGCTTTCAAAATTTATATGATCCCACACTAACTACCTACGTCTACTAAGACACTACACCCGCAAGCGCACGGGGTCGTGTCGTAGTATAGGTGAGGTGGCAAGTACGGGGTCGATCCATGAGGATAAAGGGGGCGCTAGAGTTAGACAGCGTGAGCTACGATCCTAGTGGGGAGAGTAGGGTCTTTAGGGTTTTAAGATTGATTGTTGGTTGGTTACACTAATGAGCAAGTAAGAGATGCGAAAAGGAAACTAAATTATGAAAGAGCAAGCAAATTAGTGAACTAAGTTATCAAGCTAGCTAAGAAGGAGCAAGAAGGGCTATACTACTCTAGAAAGGTAAGGAGAAAATAAGAACTAAACTAACTACTAGCAAGAGCAAGAACCTAAGTTAACACTGAATGGTAGAACTAAGAAATTGACGAAGTTAAACTAAAGCAATTGAACTAAGCTAGCATTAGCAAGCAAACTAAGTGATTAGGGTTTTAAGCAAGGTGATTAAGGTGGGTGGGCCGTTTGGGAAATGTCACTTTGATTTTAGTTGGGAGAGTTCATTAAACATGCATGGTGCTCAATTCGTATCTAGATTACCAAACCAAACAACAAGGGCAATGCCATTAGAACATACCCTATACTACTAGTAGAAGACTAGGGTTAGGTGTAGTTCTAGTGAGATTGGCCAAATCTAGGTTTCTAGGGTAAGTGATAGTGGACAATTGAGGGTTGAGGGTAGAGATGGGAGTGGAGATGAAGGGGATAATCCTCATGCCACTAGCCACTCTAGCCTTTAGAAGGCCCTAGGCAATTGCATCACTCTCACTTACACTAGCCACTTAAATCTCACACTCATTTGTAAGAGGAGGGGTGTGTATGTAGGAACAAAGGGGGCTAGCTAGGGATCCACTAATTGGACCTAGGAGCCATTCCTAAGATTGCCACATACACCCCAATTCCACCTAGAAATGAAGTGTCATCAAAAACCTCAAAACAAGCAATTCATACAAGAAGCACAAACCACATGCAATAAGATAGGAAAAGAGATGGAACAAAGAAGTAATCATCATAAATATGAATTTAGTTCATTACAAGAATTTATCCCCCAACATGGTATCAAAGTAACATTTTAATCCCAAACAGCCCACCACAAGGGGGCCTAGCTATACATGATCATGAAAACAGGAAAAGAAAGGGGTAGAAGAGGAAGAAACTCCATGAAGCTTGATGAAGTGGCCTTCTTCTTCACCTCCAAGCAGCTGCAGACGTCCTCCCTCCTCCAATGGTGCAGGGGTGCATGAAAATGGTGGAATGGATGGATAGAAACCTAGAGAAACTAGGTTTCTATGGTGGAAATGAGTGGAAAATGGATGGAAATGGGGTTGAATGCAAGGAAATGGGTGGATGGGAGCAATGGATGCAAGGGAGCAGCTAGGTGACGGCTAGGGAGTGCTCTCTCTTGAGCCCTAGAAGTAACTAGTGCTTATATAGGAGCTAGGGCTAAGTGGGGGCAAAATAGGAAAAACAATGGAAAGTTGTGTAGGGTAGGTGAGCACCATGGTCGTGGTGGGTGTACCACGGCCGTGCTGATGGTAGTGGGGGATGACCGTGGGGTGGTGAATATGGTCGTGGGATGAAGGAAGTGGTGATATGGTGGTGGCCACGGCCGTGGCGGGGTGCCACGGTCGTGGTGGGTAGCATGTACCACGGCCGTATTGGGTAACACGGCCGTTCTGGAGGAGTTGGAGCTGACCGTGGGGAGGATCCACAGGCGTCTTGATCAGCATCGGCCACGGTCGTGGTCAGTGAGGCCAAATCCCTGTTGCAACCTGACTTTTTGCAAATTAATTTTCCACGACCGTGGCAGGGTGCCACGGCCGTGTTGTCTTCAGTGGCCACGGTCGTGGCTGGGAGGCCACAGTCGTGGGCGATCTGTGGATTTCCCTGTTGCAACCTGTTGGATTTTGGCAAAAAAGCCACGACCGTGGCATTGGGGCCACGGCCGTGGTGGGGCTTGACTTTTTTATTTCTCTTCTTTGTCAATTTTGGATGTCTTTGCTCGGGGATGAGTCTTGGCCACTTGAGGTAGGTTGAGGGAGACTTTGGGGCCTTCTTTGGGTCCCTCTCTCTCCCTCGTCCATCTAAGCATGGTCCAAGTACCTAAAAAATAGTGCAAAGAACATCCATAAGCGTATTTGCAATGATAATCATATTGGGGAGAATAACTTGTAATTCTAATGCATTTGAATGTGATAAAAGTACAAAATGACACAAGATATAGCCCTAGAATAGGGTTGGATCACCACCCCAAACTTGAAACATACTTGTCCTCAAGTATGCTCCAACTCAATCTCTTTTCCATTTTCCACAATCAAAAGATATGACAAATACAATATGATGGGCGAAAAATGCTAAATGGGATCAAATGTGACTAGGTACATGCAAATCACTTCCCACCTCTTCTTCTTTCACAAACCAACCATGAAGAGAGCACAGAGCACATGAACTTCACATATAATGCATGGATTGCACCAGTCGTCAATATCTCATTCATAAGGTTCCGGGTAGACCATTTCATGATGATGTTAATCGTCGGAGACTAGTAGTGTTGTTTCACTTTCATGCGTTCAACCTTATGCATCAAGTTATGCCAAATGACCCACATGGCTGCGGAAAAGGGATAAAGTGAGCTAGGTTTGAAGTTTCCTAGCTCAATGGGTATAAAAGTGGAAGAAAGGGATGCGGTAAGATTTTTGGAGTGTTTGTACACACTCATCTTTTCTTTATTTGAATGCTCTTAAACAGGAGCATCCTTTTATTTTGTTTTGTTTTTCTTTTTCTTTTCTTTTCCTTTTTTCTTGCCCCTGGTGTAGATAGGGCATATGGTGGATAGAGTGAAGCGGAGAGGTAAAGATGTGGCCACCACAAACTTTTGGAGGTGGCCACGGCTAATATGTGCGCTTTGGCATCTTTTTATGAGGCGGAGGGGTATGAAGATGATGAGAGAGTAGTCGGGTCAAAGAGGGATCACTTGGCATACTCTTCCACATACGACCTCCTGCATGAAAAATAGTCCAACACTTCACCATAGATATCACATCACATGAATGAACCAAATGAAATCCATATATCAAACCAGTAACTCCACAAACATTAAACGTTCTATGCTTGCTCGGATCATAATTCAATCAAACCAACACATTCCCAAGGGAGGTGATGAGCATGTAAGAAGTCACCCGTTGATACCACATAGCACTTCATCACAACATATCATCTTGTATTTGTCAAAGATAAGCAATTTCATTCAATATGGTAAAGATTGAGTCAAAACACGCCTTTTGGACAAGAAACATCAAATCTGGGCAAAATTGGTCAAAAAGGTGCCACATTGCACTAAATCACATTCAATCACAACTTTAGGTAAAAAGCAAGTAAATCCTAGCTAAAACATGCAGAAATTAGCAAAAACTACATGATATGCAATGCGTGGTTGAAAAAGCAAAAATTTTGAAAAATTACTCAAAAATGCAGAAATCAACTACATGTTATGCAAAGATGCAATGCAGGCACACCAGGTCAGGATAGATAAAAGTGAAGGTTAGTCAAACTATTTGATCATCATGCAAAAAGTAGCGTGAGGCACATAGAGAAAAATGTGGCGAAAGAGGGCTTACCGCCCTACCACCCCAAACTTTTAAATCATGATGTCCTCATCATGAAATAGAAGTTTAGACTAGTAGGGTGAAAAGGTGTAGGGTTGCGAAAGGCAACCGACGAGAACTGGAGTGGTCAAAGTAACTTTAGGTGAGCAGAATAGGGTCACCACGGCCGTGCTGAACAGCACGACCGTTCTTCCCTTCTTCCTGTAGCTCCTCCATTGAGTTGCAATCTTTTCTTCCACTTTGACATCCATCTCAGCTAAACCCTTCAACATCGTTTTTTCTTTCTTGTGCCTGTGCTAAAATGATTCACAAATATAAAAACTATCAAGTATAGTGTGTGTGTGTGTTTGTTGGAAACCAAAAGAAAGTATGGTAAAACAAGGTTTGAGAATCTCAAACCACGTGGGTTGCCTCCCACTAGCGCTAAATGTATAGCCTTCAACTGGGCTTGTTGCTCTTGTCACTAAGTGTCGACACCTATGGTGTCCTCCTTCTCTTCAACGGTGATCCTATCAATCGTCTTTACGACATGTCCTTCATCCCACGGGGTGTACATCGAATGGAAGTATGGACTCGATTTCCACAGCTCCAGGGGATCATTGTAGCACAAACTCTCTCTGAAGTCTTCATTTGCTAGCTCGTCTCTCTCTTCTTTGGTGAACATGAAGAAGTCACTCTTTTTCCTCTTATAAGTAACTGTCAGTGTGCCCTTACGGATGTTGATTTCTGCGCATGCAGAGGATAGGAAGGGCCTACCCAATATGAGGTACTCTTCTCCATCAATAGGTGCGGTATCCACTATCAAGAAATTGGTCACATAGGCAATGTTCACCCTTTCATCCATCGACACTTTTGTGTTTTGCATGATTCCCAAGGGCTTCCTCTTGGTTCCGTCACCTAAGATAATGGCACACTCCACTGGTTTCATTTTGTTTAGGCTAAGTCGTAGGTACATGCTCCATGGCATGAGGCTTGTCCCTGCACCTAAGTCGATGAGAGCGTGCTGGACGGGTTGTGTGCCAATGAAGCAAGAAATCAGAGGTACTCCCGGATCACCTCTCTTTTTTGGGAAGCCATTGTCGTAGATGAAGTTCACAGATCTTGAGGCAACAATCTCCTCGGTCGGCAGTAGTACTAACTTTTTCCTTCCCATGCATACATCATTCATCAATGAAAAGAGTGATGTGATGCATATTGTTCTCCGCTTCCAGTTTCCTAGGAAATTCATGATGTCTCCGCCCCTTTTTTGGAGAGTCGAACTTTCATCGACTATCTTCACTGTACTAGCCGAAACTTGCGGAGAGTTGATGGTGACGCTCATCTCATGTAAAGGTCCTGGTTCCCATAAGGATATGGATTCAAGCGCTGCTATGTCTATGGTAATTTCCGCATCCCCGAGTGAGGGTGGAACCAATAAGAGTGCCTCTACATTCGCGTCCGGCGCAGTAGCAATCTGGGTGCACTTATCATTCCCTGGTGGTACTTGGGTGGCACTTTCTTCAGAGTGTTCTTTATCTTTTCTAGATCCCTTAAGCATCGGGACTTTGTTTCCAATCTCAGTCACTTTCTTTTCCCTTTTTCCGCAACCTTGAGCAGTTTCTTCACTCCATATGATAGTGACCATACTCACTTGCTCATGTAAAGAAGGGGGAGCTTGTGAGGACGGAGGTGGTGGTGGTCTTTGCTGGGGAGGATTAGGATTTTGGAGTATGCAAGTTGGTTGTGGTGGAAGTGGAGGTTGGTAAGTATGTGGAGGTGGTGGTGGGTGTTGGTAGTTTAGCGGGGGTTGGTGGGATGGCGGAGCATATGGGTGCGGTGGCCCTTGGTATTGTGGAAGTGAGTTTGCTTGGCCACGTGGTGGGATGTATGCGGCTTGGGTGGCAGTCACACAACTACCATCGCTGTTAGGATTTGTCATAGGTTGAGTTGGCAGTCTCCCCTCTTCACGGCGAGCAAGTGAGATAGAAATTTGATCGAGCCTTTGCTCAAGATGGCTGATGTTCTGTCCTTGAGAAGACACTTCTCTCTTTACCTCATCTAGATTCCTCAGTATCCCGAGTACTTCCTCTTCAAACTTTGAGTTGTAGCGTGGCTTTTGCTGCCCCTGTCCTTTCCCATCCTCATTCTATTGTTTCCAAGAGAAATTTGGGTGGTTCCTCCACTCAGGAGTGTAGGATTGGGACATTGGACCCTAGTTGTTGCGGCCACCAAAGGAATATAGAGCATTGACCTCCTCGTCTACAGTATCAACTGCCCTTGTGGGCTGGTTAGAAGAGCCACCAACTTGATTCTCCATCCACTTCATCATCTCGGTCATCATTGTCATCATATCGGGGTCGGTGGCATTGCGTGCAGGAGCCACGGAGGAAGGCAGGGGAGTGTAGTTCCGGCCGCAATGCCCCCCTTTAGTGGAAGCTTGGTGGCGAGAATTCTCGACGAGATGCTCAAACAGCAGCCATGAGTCCTCGGGCGGCTTTGCCATAAACGTGCCCCCGCAAGAAGAATCTACATTGTTTTGGCTCTGCTCCTCAAGCCCAATGTAGAAGGCTTGAACTAGCTGCCAAAGTGGAACCTCATGATGAGGGCAGTCACGGAGCAATTTCTGGAACCTCTCCCACGCCTCATGGAAGGGTTCGTTCTCTTTTTGGGCGAAGGACGTGATGCACCTTCTCATGTAGGATAACTTGGCTATAGGAAAGAACTTCTTCAGAAACTCATTCTTTACTTCATTCCATGTGATGAGCTCTGGCCTCGAGACATACCACTCCTTGGCCTTCTCTTTAAGGGAGAAAGGAAAGAGCATCCTCCTTATCAAGTCGTCGGTGGCGGCAGGCGTGCGGAAGGTGGAACACGTTTCTAAGAACGCGTCTATATGGTGATAAGGATTTTCGTTCTCCATTCCGTAGTATGTGGGAAGAAGTCCCAAGAGTGCCAACGGAATGGAGAACTGATGACCGGGCATCTGGTCCACCAGCGTGGCTATGGGGGAGTTGTAGTTCCCCGACATGAAATACTCATGAAGCGGGCGGTGTGGTGGTGGAGGTGGAACATCCGGTGGCGGGTCGTTCTGTGCCATCTCGACCTCTCGGTATAGGTTGCGGCGAGCTTGACGTCTTCTTCTCCCAATCTCGGGATCGTAAACCACCAAGTCGGTGCAAGTCGAATGCGTGCTACCATGCACAACTGTCACCTGCGCAAGTCACAAACAAACAACAAGGAGCCAAGTTAGCAAACCAATATGCAAGAGTAACACAGAGAATAAATAATAGCAATGGTGAGGGCAAAAGGAAAGGCTAAGCTACACTATCTAACTAGGACGAGCGTCTCTATCCCCGGCAACGGTGCCAGAAAACTTGGTGCGCCTCCGCTAGTGGTGCTTTTACACCCCACGAGGCCGGAGCACACGGGAAATGGGATTGTGCTTTCAAAATTTATATGGTCCCACACTAACTACCTACGTCTACTAAGACACTACACCCGCAAGCACACGAGGTCGTGTCGTAGTATAGGTGAGGCGGCAAGTACGTGGTCGATCCGCGAGGATAAAGGGGGCGCTAGAGTTAGACGGCGTGAGCTACGTTCCTAGTGCGGCGAGTAGGGTCTTTAGGGTTTTAAGATTGATTGTTGGTTGGTTACACTAATGAGCAAGTAAGAGATGCGAAAAGGAAACTAAATTATGAAAGAGCAAGCAAATTAGTGAACTAAGTTATCAAGCTAGCTAAGCAGGAGCAAGAAGGGCTATACTACTCTAGCAAGGTAAGGAGCAAATAAGAAGTAAACTAACTACTAGCAAGAGCAAGAACCTAAGTTAACACTGAATGGTAGAACTAAGAAATTGACGAAGTTAAACTAAGGCAATTGAACTAAGATAGCATTAGCAAGCAAACTAAGCGATTAGGGTTTTAAGCAAGGTGATTAAGGTGGGTGGGCCGTTTGGGAAATGTCACTTTGATTTTAGTTGGGAGAGTTCATTAAACATGCATGGTGCTCAATTCGTATCTAGATTACCAAACCAAACAACAAGGGCAATGCCATTAGAACATACCCTATACTACTAGTAGAAGACTAGGGTTAGGTGTAGTTCTAGTGAGATTGGCCAAATCTAGGTTTCTAGGGTAAGTGATAGTGGACAATTGAGGGTTGAGGGTAGAGATGGGAGTGGAGATGAAGGGGGTAATCCTCATGCCACTAGCCACTCTAGCCTTTAGAAGGCCCTAGGCAATTGCATCACTCTCACTTACACTAGCCACTTAAATCTCACACTCATTTGTAAGAGGAGGGGTGTGTATGTAGGAACAAAGGGGGCTAGCTAGGGATCCACTAATTGGACCTAGGAGCCATTCCTAAGATTGCCACATACACCCCAATTCCTCCTAGAAATGAAGTGTCATCAAAAACCTCAAAACAAGCAATTCATACAAGAAGCACAAACCACATGCAATAAGATAGGAAAAGAGATGAAAGCAAGAAGTAATCATCATAAATATGAATTGAGTTCATTACAAGAATTTATTCCCCAACATGGTATCAAAGTAACATTTTAATCCCAAACAGCCCACCACAAGGGGGCTTAGCTATACATGATCATGAAAATAGGAAAAGAAAGGGGTAGAAGAGGAAGAAACTCCATGAAGCTTGATGAAGTGGCCTTATTCTTCACCTCCAAGCAGCTGCAGACGTCCTCCCTCCTCCAATGGTGCAGGGGTGCATGAAAATGGTGGAATGGATGGATAGAAACCTAGAGAAACTAGGTTTCTATGGTGCAAATGAGTGGAAAATGGATGGAAATGGGGTTGAATGCAAGGAAAAGGGTGGATGGGAGCAATGGATGCAAAGGAGCAGCTAGGTGACGGCTAGGGAGTGCTCTCTCTCGAGCCCTAGAAGAAACTAGTGCTTATATAGGAGCTAGGGCTAAGTGGGGGCAAAATAGGAAAAATAGTGGAAAGTTGTGTAGGGTAGGTGAGCACCACGGTCGTGGTGGGTGTACCACAGCCATGGTGATGGTAGTGGGGGATGACCATGGGGTGATGAACACGGTCGTGGGATGAAGGAAGTGGTGATATGGTGGTGGCCACGGCCATGGCAGGGTGCCACGGTCGTGGTGGGTAGCATGCACCACGGCCGTGTTGGGTAACACGGCCGTTCTGGAGGAGTTGGAACTGACAGTGGGGAGGAGCCACATGCGTCTTGATCAGCATCGGCCACGGTAGTGGTCAGTGAGGCCAAATCCCTGTTGCAACCTGACTTTTTGTAAATTAATTCCCACGACCGTGGCAGGGTGCTACGACCGTGTTGTCTTCAGTGGCCACGATCGTGGCTGGGAGGCCACGGTCGTGGGCGATCTGTGGATTTCCCTGTAGCAACCTGTTGGATTTTGGCAAAAAAGCCACGACCGTGGCATTGGGGCCACGACCGTGGTGGGGCTTGACTTCTTGATTTCTCTTCTTACTTTGTCAATTTTGGATGTCTTTGCTCGGGGATGAGTCTTGGCCACTTGAGGTAGGTTGAGGGAGAGTTTGGGGCCTTCTTTGGGTCCCTCTCTCTCCCTCATCCATCTAAGCATGGTCCATGTACCTGAAAAATAGTGTAAAGAACGTCCATAAGCGTATTTGCCATGATAATCATATTGGGGAGAATAACTTGTAATTCTAATGCATTTGAATGTGATAAAAGTACAAAATGACACAAGATACAGCCCTAGAATAGGGTTGGATCACCGAGCAGCAAGAAGAATAGTAGGAGGTAAGAGATGGATATGTTGCTATTTTGGTAGTTTTGTAGTAGAGTCCTAGAGTGATCCCTGTACTCTCAGGTCCTTGGAGGTGTTTTTATGGCGTTTCATGATGTATAGTTGATGTAGCTTGTTTATCCTGTTGTTGGCCTGATATGGTCTATTCTGTATATAAATAGGTGGTGAACTCTTTATTCCTATGGGACAGTTAGGTCCTATGATCTATGGACATATATCATGGTTTATGCATATTTATATAACATGTTTCCTTGCAGGATAAGGATCTGGATGTAATAGTTTCTTTATTATCTGCTTTCCGCAATTAGTTTTAATTAACCCGTGTTTTTGGTAATATGTGGTTTATGGAGGTTCTACACATGTTCGTGTGGCATTTGGTTGTCTGTGTGATATCGGGATGTCACATATTAAGTTTGGTATCAGAGCTCTAGGTTCGCTGAGTCTACAGAGATCTAGGACTAGGCTTGTGTCTGTTCTTGTGAGTTTTCCAGATTTTCTTACAATAACCTTCTACCCCCAGTAGAAGATAAAGCTTAAAGATGTCTAGAAATCATGAAGAATACGCTGCCGAGAGTTGTGATGCTGCATCTGTTGATGGAGCACGAGTGTAGGCACATGAAGATTGGGTGCCTGAGGTCCCCCAACTTGACCCAACCATTCTCAAAAACCTTGCCTATCAACATCTTATGGGGCAGTTAATGGCTACAATGAATCTCATGGTGGAAATATTGCCAGTGCCTCCGTCAAAAGCATAGTCTCCCCATGATGAATATTCGGGTATTGGGAAGACCTTCGAGCAGTTTTGCTGAGTCGAAGCTTCAGACCATAATGGAACGACTGATCCAGCGGATGTATATCTATGGCTGACAGGTCTTGAGAAGGCCTTCCAGATCCTTGACATCCCCAAAGTAGACAAAGTCAAGCATGTTGTCTACCTTTTGAAAGATAGTATACTAGCCACTAGTGGTCCATCGAGGAGGAGAAACGGCATGGTGAGGTAATCGGTTAGGATGTCTTTTGATGGGAGTTTGTGAGTCTATATTTCTTGAAGACCTATCTGGACAAAAAGGTCAGTCAATTTGAGCATCTGTGTCAAGGATCTATGAGCATCACTGAGTATGAAGCCAAGTTTATGGACTTGCTGAGGTTTTGTCCTCACATGGAGGCGACCGATGATGAAAGGATCAGATGGTTTGAGAAAGGTCTGAGTGTTGAGCTGATGACACCTGCTGCTACTTTAGAAAATCGAGAGCGGTTTTCCAATTTTGTGGAGTCTGTCCAAAGGATTGAATGGTCAGTCAAGGAGAAGAGAGAGACCATGTCCAAGAAAAAGCCTGCTTAGTTCCAGAGGCAGAGGTTTGATGGCTTCAAGAAGCCGAGGTTTTCTGCACCTTCTGCAATGCAGAGCCCCAGTGCGCCGTCATAGTGGTCTCTGAGTAAAGGAAGAGGGTGTGGGTTTTCGCCATCTAGATCCCACATTACAACTTTAGTAGCAGTGACAGGGCCATCTAACCCGTAGATAGAAGACATGTCATGCTATCACTGTGGACAAATAGTGCATTTGAAGTCAAATTGCCCAAGGAGAGATGTCGAAGTGACGCAACAGCCAAAGCAGAATCAATAGGGATCAAATAGACAACACTCCAGTGGTAACAGAGGGCAAGGATGCGGTCAAGCGTCACAAGCATGATCATCTACTCAAGGAAGTAGAGGACGTGGACGACAACAAGCAATGGCTCAATTCTATGCTATGAGTTAGTTGGAAGAGATGTCAACCTACGAGTGGTGGTTGGTCAGATGGAGTTAGTTCATTCTGATTTGTCTTCTTCTTACTTTATATCTATTCTAGTTGACTCGGGTGCTACACCCTCTTTCATCGCTCGTAGTATGCTTGATAGCTGTCTTTTACCTGTTAGTTGTAAGAAAGATAGCTTGTTGTTAGAAACCCCTCTCGATGATTCCTCGATGCTTCGAGAGATGTGTCCATCTTGTGTTCTATCCTTTTCGGGACACAACATACAAGTGGATCTCATACCACTTGATATGTATGGATTTGATGTAATCCTTGGGATGGATACCTTGGAAAGGTATAAGGTTGTTTAGGACTATGGTTTCAAGCAAGCGGTGTTTGTTGACGGTGGTGAGAAGTGGATCTTCTAAAGGGATAGGAAGATTCTTCTAATGTGTTTAGTGTCAGCCATGGTGGTAGAAAAGTTGTTGCAGCAAGGATGTAAGGCGTTCTTAGCTCATGTTGTGGATACCAAAGTGGAAGGTTCTAGCCTTAAGGATGTGCCTATTGTCAGAGAGTTCATAGATGTGTTTCCCGATGAGTTTTTTAGTGTTCCCACACCTCGAGTGATTGACTTTGAGATCAATCTAGTGCTAGGGACACATCCAGTTGCTCAGACATCGTACAGGATGGCTCCAGATGAGATGGCAGAATTGAAGAGCAGTTACAGGAGCTACTGGATAAAGGTTTCGTCAGACCGAGCACATCGTCGTGGGGTGCTCCAGTCCTGTTCGTAAAGAAGAAGGATGGATCGATGCATTTGTGCAAAGATTACCGACAGTTGAACAAAGTTACGATCAAGAACAAGTATCCTTTGCCGAGAATAGATGATCTGTTTGATCAGTTGTGTGGTGCTATAGTGTTCTCAAAGACCGATCTACAGTCTGGATATCATCAGTTGAGGATCAAGGATAAGGAAATACCAAAGTCAGCTTTTAGGACGAGGAATGGTGTCTTTGAGTTTGTGGTTATGCCATTCGGGCTAACCAATGCACCTGCTGCTTTCATGGATCTGATGAACCAGCTGTTCTGACCATTTCTAGATCAGTTTATTGTGGTTTTTATAGATGACATATTGATCTATAGTCGGGACAGTCAAGAGCATGAACAACATCTTTGACAAGCGTTGACTCTCCTTCACCAACACCAGCTGTATGCCAAGCTTAGTAAATGTGAGTTTGGGCTGAAGGAAGTGACTTTCTTGGGACATGTGATATCGGAGGAAGGAGTCAGAGTGGATCCCAAGAAGGTGGAGTCAATTGCCGAGTGGGAGAAACTGAAGATGCCGACTGAAGTTCGTAGTTTTCTGGGTTTAGCAGGATACTATCGGATGTTTATAAGAAACTTCAGTGTGATCGCATTGCCATTGACAAAGTTGACCAGGAAGGATGTACCTTTTGTTTGGGATGATCATTGTCAGCAGGCTTTCCAAAGTTTGAAAAAGAAGCTGACTAGTGCTCCAGTGTTGGTGTTGCCAGAGCCTGGGAAAGGATATGTTGTTTTCTGCGATGTTTCCAAGAAAGGATTAGGTTGTGTGCTGATGCAGGAGGATCATGTGGTTTCTTTTGCTTCGTGATAGCTTAAGAAACATGAGGAGAGTTATCCAACACATGATTTGGAGCTGGTAGAGGTGGTCCATGCGTTAAAGATTTGGAGACACTATCTTTATGGGGAGGTGTGTCAGATCTTTATGGACCATAAGAACCTAAGGTATATCTTCTCACAGAGTGAGATGAACATGCGACAACGTTGCTAGATGGAGCTAATAAGTGATTATGATTGCACCATAGAGTATCATCCTAGTAAGGCGAACATGGTAGCAGATGTGATTAGAAGGAAGTCTTCTTCTCTTCCTACGAAGAAGGCACGGTTGAGTTCTTTGATATGCCATAGGCGAGATATGTTCGTCTCCTTGCAGAAGATGAATGTGCAGTTGGAAGTATCCTTGTTGGCAGGATTGTTGGCACAAATGCAAGTGAATCCTACATTGAGGCGGCAGATCAGAGAAGCATAGTAGGTAGATGCTACAGTTCAGTTGATCAGGACAGAGTTTGGCAGCAAGAAGCGTGATGGTTTCCATGAGTTTGAGGATGGACTAGTTTGTTATCATAACATGATGATGGTCCCTGATGTTGATGATCTGAGGAAGTTAGTGCTTGAGGAAGCACACACGTCAATGTATGCTATGCATCCAGGTGTCACCAAGATGTATCATAATCTGAAGGGCTTGTATTGGTGGCTTGGTTTGAAGAGAGATGTATCTGAGTTTGTGTCTAGGTGTGCGGTATGCTAACAGGTTAAGGCTGAGCATCAAAAGCTGACAGGTACGTTGCAACCCATGCCGATACCATAGTGGAAACAGGATCATATAACCATGGATTTTGTAGTTGGTCTGCCAAGGATAGCTAGGAATTATGATTCCATTTGGGTGATAGTGGACAGGTTGACAAAGTCTGCTCATTTCATACCTGTGAAGACAATGTATACAGTAGAAAAGCTTGCTCAGGTGTATGTGGATGAGATAGTGCGTTTGCACGGAGTGCTAGCAATGATAGTCTCTGACAGAGATCCTTAGTTCACGAGTCATTTTTGGGAATAGTTGCACAGAGAATTGGGAACACAATTGAGGTTCAGTACCGCTTTTCACCTACAGACAGATGGATAGTCTGAAAGGACAATTCAGACTTTGGAAGATCTTCTCCGAGCTTGTGTCTTGTAGTTCCTAGGTAGTTGGGACATACATCTCAGTCTGATAGAGTTTGCCTATAACAATAATTACCAATGGAGTATCGACATGGCACCTTATGAGGCTTTATATGGCAGGAAGTGCAGATCGCCTCTATGTTGGTATGAGTCTGGCGAGTATCAGCTTTTGGGTCCTGAGTTAGTGCAGCATACAATAGAGAAGATCAGGGTGATACAACAATAGTTGAAAGCGGCACAGGACAGACAAAAGTTGTAAGCAGATAATTGCCGATGACCACTAGAATTCTAGGTGGGAGACAAGGTGTATCTCAAGGTCTCACCATGGAAAGGCGTTCTGAGGTTTGGCTAGAAAAACAAGTTGGCTCCCAGGTATATGGGGTCATATATGGTAATAGCACATGTTGGCAAGGTAGCTTACAAGTTAGAACTACCGCCAGAGTTGCACATGTTACATCCGGTGTTTCATGTTAGTATGCTGAAGAAAAGCCATCCAGGCATAGAGACAGTGGTACAACCAGTTGAGGTTGAGCTTGATGAAGATGTGACCTATGAGGAAGGTCCAATGATGATCCTTGATAGAAGAGTGAAGAAGTTGACAAGGAAGGACTTGGTGCTTGTGAAGGTTCTTTGACATCATCGAGGCATTGAGGAAGCCACGTGGGAGCTCTAGGAAGAGATGAGGAGGAAGTATCCCTCGTTTTTCTCTTCGGATTTTGGGAGAATAATCCCTTTGTAGAGGTTTATGGCTTGTAAGGACCCTGACCTTCATTTTGGGATTACCCTATTTGCTTTGCCTAAACCCTATGTTTAGATGCTTGCTAATCACCTGAAGTTGTGATTAGGGTTTGTTTTGTGCTTTGTTGAGAGGTGGAGGTGCAACTCACAAATTACCTAAGTCTTAGGGTTGGTGTGCAACTTTGTCACCTTGAGAGATGTCTTTCTCTCTCCTTGCATCATCTAGGGTTGAGAGGATTGGTTGGGCTCTTTGCTTGAGTAGCTTTGGGCTTTGTTAAGCTTTGTTGAGCCTTGTTGAGACTTGATATCGGGTTGGACCTTGGTGTATCGGCCAAGGGAGTGCTGGTTATATCAGGCAAGGAGGTGTATTGACCATGGTGTGTTGGGTTGCCATCTTGGGTGACACACACCCTTCACCTAGCCTCATTTGTGTCACCTTCTTTAGACAAGTGGGTGTTGCTTTGCTAAGTGGGTGGCAACTCATGGGCATGTGTTTTTGGGGTGCTAGCATGTCGCACAATCCTTGGACAAGTGTGTTAGGGGCGGGTTCCACCTTGCCTTTCTCTTCCCCTTCACCCCTTAGTATGTAAATGACCCCCTTGCTTGCTACTTCTATTTGGTTCCTTTAGTTGCTTCCCTTCCTTTGGTGGCCGAGCTAAGAGAAGAAAGGATAAAGTGGTGGCCGATACAACTGGTGTCTTGGGTGACACACCTTGCTAGCTTATCCCTTTCCTTCTCTTGTGGTAAGTATGTCTCCCTTTCCTTGGCACCTTCTTCTTCTTCTTCTTCTTCTTCTTCTTCTCCCTTCTCTTCTGCCATGGTGATTACAAGTTGTTCTTCTTTGTGTTGGCTGAAGGTGGTGCCTTGGAGCTTGGAGCTTGGTGCTAGGAGCTTGGAGCTTTAGAGCTTGAGGCGGGTTACATAACTCCTAACCCTAACTATACTACTGCTTTATCATGTTGGTTTATTATATGTTTCGACCATGTCATCTTCTAGCTATGTTTCTTGCTTTAATGGTTATACGGTTGCCTTAGATGTACCCTAGACCTTGTTGAGATGGTTGCCTTAGGTTAGCCGAACTATTGGATGTGGAGTTCTTTGGGAAAACCCCTCTCTCACTTAGTTGTTGAGAGGTGAGCCTAGGGTCTCCTAATCCAATGGTTAGTGGAGCTTTGGGTTGGATGGCCGATATAGTGATGGATCTCCTTGTTTCCCGATAGGTGATGGAAGTTGTGCAAAACCCCTCTCTCACTTAGTTGTTGAGAGGTGAGCCAACTCTCTTGATCTTTTAGGGATTCTTGGTGGTAGTCGTGAGGTTGAATATGACCTACCCATCATGGCCTTTGAACCCTTGCATGGTACCCTAAGTTGTGTTCTGCCCGATATCCCTCTTCTAGGGTTGAGCTTGGGCAATATGCTAGGTGAACACCTTGTTGACTTCTTGACCGATATGGACCTTTACCCAAGATGTAGTTGGGTAATATGTCCTTGTCCTATATGGTGTTGCCCGATATGGAGTCTTGGTTGGTGTAACCCTGATGGGTGATATGGTGCCTTGACCGATAGAGAGTCCCCAACCCTAGCTTGGACGATAGGGCTACCTTGGGCGATATGGGAGCTCCTTGGGTGCCATGGTGGGCTGCCCATGATGTCGCTTGATGGATAGTAGTGGTGTGCCTTGGGAGATCTGGTTTTGGTGGTTGCCTGACATGGAGAACCCTAACCCTAACCCTAGTGCGTGATATATGTTCTTGGACGATATTATGGTAGTGCTTCCCGATACAATCTTGTACATGGCTGCCTGATACCCTTCTTGTACATGGCTGCCCGATACCCTCTTGTGCATGGTTGCACGATATGCTAGTTAACCCATATGTGGCTTGGTGCCTTAGGGTTTGGTGGTGACCAATATCATTTGGGTGAGGGATGATGCCCTACCCGATATCCTTTGGGTGAGGGATAGTGCCCCTACCTGAAACACCTTTGGTGAGATATGCGCCTAATCCGACAACCCTATGTTGGTGAACTTGTTGTCTTGAGCCCACATCTTTGGTTCTGATGATGAGATATGATAGTTGGGTTGTACCCAGTAACGTGGTGGCTACCTAAGGTTGATAAGATGACAAGATCATGGTTGTGTTCATGATGTTATGAGATATAGGGTATGGTGGATGCTCACAGTTTGGTAACAATAATATTAGTTGTTTGACATACCATCTAAAACTTTATGCTTCATGTGTTTATAATAATGGGTGTTGTTCCAATCCTATGCACCTTAAATCTTAATGGCATGATATTCATAATATGTTCTCTAAAGATCTTTATTTTCTAATCAAGTTATCTCTTCAGACATGCATTCTAACAATGCAGTTATTAACAAATGAATTCATAGCCACGTAAGAGCTATGAGGTGTATGTGTTTTGTATGACACGGAATAATGATGTTCCTTGTTGATGAGATAACATGTATCACCAGTATGATGAGAAAGGTTTGGTGCCCTGATAAAGGCTGAGTGCCTAATTGAGGTGTTATCCTCTGATGATGAGATAAGGGATTGATATCCCATGATGATGTATGATGATGAAGCCTTGAGGGGAAGTGACATTATGTGATGAGGGGTTGAGATCCCATGGCAATATGATAATGACAGTAATGGTGTGACAAAATGTTGTTTATGTTTTATAACCTGGTTGCCTCAACAATGCACTTAAATATACTAATTAATTACACATGAACATTTCATGTAGTTTTCACTGGCCATCGATCCATCATCGTCAGTAGCTGGTGATGGTGAAACCGGTTTATCCTATGGGATTACCTGGAGCGCATATTGTTGAATATGTCGGGTTTCTCCTAGCCGAAAATAGGAGGATTAGATTACAACTTCGGTTGTAGACTCAGTATGGTTAGAGCTTGGTGAACAGGCCCGTGGCTTAGTGTGATAGAGCATGAATGTGTTCATGGCTTAGGAGGATGGTGAATAGGCCCGTGGCTCAAGGTATGCTAGCGCCGAGACCTGTATCAATGTGGGTTAGAGAAAAGGGTAGCCTGCGGAGCTGACCCTGTGACTGAGGTCACTTAAGCAAGAGACTGTAGTCCTGCTTTGGTTATCATGCACTGACCACAAGGAGGTGAGGTCATGGAGTCCGGCTCTTCCATTGACCTTGTATGGCTATGGTTTTGGGCTTCGCAGCCAAAGGTTGGATTTGAGTGGTACGACTCACTTCCTCAGGGCATAACAAATCGTAATCCAACAATATAGTATATATTGCTTAGGGAAAAACACGGAACATTGGTTGAGGCCTTGCTTGTATAGTTTCCATAGTTATATCTTGTAGTTAATTATGTGTTCCTCATATCTTATGATAAGTTCTTATATAACTTGTCTTGTCAATCATGTTCCATAAGAAATATCTGGTTAAATGCCTCCTAGATATCTTGGAAAGTTTGTTAATAACGTTAGTTCTGTTTAGTATGCTGCATATATGAACTATTTATATTAGTTATCTATTTTATCTATTCTAGCTTTCCTAAAGTTTTATAGTTTGGCAGGGAATTATGTTACTCACTGGGACTGTGTGTCTCACCCCGCTGGTTTTAAACCTTTTAGGTGATCATGCTAGACGTGGTGGTGGTCGTGAGGTTGCGTCCGAGCAGTAAGAAGAACAGTAGGAGGCAAGCAATGGATATGTTGTTGTTTTAGTAGTTTTGTAGTAGAGTCCTAGAGTCATCCCTATACTCTCAAGTCCTTGGAGGTGTTTTGAAGACATTTCACGATGTATAGTTGATGTAGCTTGTTTATCCTATTGTTGGCCTGATATGGTCTGTTCTGTATATAAATAGGTGGTGAACTCTTTGTGCCTATGAGATAGTTAGGTCCTATGAGCTGTGGACATATATCATGGTTTATGTATATTTATATAACATGTTTCCTTGCAGGATAAGGATCTGAATGTAATAGTTTCTTTATTATCTACTTTCTGCAATCAGTTTTAATTAACCCATGTTTTTGGTAATATGTGATTTATGGAGGTTCCACACATTTTTGCGTGGCATTTCATTGTCTGTGTGATAACAGGATGTCACAAGGGATGCCATTTCCCATCAATAGTATGCCATCCACATATAATATGAGAAATACAACTATGCTTCCACTAACCTTTTTGTAAACACAAGGTTCATCTTCATTTTGAATAAAGCCAAACTTTTTGACTACTTTGTTAAAACATAGATTCTAGCTTCGAGATGCTTGCTTCAATCCATAGATTGACCTTTGTATCTTACAGACTTTCTTGGCTTCCTTTAGATTAGTAAAACCCTTAGGTTGTGTCATGTACACATCCTCGAGTAAATCCCATTAAGGAATGTTGTTTTAACATCCATCAGCCAAATCTCATAGTCATGATAAGCTGCAATGGCAAGCATGATCCTGATAGATTTAACCATGACAACTGGTGAGAAGGTCTCGTCATAATCAACACCTTGAATTTGATAGAATCCTTTTACAACCAATCTACCTTTATAGGTTTGAACATTTCCATCCATGTCAGTCTTCTTCTTGAAGACCCACTGCACCCTATGGGTTTTACCCCTTCGGGTGGATCCACCAAGGTCCATACCTTGTTGGTGTACTTGGATTCCATCTCAAATCTCATTACTTCGAGCCATTTATCAGATTCTGGTCCCTTAGTAGCTTCTAGATATGAAGTTGGCTCATCTGCTATGCCCAATTTGTCACTATATTGAGTCACGAGAAATCCAAATCTCTCAGGCTTACTAGACCTATAAGGTTCCTGTGTTACATTTGGAACTTGAAATTCCACAACAATTTGTGAGTCTTCGTGTTCTTTATCTACCTCCTCGGGTTCCTTACTTTCTTGTTGATATCAAACTTCTTTGAGCTCTATATTCCTCCCACTGATTCCTTTGGAAATAAATTCCTTTTCAAGAAATACAACAGTGCTAGCAACAAACACTTTGTTGTCAGTTGATGTGTAGAAGTAGTATCCCTGAGTTTACTTGGGGTATCCAACAAAAAGCATTTTTCAGATTTGGGTTCAAGCTTTTCAAGAATTTTTTTCCTAAGATAAGCTTCACATCCCCAAATCTTTAACATAGACAAATTGGGGCAATTCCCATTCCATATCTCATATGGTGTCTTTTGAACCAATTTGGAAGGTACACGATTAAGTGTAAATGTTGTGGTTTCAAGAGCATATCCCCAGAACGATATTGAAAGTTCAATTGAACTCATCATTGATTATACCATGTCTAATAATGTATGATTCCTTCTTTCTGACACATCATTATGCTGTGGTGTACCAGGTGGAGTCCATTGTGATACAATACCACAGTCTCTCATAAGGTCCTCAAACTCTTGGCTTAAGTATTCGCCACATCGATCTGAACGGAGTGCTTTAATAATCTTACCAAGTTGCTTCTCTACTTCATTCATGAAAGTCTTGAACATTTCAAGAGTTTTGACTTGTGTTTCATAAGATATACATAGCCATACATACTGAGGTCATCAGTGAAGGTAATGGATTATTGATAGCCTACTCTAGCATTTGATCTAAAAGGTCCACATACATAGTATGTATGAGCCCTAGTAGATCACTAGCTATCTCACTATGTCCAGTGAAAGGAGTCTTAGTCATCTTGCCTAATAAAAAAGCCTCACATGTCTCTAATGATTCAAAATCAAAAGAGTCTAGATAACCATCCTTATGGAGTCTAGATATGAGCTTCTCATTTATGTGCCCAAGACGACAATGCCATAAGTATGTTTTGTTTGAGTTGTCAAATTTTAGCCTTTTAGTATTTACATTGTATATGCTAGTCTCAAGTTCTAACAAGTAGATACCATAAGACATAGGGGCATTGCCATAAAAGATCACATCTTTAGAAATAGAAATTATTCCGTTCTTAATGTGAAATTCAAATCAACTCTTATCCATACAAGATATAGAAACAATATTTTTATTAATGGCAAGTACATAATAGAAATTCTCTAATTCTATTACAAGGCCTACATGCAAAGGTAAACTAATAACTCCAACTATAGTGATAGCAACTCTTGCTTCATTAGCGACCCATAGCTCAACTTGGTCCTTTCATAAAGGCTTACTTCTTATTAGATCCTACATATTTGAACATATGTGAGATCCACATACGGTATCCAATACCCATGATGAAGAAGTATTTAAGTTTATCTCAATAATTTATATACCTAAAGTGGAGATCTCTATCCCCTGCTTCATCTTTCTTAGTTCCTCCAGGTAGAGACGACAATTTCTTTTCCAATGTCCAGCTTGGTGACAATGGTGAAAACTGCCTTCTTTGGAGATCCCACCTTTATCTTTGAGCACAGATGACTTTGGCTTATGCCCGTATTTAGAACCTTTATTAGCCTTGCCTTTTCCATTTGAATTTCCCTTTGTTCTGTTGATCATCATCACAGACTCAGGCTTGTCTTTCTTCATCTGTGCTTCACCTATCCTCAACATGCTCAACAATTCTAACAACGGCTTGTCAAGATTGTTCATGTTGTAGTTCATGAAAAAATGACTATATGATTCAGGAAATGATTGTAGAATCACATAAGTGGCCAACTCTTGACCTAGGGTAAATCCCATCTTGGAAAGGATTTCCACGTACCCAATCCAAGTGAGTATGTGGGTACCAAATGAGTCTCCCTCTTTCATCTTGCTTCTACACAAAGCTTTGAAGACATCATATCACTCCTATCTTATGTGATGTTGATACATGTTCTTGAGATGTGTTACCATCTCCATGACATTCATGTTCTCATGCTACTCTTGCAACTCATAGTTCATTGAGCACAACATCAAGCACTTGACATGTATGACATCATCAAGGTGCTTCTTGTAAGCATCCTTTTCATCCTTGGGCACATTTGAGGCAGGTTCCGCTGGCTCTGGTGTTTCAAGGACATAGAGCTTACACTCCTGTGTGAGAACAATTCTTATCATCCTAAACTAGTTTTGAAAGTTGATTCTAGTAAGTTTGTCCTTCTTAAGGACCGATCACAATGAGAATGTGTGAGTGTTGTTTGCCAGTTGATTGCTACAAAAGAAAAAGTTTGCATTTAGTCCAAAACATTTTGACTTGTAAATATTTGATAAATGAGATTAATTAGGACTTTAATTAATTACACTCCCACTTTTTTATTCAAATTGATAGACCTCACTATCAAATCGGAAGATTGTACCGTACAACCTTCTAGTGAGCTAAGATCCAAAATAATTGGATCAATGCCCATCCAACGCCGATGTCAAAGACCAAATACTAAGGTAGGTAACTTTTGTCAATTGCATAATATTCTACTCTTGGATAGATGATCATGCACAACTCCTTACCATGATGCATTTGTGTGTCTCTGGGTACTTGATCCTATCAAGGTTCCCTAGTTAAATCTAACCCATAAGCAAACACGATGAGTGTGTACCCTACAGAGGCAGACCCATACACCCACCATCACACTTCCACAAGATAGATAGTGTCCCACACAGAGGCATGCCCACACATAGCCGATCAAGCTTTTCATGTGTGTTGTTTTATGGAAGGCAACTAAAACTTGATATTATTAATTGAGAGGTTTTATTAATACATATACATATCCAAACACCACATACTTATAGTACGTATCATATACTACTAAATCCACCACAAAAAATGATAGACTTACAATCACAAACACCAAAACATCATTTATGGCCATACTATTATAATCCTTTGGAGCCACAAAGGATTACAGTCCACCTAAGGTCTTATGCATCGCATGCAACAACACCTGTGAATCAACCTGTAAGGATCAACATTATAATGAACAACTTCATGGATGCTCTGTGAGGTTGGAACTTCAAGTTGTTTCTCCATGGATGCTCCTTGGAGTTAGATCTTTAGGTTGCTTCTCCATGGATGCTCCTTGGAGATGGATCTTACAGTGGCCTCCTTACATCAAGTTTACAAAGACTAAAACTAATCCTAATTCTATTACATCATATGAGTACAAATATAAAGAGAAAATATTAATTACACTTTGAAATAAGAGATGAGGCTCGACATGAAAGCCGAATACTTTATACAAAAGATCCACGTACAACCATTATACATCTATAGCATTTAAAAACAAACATATCCACAACATTGACAATCACATTCATTCACAACATTCACAAAAGGGGATTCTAAGCCATAACCGTGCATTCATTCACCACATAAAATAGATTTAAAAGGTGACATGTATGATATCATAGATATATCTACATATACATATATACATATTAAAATTACAATCCTTTTAATACATGACATTCCCCATTAAATAAATTTTCGACTCCCACACAGACTATTTGACTTCCGTACACTTAGAAAAATTAGTATTTTCCATAGTCGACCCCGTATGAAATGTCAAAAATAGAAGTATGCAGCGTATGTGGAATTAGGTTTAGATATGCACATTAGTAGTTTTAAGTTCACATCATATACAACCACATATAATAGTATACAATGATTCAATCATATCGAAACAAATCCAAATATACCGTAGATCGACGCTGATCTAATACCACTGTTGGGTTTTGTGAAAGGAAACATGTACGACGGAAGTAACAAAATAAAATATGTTTCCACGCAACCCGTAATAGGATCTTGTCGACAATAGCGTATTTATAAAGAGGTTTGTGGGATATACCTTCTCACAGAGCAAGTCTGGCGACGTCCCACTCCATGATGGTATACAACACACCTCACTTACACAGACGATACTTCTCTCTCATCCTCCGAACGCGTACAGGAAGATCTGGTGGTGCTCCTATCGTGCGGTGATGTACGCCGCTCATAGCGCGTATGGACGGTCGATGACATCCTCTAAACACAGGCGTCTCAGTGTCTGTATCTCTACTTCATCCACGTGGATGGACTAGAACTCTGCGTCACGCTTCCTAAGCTGGTAGGAAGGAGTAGCCTCTGTGCGATGATGTGCTAGCGTCAGGGTGCTCTCTTTTCTCTCCTGAGGACGGTGACGTCTAGGGTTTACGTACGTGAGCATAAAGTAAAAATCCTCTCTCAATATCTTATAAAGATGACAGCTGTCAAGCCCCTTTAAATATGAGATGAAAGGAAGTATGGTTTTCTAAACCAATCGGTAAACAGAAAGACTGTGTTAATTAAAACACTCGTGGATTAATTAGAATATTATAGAATTAATTAATTCACCAAATAATTGTATTAAATGATTAATTAATATCCGACTCCATGCAATCGCTCGAGATGGCTCTATGGGCATATATATATATACCAACAATAGATACTTTCACTACTGACATTTATTTTTTACTGACAAGGTGAGAAACACATACTATCAGATTAAGAATGCGGATTTAGGGATGAATGGAACCAAACAAAAAATATATCTTAGACTTAAGCATGGTAGTATATATAGGGTTTACAATTGTTGATACATTATTTCTTGAATTATATCAACTAGTAAAATCACTCCAAACATGATAAGCATTTTAATTTACTTTTACAATTGTTATTAGTTGCTATGACAAACATTGTGTGATAAAGTCAAAATTTTGATTTAATACTGAGCATGAATTACATGGGGAGGACATTAACCTTGCCCCTTGCATAGATGTAACAAACAAAAAACTCAAACTAATAATTTGGTACATTTGGTTCCCATACTTTATTGTTTTATCATTTTATATGGGAGGCATCATGTAGAAAAGCGTAGATCACTTTGAGCTTGATGTATGACAAATGTATTCCTTGCTACATAAGAACGTCACTCACTTGTCTGCATCAAAATGTTGTATAACATAATTCAATGACCAAGAAATAAAAAATATTATTTTTGAGGTACTAAATAAAAAATAATATTTGAAGCTCACATCATTTTTATGCAACCTTACCTTAGAAAAATTATTGCAACGAGGAGAAAGACATGCATAAGTTCTAAAATTATGAATGTTATCATGTTGACAACAGAGATCAAGCACAAAAGTAAAATAAAATGGTATTCAGGATTTCAAAATAGTTACAATATTAACACATGTAGTATTCTTGAAATCAAGTAAGAAAAGAACACTTCCAAAAGCACCAACAATAACACAATTCATATTTTTCATTTATGTTGTGTTGGGGACTAGTCTTGAGAAATTCTTAGTTCCACCATCGTCATCGGTAAAGTTGACGTGCAATCACTACTATGCATCTCCATTGATATGTACAAAAAACATGGAGACTCTCTTAACTTGTTCAAAAGAAATAGCTGGGGTTCTAGTCATAGTTGTCAAGGTGGCCAGTCAATCACCTACCCTACATGAACGACAAGCCAACTAGTCACCGACCAATAGACTAGTTGTTTGTCACTCGTGGGTATAATATTTATAATAAAATAATTCTGTATATATAGCTACCTAGAATACATTATATAGATGCGCTAATATAACATGTATCCAAACATATAATAATCCAGATATGTTAAATAATATCATAAAAAACCATAAAAAACTCAATGATGACATTAAATATATTCAAATTCAAGTTTAACTAGATAAACAAGAGTGATATTCTAATATTAAATTTTGACTTTCAATACTTGTCGAATCTTTACAAATATTGTAGAAGATTTATAACAAAGTAGTGTAGAGTGAATGAGATTGATATTTGGATCAAACCATGGTAAAATATAAACATAAACACTCGGAATACGTAGTAGGAAAAATTCAATTTGCAAAAAAGCCTTACGGTCCCTAGGCAAATACTGGCTAAAAAGCCACCTAGGCTTGGCTTGGCTTGGGGCCGATTAGTCGTGCTAATCACCTAACTAGCCGACCAGTTGGCCTAAGCTAGTGCCAAGAAAATGTCCATTTATGTGCCATTTCGCTAGTCGGACCCTCCTCCACTGACCAGTTGACTAGTCGACAACTAGTTGGCTGATGGAAGGAGCACACACAGAGAGCATATTAGCCAGGGGAACAAGGCCATGGATGCAAGCCGGTCAGCGGAGGACCTTCGGGCGGAGCAAGGCCACAGGACGCAGAAGCTGATCACAATACCGGTGGCAGAGGCGAAAATGGCCTACAATCCTCCATAGCAGCAAGGGCGGCGTGAGAATGAGACATAGTCGGTGAACCAACGTGAGCGGGAATCCCCTATAGAACAAACGAAAGGTGAGCAAGCGCATCATGAAACGGAAGAGGAACATATTTTACATAGTGTTGATGAGGAAAGTTTAACGCCCCAACATAATGAGAGGAGCTACCAAGTAGGTATAGACAATATATCACAGGCGGCTCCGAGCAACAACAAGGGAGACACAGAACCAAGAAAGTACTCAGTTGAGGTAGGTAAGATATTCAACAACCTAGGGGATGACATGGACAGGGGAAAGGGAACAGGCGATGTCCCGAGTACATGCGAGCCAGTGGAAGAACACATACACTTCGATTATGGCCGGAGCACCTCGAAAGTCCAAACGCGGGGAAGAAAAAGAAACCATTCAAACGCTACCATAACGAGCAGATAATTGAAACAATGATCCACGTAAAAAGGCCTAGGAAAACAAAGATTTCTAAGAGGAAGGTCCTTATCAAGGAGGCAGCACCTTTATATGATGATGAATCTCTTACAAGGTTGGGCAAGAGGTCGAGGCAGGCTAATATGATGATTGAAGATGATGATGGGGCTGTGAGTCCAGAAGGCCCATCCAAGAAGCAGGTCAGGGGAGTAGAGGAGTCGTAAACAGGATGGATTGCATCCGAAGTAGCGGGAGTTGGTGTTGACCAACCCTGCGAACAACAATGAAAATTTTGAGCTGGAACTGTCGGGGGATGGGCAAACATGGCAGTTTGGATGCCCTCCGCAGTTGGTGCTGGAGGGAGGGCCCGTCGGTGGTTTTCATCTCGGAAACCAAGATCATTGATACACAACTAGAGAAAGTTCGGAGGAAATGTGGCTTTACTGAAGGCCTATGTATTCCTAGTGTGGGATGCTCGGGAGGTCTGGGTATGTGGTGGAAGGATGTGGATGTGGAGGTTGTATCTTTCTCTCAAAGACATGTGGACTTGATAGTTACCGAAACTCCCGAGAATATGAAATGGAGAGCCATTGGAATTTATGGATGGTCAGAGCAACAACACAAATACAAAACTTGGGATCTCATGAGGAACTTGAAATCACAGTCGGACTTGCCGGTAATTTTTTTCGGAGATTTCAATGAGATTATTTCAAACGAAGAAAAACTTGGTGGACCCCCAAAGCCAGAAAGGTAGATGCAGGAATTCAAAGATGCTATCGATGATTGTGTCCTTCTTGATCTCGGCTTTTCAGGAAGCCCTTATACCTGGGAACGTGGACTATCTATTGAAATTTTGGTTCGTGAACGGTTGGATAGATCTCTTGCTTCCTTTGAATGGCTACATATGTTTACATACTGCAAAGTCTTCCATCTACCGATATATAAATCCGACCACTCACCTATCATCATCTCCTTTGACAAGAGAGAAATTCTAAGCAGGAGAAGGGAGCGCTTCTTCCATTTTGAACCTCTATGGCTACAGGAAAATTCGTGTGGGGGAAACAGTGGCTTCCTACTGGGAGAGAGCTACTTGTGGAGGCCTTCAAGCAAAACTGGAGGGTTGTGGAAGGAAGTTGGAGGAATGGGCGGAAAAGACTTTTGGTAATCTAAAGAAAAATATCAAAGAGACTGAGGATCTACTGAAGGAAGCACAGAGGAAGACACCAAACAATCCTGTTCTAAATCAATGTGAGGAACTTTCAAAGTAGCTGGAACACTGGCATAGGCTACATGATGAGTACTGATGTGCCCGAGCCAGAGTCAATGAAATGAAAGGTGGTGACAAAAACACAAAGTATTTCCACCTCAAAGCGTCCCACCAAAAGAAAAGAAATCACATTGCAGGTCTGATGGACAAGACGGGAATTTGGCACTCAGACGAGAAAGAAATTTCTAAAGTGGTTTTGGAGTTCTTTGAAAATCTTTTTTTATCTGGTAATCGGTCTGGATTTGAAGCAGCTACTATGGGTATATCCAGGCAAGTGAATACAGCCATGAATCATGAGCTGGAGAAAGACATATCTGACGAAGAAATTTTGGAAGCTCTAAGACATATGCATCCCAATAAAGCCCTAGGACCCGACAGGATGAAAGCAATTTTTTTTCCAAAAATTCTGGCACATTGTGGGTAAGGATGTGGCTAGTTACATCAAAGGTTGGTGGAAATGGAAGTACTCTATTGAGGAGGTGAACTCAACACTGGTTGTTCTCATCCCAAAGGTGGAACAACCTAAGGAGATGGCAGAGTTTCGTCCCATCAGTCTGTGCAATGTAGTCTACAAAATTGTCACAAAAGTCCTGGCTAACAGGTTGAAACCTATCATTGATCAAATCACCTCCCAGAACCAGAGTGCTTTTATACCTGGAAGACTGATTATAGAAAACACACTCATCGCTTATGAGTTGTTCCATAAAATGAAGACGGAGGGAAAAAAGAAAAAAGGCAGTATGGCCATCAAACTGGACATGTTGAAGGCTTATGACAGGGTAGAATGGAGCTTCCTGGAACACGTGATGATGAAGTTGGGCTTCTCGGTACTATGGAGGAAGAAAATCCTAGAATGTGTGTCATCAGTAAGCCACTCATTTGCCATCAATGGGGACCGGTCTACGGAGATCAAGCCTTCCCACGGCCTGTGTCAGGGTGACCATCTTTCTCCTTATCTTTTCATTCTTTGTGCAAAAGTTTTTTCCACTTCCATCATTCATGCTATAGAAAGCAAGCCCGTGCATGGCCTCAGTGTATGTAGACTTGCTCCCCACATTTCTCACCTCTTTTTTGCAGATGATAACATCTTGTTTGCAAGAGCAACTCAAAATGAATGACTGGTTATAGCTAACTTGATTAGCCAATACGAACAAGCATCAGGCCAAAAAGTTAATTATGAGAAGACTGAGATTGCTTTTAGCAAAGGGGTGCTACCAGAGATGAGGAAAAGACTGCAAGAAATTCTAAATGTGCGGGAGGTGGATAAACATGTCAAGTATCTAGGCCTGCCCACAGCAATTGGGAGATCCAAAAGACAAGTTTTTAGCTTCGTGAAGGAACGGATATGGAAGAAACTCCAGGGGTGGAAAGAAAAGTTCCTCTCCAAACCCGGCAAGGAAGTCCTAATCAAATCAATTGCACAGGCAATCCCAACATATATTATGAGTGTCTTTCAATTACCGTCCATGCTAATACATGAAATCCACAGTTGCATTGCAAAATTCTGGTGGGGGTGCAAAAGGCGCAGAGAGACGAATCTCGTGGCAATGCAGGGCCAACTTATGTAAACCAAAGAAAGTGGGAGGAATGGGTTTCATAGATTTGAATAGTTTTAACTAAGCGTTACTGTCTAAACAAGTTTGGAGACTCCTCACCAACACAAACTCTCTGGCCTACCGTGTACTCAAGGCGCGCTACTTTCCAAGATCTTCTATCCTGGAGGCGACGCGAGGACACAACCCAAGTTATACTTGGAGAAGCATATGGGGGGCCAAAGCAATTGTACGCGAAGGAGTGAAATGGAGAGTAGGAGATGGGAAAACTATCAACTTGTGGACTGACCGATGGTTGCTAAATACTATAAAATCCCTGTGTGAGTTATGTCTAGACATACGGGCACAACAGCCAGACTTGACGATTACTGATCTCATCGCGTCTGAGCAACCTGACTGGGACATGGAGGCGGTGGAATCCATCTTCCCACAATCAATATGTACGAGGATCCTGAATACACCCCTCAGCCATCGCCAACCTATTGACAGACCGTTCTGGTGGCCGGATCACAGAGGTTTATTTAGCACACGAACTGCATACTAGTTGTGCCATCTCGGCAAAGCCTCATATAGCAGCAACCGGAATTCAGATCAAGAAAAGACATGGACCTGGGATTGGAAATCAGGATAGCCGCCGTGCTTAGCCCACTTCATGTGGCGAGTCTGCTCAGGGAGCTTAGCCACACTTGGCCGCCTCTATGACCATCACTGTGATGTTGATGAGCGCTGCCCAATCTGCTGGTGAGAAAAGGAAACAATTGCCCACCTACTGTTTGAATGCTCGAAAATAAAGAAAGTCTGGACCAACAACCCCTTGAAACAACAGATAGAAGCGTCGACCCATATGATACTTGAAGATAGATTATAGTTTCTGGTGGACAACCTGACGACGGAGGAGCTGGACACAACTACAGCGGTCTGGTGGGGATCGTGGGCATGGAGGAACAAAGTGGTGTTTAACCAGGAGGTGTCGCAAAGAGAGTTCCTGATCATGAGGTACGCTAGAATCATTGCCGACTACAAATCAATAATGTACATCAAGGAAGATGCTGCATTATCTTGAGAGGGACAAAGGCTGCTGAAAGGGTAGGCCCCAGTTGGAGATGTCCTTAAAATGAATACTGATGTAGCCATGGACAAGAAGGGAATGATTGGAATAGGGGGTATCATTCAAGATTGAAATGGAAGAGCAATCGAGATAATCTCCGCTAGGAGAGCTTTCTCTGGCCCGGCTGAACTAGGGGAAGCTGAGGCCCTCCTTCACTGCATCTAGACGGTGAGAACACATGCATATGACCACCTAGTGTATGAAATGGATTCCCAAATCTTGTACAATGCTCTTTCTACTAATTCCAGCAATCCAGACCACTTAGGCCTACTAGTTGATGACATCCGCCATGTGGCCTCTTTTTTTCCTACTGTTTTCTTTGCATTTGTTAATTGGTCTTGTAATACAGTGTCTCACTCTATTGCCAAATTGGCGACGGAGGGAGATCAGTGGGGGATTGCATCCCTCCACTGATCGAGAAACTAATTTTGTCTGATGCTAGTGGTTAGTTTAATGAATGTTTGGCTTTCCCCTAAAAAAAACTAGTTGGCTGACTCAACAAATATTATTCTAGCATTTGATTTTTGTTGAGAACATACTAAAAGCGATAATTAGGAAAGCATAAACAAAATTAAAAATTTAAATGTGTTTGTCACATGGTGAATTTTGGGAAAGAAAATGATGGAAATAATATTCTTTGTTTGCCATGATGGTAGAGAAATCAAAATATTTTATGGAGAATTCTTCTAGAAATTTGATATACTAAATCATAGGAAAAAGATTTCTAGACTCCACTACACATTTAGACACATACACTAAAAAGCTTTCAAATAAAAATAATCCTTACTTGTGCAAGGTATTTTTATAAAAAAATTATTTCTCTGAGTTCCTTATCCATATAACGAACATTTTTAACGGGTTTTTTCCATCTTTATTACTTTCCCCGTGCATATTTTACTAAATAATCATATCTTTTTACCACGTACCAAATTCAACCTGGAGAACTAATACTTATGAAACTAAAACAATGTTACAAATAGAGTTATAACTGGGTAGGGTATGGTGTGGTTATGGTCATATCCATAACCATAACCATTTAGTTAAGCAGGTATGGGTATGGGTATATACCCACTTTTCCAAAAGCTATACCCGCACCATACCCATACCCACATAACTGCTGGGTATTGTATGGATAGCTGGGCATACAGTTATGAATAGACTTGCTACAATAATACATCATAAAATCTGGTACAACAAACAATAAACTAATTAAGTGATATGGATACTAGTATGACATCAAATGCATTCTATTTTGTGTGAATATAGAAGTTGATAAGTAAATAATATGTCATCTTATAAAGGACAATCAAGAGTAACCTGTTGATACAGCTAAATCAAAATATAAAATAAGAATGACGGTTGTTGGCTCTATTGGTGAATAGTATAAAGTTTTACTACATTATTAATAGAATAATAAAGTCAATGATTAATCTTAGACATTATGTTGGCTTACCTTCACATTGATGAATATAGATCATTACATTATAATATAAACTTATACTACTTTAAGATACTTATACTTACAAAATTTGAGTGCTAAAATATGCTTCATTACATTCTAATATAATTTTTTATATAAAAATATAAGTAAATAGGTATATGGGTATACAGGGTATGGGTACATACATAACCATAACATTACCCAGTGAGAGACAAATACATGGGTATAAGGGTAAACGGTTATGTGGTTTTAAAAATTTATACCCACGACGGGTTTAGAGGTTTTGGATTTGAGGGTATGCGGGTATATCGATGTCTATTTACAACCCTAGTTACAAACCAACATATGCAAAATATGTACAAGGCCATTATGCAGACAACAAACTAAGTCGGTCAACTGTATGCATCAAGGGGATTCGTAGAAGTTGGTTTTTTCTGATCAGTCGATGCTCTTCCCCTAATCGTGGTCATCACACACCTCTTTAATTTTTTTTATCTACGACACGCACAGATAAAATTAATCAGATGCAAACACCTCAAGGGTAATCTGTTGTGCGGTACTTCATTTTCTCTTCCTTGGTCACGCACTAGATCATGGATCTCGGAGGGCTGAAGGTCACGTAAGAAATTATTGATTCCAGCTTTACTTATTTGGATATATCTGTTGTTGTAGTCAGACGTGTGTCCAAGACAGCCCTTTATGATTTTACAAAGTCCATGACAGGATACAGACCGTTTCCTTAAAAATATAGAATACGTGTAAGCTTGAACAAGAAGACCACCCGACCACTCCTCTACGGAGGGAGAAGTCGAAGGTTGTTAACGATCCCTCCGGAGGTGTTGAGGCAGTGCCCATATCCCAGAGATCCACGTACGAGATAAATTCATATGCAAGTTGTCGTCTGAGGTGGTCGATGGATGATTGACGCACTAACAATAACATCTGTTAGAAACTGGGCGGCGAACATATGCGTGGAGGTAGGGCTGCGGGCACTGGGGCGTGTAGGTTGGGCGGCGGTATGTTGAGAACCCTAAGTTAATAATTGGTGTGTGTGAAGTTATACATTGTTCGCTGATTCTGAATTTGATAATCGGGAGTAAGGCGGCTTTGTACAGCTCCCGCCTACTTCCCCTCGTAAATAAATCTAAATATTATCTCATTTTTTTGCCAAGGAGAGATTCAAGCCAAATTTGCAATGAAGAGTTTGATATATACCAACATCAATTATATATGTCGGTAAATGTAAGTTATATCAACTCAAATCATAAGGTGTCGGCACAGGATATTGATATTGACAAGGTTTCTTGTAGTGCTTGGAGGAACCCGTGTCATTTCTTCTCATGTTTGAGATGTTCATGTTGCTTCTTTTCTTGTTGGCAATGTCGATGTTGTTGCTTCACCTGAATGTGACGACACCTCGACTTGTTCTTGGAGGTGGTCGCCTCCATCAGCCTTAATGACGACTGTAATGCTGCTTCTCTTGTCAACGACGACCGTATTGCTGCTTCTCTTATCAAAAGTAACACCACATCCTGTTCCGACAAAAGTGACAACCTTCTGTCAACCTTCTCCCTTCTCTAGAGAGAAGCCTATGGAGAGAAATAGGTCCTCCTCCCTTCTTCCTCCTCTCATTTATAGTTGGGTATACTCTTGTTATGCCATAATCTTGCATAATATGTCTAAAACATGATTCTCATGAATTGTTTTGCTAAAATGTATATGAACAAGAATGTGTGCCTTCCTTATTCTTATAATGGTGATCTGAGGCCCTCTTAATTTCTGAAGGTATGAAATTTCAAAATTTGTGCAAAATAAATATATAAAATTCCTTAATGTTTAGGAGTTATTTTGATATGGATTAAGACATTTTCCTCACTGCTATGTCAATAAAAAATTTGTTGGAATTAGAATTGATGATTAAAGGTGGTCGTTTTCTAACTAAAATAATATTTTTATACCTAATCTTGCATTTAGTGCAACTTTCACATACTTGTAAGTTTTATATGATACTTAGCATGGTGTTTTTGTTTCCATGTGAAGAAATATGCATAGTTGCACCTGAATGTGGAATACCTATGTGGACTTATCCTTGATGCATATTAACTTCATTAATTGGGCCTTATGACAACAGTTTTATGATGAAAAGATGTATGCCAACTCAACTGATTGTCATTTGTTAAAATTTTCACGTAACTTTTTCTTTTTAGTTCCCTATGTAATTCAATGGTTGAACATACAATAATTTGTTAGGAAGTATATGGAATTCATTGTCAGACAGTTCCGGGAAACATCCAAAATATACAAAAATTAATAAAATGGCAATTAAGTTTATAATATAATTTGAATTGTAATCACAGTTTATTTAATATTATCATATAACTTCACACATTTTTGTGCAAAACTTTACATGAAATCTTACTCATTAGAGACTCTAAATTCTCTCTAGGATTTTATATTAAAAAGAATTATAAATAGAATTGAATTAGATGCATGATTAACTAATTCAACTTTGATAAATAATTTTTTTTTACATATAGCTAAATTTGAAGTGTCAAGTTTGGTTAATATAATCTTGTGTGCTTCATGATATGGAAGAGATGAATGATAAATTTACTTGTGAATGTTTGAGTGATGTGGATATGCGTGAATGCATATATTATATGGAAATACAGAATGATTTGTGAGTATGTGTGGTGAGTTCATGTGAGTATAAGTGAACTTGAATGTATGTGAATGAAAACACATATTTTGTAGGGAAATGTGAATTTTATATTGCTGGTACAAACTTTGAAATGGCCTATTGAATTAGCAGGTTTCTAATTTTTGTGCTCGAAACAAAAATAGAAACAGAAACAAATCCTTAGCATCAGTTTTAATTTTTTATGAAAAAACAACTTTGAAACCTATGCCATCATTTTTGTACAAAAATGGAGACTATATGTCCCTATATAAATCCAAAAATGTGAGTGACAAAAAGGAGCTTGTAGTGTTAGTTATTTATAGAAATAGTGGTTCCATCTTGACTTATAACATCACTTTTTAAATAAAAACTGACGCTATAAGCCCTGGGAATGTAGTGACTCACACTTATACGTCACTTTTTAACTGAGACAGTAAGACTTTACTTTCAGAAAGTAGTCAAATTATACATATCACTGATATATTCATTTATATTATTGTATTCTTACACATCACTTACTTGTTCAAACGTCATCACTCTTTAGGAATTATCAGGCAACTAAATGATAATCTAGTGAATCAATATTGTAAAGTTGGTGCAAGAAAATGGTAGAAACCTAGTGGATCATAATAGGAAAGATGATCCAAAAAATAAAGAAAAGTCTAGTAAAGCTGATGCGAACAAATGGGAAACTTGATATACCAATGTAGGTAAGTTAGTGAAAGCAAACAAAATAACTTGTGCATCCACACTTGAATGTTGATGTAAGAAAATAGTAAACCTAGTGCAAAAATATACTAATGGCAGTGTATGAAGGCTATACACTATAAAGTTCAGTGGAAGGTAAAGTTTTTTATACTTTGTCTCCAGTGCATTTAAGTTGTTACCATTTTAGAAAGAGGATATATGACTTTATGACATTGTGATAGATGGATTTTTTCCTTCTAGTTGTCTGTGCAACATTGGCCCCAACAAAAGTCATTATAGAAGATATAGTTGTACATATAAAAGTGGTTCATCATAAGATTTGAACACATACACATTCTAAATAAGAATAAAATGAACATATAAAACTCACTAATATGATTCAACAAATTTACACACCAAATGCACGATTGCCCTTTCTTGCTGGGTTAGAATTTGATCTTTCAAAGCAATCTCTCTCTACCTGCACTACTTTTGACTTAGCTTCCTAGTAATAAGAGTGGAGCATTTGGTTTGGTTGTTCATTAGTTGTGAAGAAGCAAAAAAGGAATAAAAGAGGAGAATATAAGAAGCAGAAATAATCAATTTCAAGGAGGATGGAAGCATGAGAAGAGAGTAAGAGAAGAGGATATAAATTAAAATGGAAATTGGAAAAAATAACTGGACCATTAGGGTTTAACATCAGTTAAGTACAATAGGTGAGAATGAAACAATAGCTACTCATTATTGTCAAATTATACAAGTGAAGAGTGATCACTTCTTTAGGGGTGGTATACTAGGCTAATTTTTTTGCCTTAATTATTGTTTGTTGATCTAAAAGAATAAAGGCTACCATGTGTATGTGTTTCTATTGGATGACCAAGATATTATTGAGATGTCTTAAGAAAAACATCCTTCATGACCAAATATGAGCTCATGAAACTTTTATTTGTTGGGCACCTAAGATTTGTTTTGGAAGTTTAATTCCCTAACTTTGTTTCCAGTTACAACATCTCACTTGGAACCTAAATGGAAGGAAACACAAAAACATTCATGTGTTTGTCTTGTTGTATTTATAACCACACAATTATTATATTTTAAAACCTCTCCCTACCTTTCGTCCCATATTTCTCACTTATAATGTGAGTCACATCTACCTAAGTGGGAGTGAAGACCAAAGGATCGTGGGCCTTTCTAAGGCATTGGTATTTATGGCTGATTAGCTTCTATGCCCATGGACTTTGACAAAATAGAACACACACACATACACACACACTCGTGCACACACCTTGTCCGTTCCCATCCCTCCCCACCCAGCCCAATCCGGCTCGGTTTGGTATGGTGCATTGCAAGTGTGTGATTTAATATTTATCTATATAGTAAAATATTTTTTTCTATTTAAACATCATTTAAATTTTGCCATTTGGAATCACAAAGAATGTATAACTTTTAATTTCCTTAATTTCTTTGGTAAAGAAATTATGTTGAGCCACCAAACTTTAGTTTTTCTAGTATTTCTTATATCTCATTTCCCATCCAGATTCATTAGTCATTATTTGACTGGTTTGAGTCTCCTCAATTTTGTTTGAGTGTGTTCAATGGACCTACATATGAGAACTTGTGTACCAATTATTTTTTGAGAGAAAATTTCTAGTTGGGAACCTATTTGTTGTCTACATCCACCTATATAATGGACATCTTTGAGACATTTGTAATGCACTAAAACACACAAAAAAATTTGAATACATCCAGAGAGTTATTGTGTGAATTGCTATCTGCTAGCTATTATTGTGTGCTTCTTAGTGTTATTGTGTACAACCTCGTCCATATTACCATAACCCGCTACATCACCACCTTTCTCCATCTCGTTTATTCCTTCTCTTTCAACTATTTTACCTACTTTTGTGCATACTTATGAGATTTATGCGACATCTTTTTTTTTTGGCATCATTCGAGGGCTAACAGATTGCTCGACACTACTCTCATAATAGCATTGGGAGGCATTTACTAAGATGAGAGTGAGTGACTCTGAGAGACAAGCCGCTGATAAAGCTTGTTCATAGGAGAGAAACATTTTTTCTTCATGAAAATGATGATCGTAATAGAACTTCATCAACAACATCTTCTGTACTTTAAAACTTTGTTCTTTATTTTTGATCTGATTATCTGCTGCCTTTTTCTAGAATTTTTTTTCCAAAATATGCATTTAAAATCCAAAATATATCCAACATTAGTGACAAAAAATCACCACATTTCAAGTGACTACTTGTATATGTTAATTTGATTATTTTGTTGCTTCCATAATATGGATGCCAGAATCATGATGACTATGGAAGACATAGCTAGACTTAGGGAAAAAAATTGTGTGATTGTATTTTCTTTGTTGGTAACAAAAGTTGAAATTTTGGCTCACTTCCTTAATCTTAGTTTCTACTATCACAACATCTTAGTAATACAAACCATCTGTTAATTCAGTTTCTAATGCTTTTGATACCTTGATAGCAACTTGTAGTGATCCCTCTTCTCAATCTTATTCTCCTTCCAAGATACCCAAGGAAATAGATTATGTTTTTCATTAGTAGGATCTTATCCTCTCTTTTTGATGATCTATATGACATCTACCACAAGCTACCTTATGTGTTTGAGCTTTGCAAGCCTTGGGCTTCAACTTTGGAATGCAAGATGTGGGGCTAGAATGATGCCATCCCATTTAGTGCTATGAATATAAAATGGTGGATAATAAGCATGTTCCAACCCATGTACTTGACTACCAAAACATCATCTCAAAATCATTTTATAGTAGTTATAATCTTGGGAAGAACATTCAAGTGGAAGCCCTAATTGAAAAGGTTCCCTTCATCTAGGAAGGATTTTGCCAAGTCTCTTTGTCATAGGCATGATGGGTCAACCATGTCCTCCTTAGTGAAATTCCTTCAAAGTGAATACAATTTCAATAAAGGAAAAATGATGTTAGGGTCAATACCTCTATAAACCTAGTAGAAGATGTCAAACAAAGGAAGAAATCAAACAAGTTAATCCCAAGTCCAAGAAATCTTTCAAGAAAGGCAAGCAGCCTTGGTCATAATAAGAACTCTAATTTTGGAAGCCAGTGCATTCGTTATGCATGTGGCAAGCCTAGTTATCTTATCAATGTTTGTAGGGACCATAAGGGTCAAGGAATCAAACTCACTAGGCCCTAAGAATATAAAAATGAATATAATAATTGTTGAGGTTTGATGTATCTTATTCTGAAAGGTTAGATACCACCAATTCTTTTATTCTTAGTGTTAACTTTCTTCTGGTGGTATTTGGTGGATGGACACTGGAGCAATTTTTCACATATGCTATGATCGTTCTACCTTTTCTACCTATTATACATACATCATTCATGAGATCTCTTGGGATGACGATGCATTCATGAAACAAATTGTAGGTAATGATGTGTGGATTTGAATGTCACATCTGGAAAGGTCCTTAGGCTACAAAATGTCTTATATGTTCCTATTATTAAGAAAAATCTAGTTAGTGAAATCTTAGTCATGTTGTCTGATTATACTCTTCTTTGTCAAGGGAACAAAGATGTAATATCTAGATTTGGCCCTTACATAGGTGTCCTATACTCCTGTTGGGGTTTAATTAAGCTCAATGTCTCTTCCTATAATGGTACTTCTCATATTATTGAAGATGCTTGAGTACCCTTTGTACTTCCATATCTGGTAATGTTTGGCATTCTCACTTAGGACATGGGAATAATAATACTAAAAAAGGTATGGTTTACATGAACTTGATATCCAAGACTCCTATCTCTGATGATGTTAGATGTCAAATATCCATTCAAGCTACATTGCCTAGAAACCCTTCAGATCAGTAGGAAGGAACACATCTTTGCTTGATCTTGTTCATCAATATATGTGATCTAAATATAATTCTTAATTGTGATGGCATGGGCTACTTTTAAAATGTATTGATGATTTGTTCAGATGTTGTTGCATTTACTTATTAACATCTAAAGATGAAATGGAAAATCTTAGAATTTATAAATCACAAATTGAGAACCAAATAGAGAAGAACCTTAATAGAATTAGATCTAGTATATGAGTTGAGTATACTTCAAATGATATCAAATAGTTCTTTGAAGAGCATGGCCTTATTCATGAATCCACTGTCCTTAAAATCTACAATATAATGGTGTATCGGAAAGAAAGAATAAAACAATGATCAAATGGATAATGCAATATAAATTGAATCTGGACTACATTAAAGAATGTGGGGGAGGCCCTTTAACCATTAATTATGTGTTGCACTATATCCCTTTCAAATACATAGAGAAGACACCTTTTGAACTTTGATTTAGTAGAAAACTTGTTTTAAAGTACCTCAAAGTATGGTGGTACTTGGCCAAAATTAAAATCCCTAAAAATAAGAAGAGAAAGCATGGTCCCAAAACTGTTAATATTGTTTCCATAGTCTATGTTATAATATCAATACATACAACTTTTTGGTAATAAAAGCAGGCATCCCTGACATTTGAACAACTCGATATGACAAATGATACATGCATATGTTGTATACCATGAAAACATATTTCCCTTCAAGTCTAGTGTTCCCAAACAAGTTAGTGAAGTACTTTCAGATGTCGAATTTTTATAACTTTCAAGAACCATTCAAGATTCAACTCCAATCACCTCCATACCCATACATGACCCTGAACCAGAACCTTTAAACCTTTAAGTGATCCTCCAAGTGACTTTGGTTGGGGTAAAAGGGATAAAGTAACTATGAACTTTGGTCTCAACATATACACCTTTGTAGTAGATGAATACCCTGAGATGTATGAAGATGACATCAAATACATAGATGTTGGCTTCTAGAAGTAAGATTTTGATAGTAAAATGAAATTCAGTACGAGCAAACAACTTGAATTCTAACCACTCTTCCTATAGGTTGCAAAACCATTGGATGCAATGGGTCTTTGGAAAGAAGTTAATGGAAAATGGTAGCATTGATAAGCTTAAGGCTAGTATGGTAGCCAAAAGTTACAAACAACAATAATGAGTCAATTATTTTGACACATATGCTCCTATAACAAAGATGACATCTATGTCCCTGTTGCCTTGACTGCAACCCATGATCTTGAAATGTATCAGATGGATGTAAAGACTGCCTTCCTCAATGGTGACCTAGAGGAAGAGATCTATATGGATCGACCCAAAGGCTTCATAGTCCAAGGACATGAACACAAAGTTTGTAGTGGATGGTCTAAAACAGTCACCAAAATAGTTGAATGACAAGTTGGATGAAACTGTCTTGTCTTATGACTTTACTGCAAGTGAATTTGATAGATGCATTGATACTAAGCATATTGATGATGTATTTGTGATTATGAGATTGATGAGATCTTAATATGTGTATTCAATGTTTCTATTAACTATTATTGATGATACTAAATCATTTCATTGAAAGATTTTTTAATGAAAGATTTAAGAATTGCTAATGTTATTCTTGGTATTAAATTGAGTAGATTTGTTTCTAGTTATTTTGTAAATCAGTCTCACTATGTAGAAAACATTTTAAATAGAATTTATATGTACCCTTGAGAGCCTACTACTACTCGGTATGATCCCTCTTTACATCTTAAGGCTCATAAATATAATCCTTTGGATCAAAGTAGATATGCCCAAATTTATAGGAAGTTTAAGTACTTTCCAATTGTTCTAGACCTAATATTGCTTATCTTGTAAGCAGGTTAAGTAGGCGCACTATCTACCCTAGTGTTGATCACTAAAAGCTCTTAGTTAGAGTTTTTAGGTATCTTAAAGGTACCATGAGTTATGGTCTTCATTACACTAGTTTTCCGAACGTGTTGGAAGGCTATATAGAAGAAAATGGGATTGTTGACTTTGATGAAACCAAGTGAGCTAGTGATTATGTGTTTTGTTTAGGTAGTGATTTAAGTTTTTGTAAATCATCTAAGGAAACTATGAGGGCTATATCCACTATGGAGGATGAGCTTATAGCCTTAGATTTAGCTTATTATCATGTTGATGTGCTCAAACATCTATTGCTCAATTTACTTGTAGTTTCAAGCCATTTCCTCCAATCTCAATACATTATGATAGTAGAAAGTCATATAAAAGATAAAAAATATAAGGGTAACTTGGGAAATCACTTCATGTGGTTGAGGTATAAATAGGTGAGAGAATTCATTATCCATGGTTCCTTAACTCTATAGTTTGTTAGGTCTATAGAGAATATTGATGATGCTCAGTCCATTGAGGAGGATAGGTTTTGTTGCCATGAGTTGAACACCGTAGTGGTAGTTGTACCATTCCAAAACTAGAGTTTCAATCACTCCATAACTCTATAGTTTGTTAGGTCGATAGAGAATATTGATGATGCTTAGTGCGTTGAGTAGGAGAGGTTTTCTGCCCATGAGTTGAACAACATTGTGGTAGCTCTACCATTATGAAACTAGAGATTCCATACGGAGTTGTTCAAAGGGAAAACTAAGCTGGACATGTTTCCTTCAGAAGCACAATCTTAGAATTTCATTCCAGACCTTAACCTATGGCATTTTGTGCTTTGGTTATGTGTGTTGATAGAGGAAGATCTTTGCTCAGAATGAGGTTGAGACCATATGTTTGGTAGGGTGTAGTACCAAATAGTAAACCCTTGTGATACCATAACTGTGTGGGTATAATTATAGGTTAGGGTATATGTGATACAAACATACTCACTAGACCATTCTTGAAATATTTTTACAAAGGCCACAATAGACACACCGATATAAACATGTCTTTGTACCCTCACTATTTGCACCTTTGAATACATTTGAATCAAGAAGTTTGGAGGAAAATGTAGTTTGCCACATCTTTGCAAATGTAGATAGACAATTGTTAGGCAAGGTTCAAAGCAACAAGCTACCAATGTTGAAAAACATAGGTTTATTTGCCTTACGTTTTGCCTTTTAAGATTTTTTTGAGGTTCATGAAATATGTGGGTGAATGTTATATTTTAGACACACATTTCTTGTACTTCAAAACCTCTCAACCACTTCTAATCCCATATTGCTTACTTATAAAGCTAGAAGGATCCACTTAAGTAGAACTTAAGACCAAAGGTTTGTGGGCCTTTATGAGGCATTGAAATTTATGACTGATTAGGGTTGTTTATCTATTAGGCTTTAATGATATAGAAAATCACACAAACACAAACATGTGCCCCTTTCCTCATCATGTCACACCCCACTCAATTTTGCTTAATTCGGTGCACTACATTGTGATTTGATATTTATATAATTAGAAAAAAATATTTAATTTTTTAAATGTCATTTTAATTTTTTCCTTCCTGAATCGCAAAAAATGCACAATTCCATTCCCTTAATTACTTTGGAAAAGAAAATATCTTGACATGCCCAAACCTTGATTGTCTTTGAATATTTTTCTATCCTTTTTCTCATGTAGGTTCATTAGTTGTTGTTTGGTTGGTCTGAGTCTCCTCGGGTTTGTTTAGGTACACACCTAACTAACTATGCATATGGGAACTTGCTTACCAATTACTAATGGAGGGGAAAACAACTAGTTGGGTGCCTATTTCTTGGCTACATCCACCTATAAAATGGACATCTTTGAGCCATTTCTATCACACTAAAAGACATTGAAAATGCATGAATACATCCATATAGATTATGTGTGAGAATTTCTCTCTACTAGATGATGCAGTGTGCTTGTTACTACTTCTATGCATAGCCTCCTCCATGCTACTATAAATCACTACATCACTACCTTTCGTCAACTCATTCCTTCCTTCTCTTCTCTCTACTTTTACCTAATGTTTTGCATAGATATGAGTTTCTTATGATGTCTTTTTCTAGAAACATGTGAGGGCCAAAGCATTTATCAGCACTACTCTCTTGCTAGCAGTGAAAGGCACTTCCGGATCTGAAAATGATTTTGGGAGGCAAGTTGCTGATCAAGCTAGTGTGTAGTAGTGGTGGATTTTATCTCCATGTCAATGATCATTGTAACACACCCTCACCCACAGGCTCTTACAAACTCTAACATCTTTGTTCTTTATTTTGACCAGATTATCTGATGTCTTTTTCTAGTAAAAGATTTATCTAAAATAGTAACTTGAAATCAAAAATATATCAGACAAAATCACCACATTTCTAGTTACTGCTTATATTTGGTAATCTGATTTCTAGAGTTTCCTTGGTATAGACCATAGAACCATGACGACTATGGAAGAAATATATAGACTTGTGAAAAAAATTTCATGGGAATGCATTCTTGTCATTGGCAACAAAAGATGAAATATTGTCTCATATCCTTAGGCTTAGATTCTACTATCAAACCACCTTAGGAATGTGAACCATATGTTGATTTGTTCTTAATGTTTTGATACCCTAATAACAATTTATAGTGATCCCTTTTCTCCATCTTATTCTCCTTCCAAGATACCCAAAGAAATTGATTATCTATGTCATGGTAGTATTTTGTCCTTTCTTAATGATGGCCTCTATGACATCTACTACAAGCTACCTTCTGCCCTTGAGATTTGACAAGCCTTGGATGACAAGTTTAGAGTGTAATATGTTGGGGTAGAATGATATGGTTTCATTCAATGGTATTAATACAAAATGGTGGAAAATAAGCATGTTTCATTCTAAGAACTTGAGTACCAAAACCTTGTATAAGAATCTATTTCCAATAGTTATAAGCTTGAGGGGAACGTACAAGTGGCAGACCTAATTGAAAAATCCATCCATCCTGGAAATATTTTCCAAGACTCTTCATCATAGGCATGATGGATTATCTATGTCCTCCTTAGTGAAATCCCTTCAAATTAAATTTCATCATAGTGAGAAATATGTTAAGGTCAATACCTCTATCAATCTTATAGATTATGTTAAACCCAAGAATCAATCAAACAAGTTCAATACTAATTCGAAGAAATATTTCAAGAAATGTGAGCACTCCAATTACACTACTACAGAAATAGCTTATAATGTCACATTTAGAGGCACCGGTTATTAACGAAAACTGATGCCTAAAACCTACAACGTCGGCTAATTATAGAGACCGACATCTATATTTGAAGACCGGCTAGACACGGGTATCACTTTTTATTTAGCGTCAGTTGCCTATAATGAACCGAAACCTAAAATAGCCCGCCAAATCCAATTTTTTGAGTGAAAAAATTAACCCCAAAGTTTCACATACGGCATCGGTTTTTTGAATGAATAACCGATGCCTAACGATGAAAAAAATACCTCTAAAGGTTGTCGGTTTTTGTGTAAAAACCGACAATGATAAGGTTTCGCGCGCCGTCCTCGCGAATTTTTTTAGGGTTAAGGTTGTCCAATGGACGTCAGTTTTTTCTGGAAACCAACACTGATGGATGTTAGGTGTCGATTTCTTAGATAACTGACGCCTTTGTTAACTTAATAACCCCCACGAGAAACAGACTCTCGCTCGATCCCCCTCTATTACATCGATCGCTAGTTGTTCCCCTTCTTGTGGTCGACGCCACTACCGCTGCCGAATCTCCTGTGGTCGACGCTGCGCCGCCGTTCTCCTCCTCCGTTCTCCTCCGTCGTCACACCTGCTCCTCGCCTGCTCGATCCTTTCCTACTCTGCACCTACTGGTCGCCGCCACTACTCTCTGGAGCTCCTCGCCTGCTCGCTGCTCACTGCTTGCACCTGCTAGTCGCCGCCACTGCTCGAGGTACCCTCTTCCTCCTCTTCTTCCTCCTTTACTCACACATGTGGTTGAGGTAGCTGGTCAGGACCTAGGGGAGTGGTTGTTTTAATTTGGACAACCACGTCCGTGCTGGCCAGCACAACCATGGTCGTGTCCAGTCGACAGGCCGTGCCTTGCTTTTATCCATTTGGAAAGGAGGGAGCAAGAAGAAGAAGATACATTTGCAATTGAATACTAATGCTTGACCTAATTATGTAAATTTTGATTCATGTTAAATTAAGATATTAAAACCCTAATACACATTTCATCATAATCTTGAATTAACCATATTGCTGAAATCTTGTGATCAATCTATCTAAGATATTAAAACCCTAATGATAAATCTCTAATTTTGTAGTGATGTAGATTGATGATAATACATGAGCTAGTTTGAAATTTTGAAATCATTTATGAATCTCTCCATACCTAGGTCATACTAATTTATGTGTAATCTTTATCTTGATGATGAACATGCATGGACACTCGAAATGTTGAAATCAATGTTATAGAATGACAACACATGTATTTGTTGGCCTAGAAACTCATCCAAGATTTACTCATTAGGAGTAAATATTGGATAGTCCCCGGTTTGGGACTGTTCTTGAACACCTAATCTCACTTAGGATATAAGTGTATAACGTGTATTGGGTTTTCAAGAAATTTTCGGCAACATTTCCCCGTTTGTTCTCTAAGTACATATGTAATTAGAGAACAACGGGATAATGCTGCCAAAATTTTCTTGAAAACCCAATACATATTATACACTTACTAGTGAGATTAGGTATTCAAGAATGGGATAGGTCATACACATTTATTATATATAAGAGTGACAACACATGTATTTTTTGGCCTAGAAACCCATCCAAGATTTACTCATTAGGAGTAAATCTTGGATAGTCCCTGGTTTGGGACTGTTCTTGAACACCTGATCTCACTTAGGATGTTTTAACCATTAATTATATATAAGACCTTAAACCCTAAAGTTTTAACCATAAACCCTAATCTTTTAACCCTAGACCTTAATCTTGTTCTAATATATACTTGTTTTCTCTTTGATCATAGAATGGATAGATCATGGATGTCCATTCCAAATCGCTGCACCCCCGGGTTTATTTCTGGTCTTGACCAGTTTATTAGATTTGCCGAGGAACATAGGAAACAACCTGGAGATAGGTTATACTATCCATGTAGGCATTGCGGTAACAACTTGAAAGTGAGAACTGGTGACGAAATCAAAAGTCATGTCATGTGCAACGGTATTGTACAAGGCTATACAGAGTGGCACTGGCATGGAGAGATTTCAAACCTGAAATCAGTGGATGTCGATAGCAGTGCTTGTGTGGAAGAAGAAATTTCCTTCAATGACGCAGATGTGAACGAACCCGTTTTGGTAGACATCGTTGATGCGATGCTGGATAGTTGTGGGGTAGAGCACACCGATCCACCTCCCATGTTTAGAAACATTGTGCATGATGCTGAGATACCGTTATACATAGGTTGTAAGTTTACGAAGCTTAGCACTATGTTGAGATTGTATAAACTGAAAGCTAACAATCGATGGAGCGACAAAAGCTTTACGTCATTGTTGTCTTTGTTGAAAGAAATTCTTCCTGAAGGAAATGAGCTGCCAATCTCAACATACCAGTTAAAGAAATTGTTGTGCCCAATGGGAATGGAGGCCAAGAAGATACACGCATGCCCGAATGATTGTGTATTATTTCAAAAGGACTATGTGGATTTGAAAGATTGTCCGAAATGTGGTGCGTCAAGGTATAAATTGATGACTTCGGGGGAGTCCAAAACTGGTTCTCCTGCCAAGGTGATGTGGTATCTACCTATAATACCACAGTTTCAACGCTTGTTTGCCAATCCTATAGATGTGAAGAATTTGAGGTGGCATGAAAATGTTAAGAAAAATAATGATGGGATCCTACGACATGCGTCTGATTCCCCACAATGGAAGAAGATTGATTTATTATACCCTGAATTTGGTGAAGAAGACATGAATCTAAGACTTGGGCTTTGTATAGATGGGATGAATCAGTATGTGACATTGAGCAGCCAACATAGCACTTGGCCAGTTATGCTTGTTATATACAATCTTCCTCCCTAGTTGTGTATGAAAAATAAGTACGTTATGCTATCGTCTTTAATATCGGGCCCTAAACAACCTAGAAATGATATCAAAATTTATCTTGAACCTATGATTGATGACTTGAAGAAGCTCTGGGGTGAAGGTGTGATGACCTATGATGCTTCACGAAGAGAGACATTTCATTTGCATGCTATGTTGTTTTGCACTGTGAATGACTTTCTAGCGTATGGGAATTTGTCTGGATATAGTGTCAAAGGATCTAAAGCGTGTCCTATATGTGAAGAGAACACTGATTCAATATGACTAAAACACGGCGGCAAGACTATATATCTTAGTCATCGAAGGTTTCTTCTAAAATTTCATTTGTATTGTAGGTTGTGCAAAGCATTCAACGGACGAAATGAGGAATAGAGTGCACCTAAACCTATATCAGGGGAGGATGTTTATGAAAGAGTAAAAGACATCGCCAATGAATTTGGTAAGAGATCACAATGTACGATGGCCACACGGAGTGACAAGTCTTTATTCGAGAAGAAGTCAATATTTTAGGATCTTCCTTATTGGAGTTCTTTGACAGTCAGGCATTGTATCGATGTCATGCACGTTGAGAAAAATGTATGTGATAGCGTCATCGGTACTCTGTTGAATATACCAGGTAAGACTAAAGATGGGATAAAATCCAGAATGGACCTACATGAAATGGGAATAAAGACAAAATTAACAAAAGTAGTTAGAGCGATCGGAGAACATACTTACCTCCCTCTTATTACACATTGTCTAGAAATGAGAAGAAAGCCTTTTGTGAATGTTTGGTAAATGTTAAGGAGCCACAGGGTTACTCATCCAACATCTGTACATTGGTATCAACGAAAGATCTGAATTTGATAGGTCTTAAATCTCATGATTTTCACACTCTAATGCAACACATATTGCTCGTGGCAATTCGATCTATATTGTCGAAGCATGTACAGTTTGCAATCACCAGACTTTGTTTCTTTTTCAATAGTCTGTGCAACAAAGTTATTGACCCTGATACTCTTGATAAATTGCAAAGAGAAGTGGTTGTTACCCTATGTCAACTTGAGATGTATTTTCCTCCTTCATTCTTTGATATCATGGTACACATGTTGTCCACTTGACTAGGGAAGTGAAAATGTTGGGACCCGTTTTCTTGCATTGGATGTATCCCTTTGAACGATACATGAGCATTTTTAAAGGTGATGTTCAAAACCGTTATCGGCCTGAAGGGAGTATTATTGAGGGTTATGTGGCGAGAGAGGTTATGGATTTTTGCAATGAATTTTTGAGTGCTAATGGCGCTCCTATGAATGACAAGAATATTGAGGAGCATTTTGGCAAAGGAATTTTGGGATCACGGGTGAAAGTAATCAGCCGTGAGCAGTTGGAGCAAGGTCACTTGTATATTTTACACAACATCGATGAAGTTAGTGTTTATATCGAGGAACATACCAATTTCATCAAGAGACAATATCCTCGATCCAATTCAATGTGGCTTGCTAGAGAGCATAACACGACCTTTATTAAGTGGTTTGAAGATAAAGTCTTAAATCAACTATCTCAAACACCAGTTAATCTTACTGAAACCATCAAATGCCTCGCCTTTAAACCAAAATTGAATGTTATGTATTATGAAGGGTTTGACATAAATGGATTCTCGTATTATACAAAGCATCAAGATGATAAGAGTGTCGTCCAAAGTAGTGGGGTCACCCTTCAAGCGTCTTCATTGTTTTTTGTAAGTGCAAAGGATAAGAGTCCACGTGAAGCTAAAATGTCATATTACAGTGTCATTGAAGACATATGGGAGTTTGACTGTGTAGATTTTAGAATTCCACTCTTTAAATGTAATTGGGTTGACAACAACAAAGGAGTTATAGTGGATGAATTGGGTGTCATGTTAGTGAACTTTGAAAAGATTGGTGAGAAGGGTGAACCATTCATATTGGCATCATAGGCAAAATAAGTATTTTATATCGATGATCCCACAAATGATAAATGGTCAGTTGTTCTTCATGGTAAAAGTCAGTTCATTGAAGATCCTATAGATGAAGAAGAGTACTATGATAAGTATGATGACTCCAGTCCATTCTCAGTTGGGTTTCCAACACCACCAACCATTGAAGCTGGGGATCACAATGACTTGTATGTTCACGAGGATCACAATGAAGTATTGTTAATTGATAAAAGATCACAATATTAGAGGCATGAATTTTTATATTTTTATATGTTTTATTAATCTGAATATGAACTTTACAATGTGAACTTTACAATGTGAATGTGGACTTTACAATGCGAATTACTTTACAATGTGAATGTGAACTTTACAATGTGAATTACTTTACAATGTGAATTACTTTACAATGTGAATGTGTACTTTACAATGTGAACTTTATAATTAGTGTTACTTTATAATGTGAACTTTATAATTAGTGTTTCTTTACAATGTGAAATTTATAATTTGAATGTGAACTTTCAAATGGTTGAGCATTCCCATGATGACCGTGTTGATGATCACCGTGAGGGTGAGGACTGTTGGTATGTATGCCCTGAGAGCCAATCATATGATGATTAGTGGGATACATTAAGATTGATTTGATAAACATAAAAGGCGAGCTTCCAATTCTTTCTGGTTCAGTCATATGAGATAGTGATAGAACAGATTGAATGTCTAGAGAATGACAGTACTCAATGATGTATGCCTTCAGGTTCATGACCTGAACGATGAGATCATACGGATGCTAAGAGTTTGTACATTCTTGATTGTCCCTAGTCGGATGTCATTGTGGAAGGTAGATAGACAGCAATGACACACAAGACTAGATTGTGGTGTTGGTTGATGACAGAATCTCATTAGTCATGATATAGAGATATCAAACCAAACACATAGGTACTTGTTAGAGAACAAGGTACCGGACAGACCCACCGTGAGTTTGACACATGGAACCATGAGATGGTAGTCACAGTCAGTACTCACAGTGATGGTGGTGAGTGTGATTCTTAGACCTGAAATCACTGCACTCAACACATGTCGTTGGGCACACTTTGACATCATCAAACGCAGTCCTGAAACATGGGTTGTTATAAAGGTGATGATTGGGTGGCTTTGACACATGGGGCTTTTGAGGGGTGAGTGATAGATATGGGATTTGTCCCTCCTGAGGGAGTTTGATATCCATGGCCACTTGATGAGTAGGATTGAGAAAGGCGTGCACGCATGTGTGAATCAGTATATGATACTGATGTCATACATATCTCTTCCAGTCTACTCTGAGATCAAGGAAGTGAATGAACGTTGACAGGATGACTGTTCCATGCCTCAAGTTCATTCGGGATATCAGTGACAAAGGAATTATACATTTGCTGTAACACAATTCACGGATTGTAGGATGAAAGTTGTTCTCCAACTTTCTACTTTCACTTGGGTAGCACTGATGTGTGACTAGGCACCGCTCTTTGCTTGTGAAGTCATAAGTGTTATGGACTTTCACTACCAATGTGAAATGGACCTGCAGGGTCACACACATAGGATTTAACCTGGAAGAGGAGTTTTGTCCACAAAGCAATGTTTAGATTGATTACTAAAGGAGTTTAGTAGTTCAATTAAACACTCAATCAGTCGATAGCTCAATATCGTATGGTTCAAGGTGTTGGACGCATTGATTGGAGTATCGGATTGATTGAAATCGCAATTGACTGATTTTGCCCAACCTGTGCTCCCAACCGATCGGTTCATGTGATGAACCGGTCGGCTGAGGTTGCTGAACCGGTCGGCTGGAGTGTCCAGGCTGATCGGCTCATGCCCAGGTTGAAATGACCGGTTCAAGAGTTGAACCGATCGGCTCAACTGGTGCAACCGACCAGTTGGGAAAGTCATGTCGGCAAGGATTTTCCTTTCGTTTCAAATTGCCCAATTCGATTGGGAATATTATTGGTATTCGATACCAATTGGGAAAGAAACAAGGAAAGTCTTTTTGAGCCGGATTAGGACCATGAACCGATCGGTTCAGGGCACCAACCGATCGGTTGGAGTGCCCCAAACGATCGGCTCAGGTCCAACCGATCGGCTCAATGGCCGAACCGATCGGTTCAGTTGTGAACCGATCATTTCAAGTTGCGAACCGGTTGCTTTTTGTGGAAAATTCTCGAACCCTTCTACTCCTGCTTTAGTCCCGCATTGCCCGGGATGGAGAACCCTGTCTCATGACTCTCCTATATATATAGGGGTATTGGGGGCTTCTCAAAGTACAGCTCAGTGCAACCAGTTGCTCTGCAAGTTGTCGTTCTCTCTGGTTTTGGTAACCGTGAGAGAGCCCGAGCAAGTGCTTCCCGCAAAAGGGAGGTGCAGCAAGGGAAGGACAACTGCAGTTCAACAGGAGGCAGGAGAGCGTTTTGGTGACTAGTACGTCAACAGGAGGGTGCGACTCCTTCCACTTCCTTGTGGGACAAGGAGAGTGGAGTTCCAGGTGGTCCGTGTGGACTACTACAGAGGCGGGAGGACACTGCCGCTTAGGAGGACAACTGTCATCCGATAGTCCAGTTCGAGTAGGAGTTGTCAGTCCCGGTGTGATCAGGAGCTGCACAGACACCGTCGAAGTCCGGAGTTGAAGACCGCGCATTGCGCGAGGTATTGTCGCCGAGCAAGCCTCGGGACAAGGTATGATTCCGCAAACCATCCTTTCCTATTATATAGACGTTGACGCGTTTCCTCGGTATGGGTTTGGGAAGAAAATTTTTTTTGTTTCCGCTGCCTTCTCTGTCTCCCCTAAAACCCAACAGTGGTATCAGAGCCACGTCAGCTGTTCTATATTTTAGGAATATCGATATGATCGATTTTGGTTTGTCGCCTTTATTTATTGCATACGATGCGAATAATATCGGCTTTATGCATGTCAAATCCTAAATCCACAAATCCCTAATTACATATATGATATGTATTATTAATGCACTCGATACGCGTCGCCCTTAAACGAGTTTTGTGGTGGATGTGTGTAGCGTGATTATGGCCTATAAACCCCTATATGTGTGTGGTTGTTTGTGGTTGCTTGCATCTCGGTCTGCGCACCGATCTTCCCTCTTTTATTCCTGATGTAACTCGAAATAATTCGAGATTCTTTCCTACCTTTGCTCCCCCCGAATGTAACTCGGGGTTTCTCCTTTTTTAAGCAATGTAATAAATAGGATAGATTTTATTTCCTGTTATGTCAAAGACCGGCGGACATCAAGACGACTGCTCAGACGATCGGTTCAAGGAGTGAACCGATCGGTTGACCTTCCAGACGGTCGGTTCAAGGAGTGAACCGATCAGTTGATGACCGGTTCGAGGAGCGAGACGAGCGGGTGGCGGACATGACGAGATGCACGACGACCAGGTGAACCGATCGGTTGAAGGAGCCAACCGATCGGCTGGTGGCACCCAGACGACCGGCTGGAGAGTACAGATCATTCATGTGATGAGTTGATCAACTCAGATGGCAAGGCACAGATGTTCATCTTGTACAGGTTGCATGTGATGTAGACCTAGATGACCGTGATTCCTCTTGGCTCGAGGAATCACATTAGGATGGCCATAATCATCATTTTTTTTATCGTTTGTGCATGTTTTCTGTGGGATATAGCATGTATATGATACATACTACGTATTGTGGTGACTGGATATGTATATGTATATAAAACCAAATCCCTCATTAAAATATTAAGTTTTAGATGCCTTCCAAATACGACACACGTGAAAAGCTTGATCGACCAAGTGTGGGCACGCCCAAGCGTGGTGCATCGTCTATCTCGTGGAAGCGTGAAGGATGAATGTGTGGGTCTGCCCAAGCAGGGTGCATATTCATCGTGTTTGCTTTGGGTTGGACTTAACAAGGTGACCTAGATAGGATCTAGCGCCTTGAGGCATGGAGATGATCATTGTAAGGAGTTGTAGATGACATCTTATCAAGAGTTGCATATGATGCAATTGGCAAAAGTTGCCTACCTGAGAGATCTATGTTGTGGGTGACAGCCCAAGCTGGTCCATGACTTAGAGGATTTCAGGATCTTGCCCACTAGAAGGTTGTACGCTGCAATCTTCCGAATTGATGGTGAGGGCTATCAATTTGAAGTAAAATAGTGGGAGCGATAATTAACTAAAGGCCTAATTATATCGTCAAATTTTCAAATCAATCAAATAAGTCAAAAATGAGTTTTGGACTAAAATTGCATATTTTCCTTTTGTAGTTCAAATGGAAACAAACAACAACAACTTTTCATTGCGATCGGTCCTTGACAAGGACAAGCTAAATGGGACTAACTTCCACGACTGGTATCGGACATTGAAAATTGTTCTCACTCAAGAGCGTAAGCTCTATGTCCTGGATACTCCAATTCTAGAGGAACCCGCTCCTAATGCACCAAGGACATAAAGGGATGCTTACAAGAAGCATTCTGATGATGCCATTGATGCAAAGTGCTTGATGCTATGTTCAATGAACCATGAGTTGCAGAGGCAACATGAGAACATGGGTGTCATAGAGATGATTCTGCATCTCAGGAACATGTATGAAGATCAGGCACGGCAAGAGAGGTACAATGTTTCTAGGGCGCTGTTCAAGTGCGACATGACAGAAGGAGATCCAGTTGGTCCTCACACACTCAAGATGATTGGGTATGTGGAGAACCTGCAGAGACTGGGATTTCCACTGAGCCAAGAGTTGGCTACTGACGTGATACTGCAATTGTTGCCAGAATCTTACAGTCAGTTTGTGATGAACTACAACATGAACAACTTTGATAGGCCACTGTCAGAGTTGTTGGGCATGTTGAGGACAACCGAGTTACAGATGAAGAAGGACAAGCCCAAGTCTGTGATGGTGATCACGAACAAGAAAGGCAAGTCCAAGCGCAAGGGCAAGGGCAAAGCTAAGAAAGGTTCTGAAGCTAGCCAGGAGTCCAAGCCATCTTCAGCTCTCAAGGCCAAGGGAGGCGTGACCAAGAAAGGAAATTGCCACCATTGTCAAAAGCCAGGACATTGGAAAAGGAATTGTCCTCTCTACCTGGAAGAACAAAAGAAGAAGGAGGCGACTGAAGCCTCTACTTGAAGGTGTCATGTAAATAAACTTGTAATACTTTTTGAGATATATGATATCAAGATGTAAAGTGTAAAGCATTCTTACTTGGGGCAAGTGTTGCCTTTATAGATAGGAATACTTTAGTTTATTTTCAGCCAATAAGGCATGTAATACAGTTATGAACTATTATTTCATACTTGCCAATAGATAGAAACACTTTATTTTTGCATATTTTATGACAATGATGGCAATTAATAAAGAGATGTTTCAATTAATAAAGAGATGTTTCAATTTATAAAGATGTGATCTTTGTGGCAATGCCTTATTTATCTTGTGATATTTGATATGCATAAGATAAGATGATACCTAAAAGTTATAGATAACTCAAACAATTTAATTAGCATTAATCATGAGAAATTCATTTCTAGTTTCCATTTGATGGATAAAACTAGACTCTTTTGGTTAGAGAACCAGTAAGGGACATGAATATCTTGGACATGATTAATCAATCTTCACTAATGTAGTGGGAGAGTGATTATCCTATTAGGCATAATACATGTGATGTATTTACATACCTATTGGAATAAATGCTAATACTTCAAATGGTGTTTAGAGAAATACCAATATGAATATCTTGAAGTGTTCAAGATTATCATAAATGAAGTACAAATTTGATAAAGTATTAATTCTTGATGAGATCAATGAATGAAATACTTGGACCAAATGTTTGAGATCCTTATGAGTGATTATGATAGTGTATCATAGTGAACTCATGATTAAGGCATGGTGATGTCTGAATCAAGAAGGAATCATACTCTAAGGAGTTAGAGAATGATTATCAAATAACTGAATTCTTCTTAATAAAAGAATACCCCACACTAATAAAAGAAATTAAGAATCACAAGGGTTGTGAGTTCTTATATCTTTAAAAGATACACCTCAATTATCTATGTGATGAGTTGTTCATGTGATGAGTCAACTATCAAGATGAATATGAGGAACCGAATCTTGAGTTATGGTTTAAAACCATTACATCCTAAATGACTTCCATGTGAACCATAAGGTATGACCTTGATGGTAGCACTCATTGGATCATATCCGTAAGTGCAAATGAGTCTTAAGTGTTAAGACACATGGATAACATTTTGAGAAGGATGATGCTTGTTGATTGCAACTTAATGGCTAAGACATTTGGCATATGGATACTAAAACCGCATTCCTATGAGGAATAAAACCAGGATGTGTACGTGACACATCCTATAAGGTTTATGAATCCACTAATGCAAATGAAGTCTATAAGTTACAATGGACTAATCAATGTGATTGATTGAGTACAAGCAACTCAAAATTGGATCTTTACTTTGATGATATAGTCAAAGGGTTTGACGGATATGTCAAAGATAAAGAAGGGATCTGTGATTTAGTGGGAGCGTATTCACATTCCACATATTGATGTGAAATGGAAATGTTCTAGAATGGAAATCCGAATGTGGAAATTATCTTTAAGGAAGATAGAGATGTTTCCTATATGATAGGAATAGAGATCTATAGAGATAGTTCTCGAAAACCTCTTGACCTGGAAAGAGAGAGCATACATTGACAATCTGTACTGAAGTGTTCAGTATGCACAGATTCAGTGGGAGAAAACTTGTCCATGTTACATGGAGTTAGTATCCCAAGGCCAAGTGTCCAATTCTTATGAAGAATGGGAACACTAAGAATAGATATGGATCTATCATGTATGTAATCATCCCATTATCTTGCATGTATGTCATGGCAAGAATAAAATGCATTCATCATCTTGTATGTTGGACATGGCAATATGATGTGCTCATCCTGAAAACTCGTATGTGGGACATGACGAGTGGGTGTCTGTCTGATTCCAGTAAGGGTTACTGGAATACCATGAGAACTTGATAAGTACTTGGGAAGTACTAGTTCTATGGAGATAAGGAAGAGTTTGATGTAAAGAGTTACATTGATGCGAACTTCCGAAAGGACAGAAAAGTAATCGCAAAATATACATAGGATGTATAAAAGAGAATGTTTGTTGATAATTGGAAGTGTTCCAATAAAGCCATTTGAAAAAGGGAAAAGCCGAGTATCTATTTGTTAGTGAACAGCAGTGGATACTATATGGATCTGAAAGTTCATGAGATGAACTTATATTCCACTCATTGATGACAAGTCTGTAATCCTTGATCATGCAATGTGGCTAAAGGTTAGCAAATGGAATACGAGATCGCATATTACGACAACTCCATCTCATACGTGTGACATACATCGAAGAGATGAGAGACATGCAATTTATACAGACTTTGGCAAGGTGTTGCCATTACTCACTATGTTGGCACTACAGCACAGTAACATGTGGGACATGTTTGAAAATCACTATGAATATGATTCATGGGTTATTGGCTCGCAGTGCAAGTGGGAGTCTGTTGGTATGTATGCCCTGAGAGCCAATCATATGATGATTGGTGGGATACATTAAGATTGATTTGATAAACATAAAAGGCGAGCTTCCAATTCTTTCTGGTTCAGTCATATGAGATAGTGATAGAACAGATTGAATGTCTAGAGAATGACAGTACTCAATGACATATGCCTTCAGGTTCATGACCTGAACGATGAGATCATACGGATGCTAAGAGTTTGTACATTCTTGATTGTCCCTAGTCGGATGTCATTGTGGAAGGTAGATAGACAGCAATGACACACAAGACTAGATTGTGGTGTTGTTTGATGACAGAATCTCATTAGTCATGATATAGAGATATCAAACCAAACACGTAGGTACTTGTTAGAGAACAAGGTACCAGACAGACCCACCGTGAGTTTGACACATGGAACCATGAGATGGTAGTCACAGTCAGTACTCACAGTGATGGTGGTGAGTGTGATTCTTAGACCTGAAATCACTGCACTCAACACATGTCGTTGGGCACACTTTGACATCATCAAACGCAGTCCTCAAACATGGGTTGTTATAAAGGTGATGATTGGGTGGCTTTGACACATGGGGCTTTTGAGGGGTGAGTGATAGATATGGGATTTGTCCCTCCTGAGGGAGTTTGATATCCATGGCCACTTGATGAGTAGGATTGAGAAAGGCGTGCACGCATGTGTGAATCAGTATATGATACTGATGTCATACATATCTCTTCCAGTCTACTCTGAGATCAAGGAAGTGAATGAACGTTGACAGGATGACTGTTCCATGCCTCGAGTTCATTCGGGATATCAGTGACAAAGGAATTATACATTCGCTGTAACACCATTCACGGATTGTGGGATGAAAGTTGTTCTCAAACTTTCTACTTTCACTTGGGTAGCACTGATGTGTGACTAGGCACCGCTCTTTGCTTGTGAAGTCATAAGTGTTATGGACTTACACTGCCAACGTGAAATGGACCTGCAGGGTCACACACATAGGATTTAACCTGGAAGAGGAGTTTTGTCCACAAAGCAATGTTTAGATTGATTACTAAAGGAGTTTAGTAGTTCAATTAAACACTCAATCAGTCGATAGCTCAATATCGTATGGTTCAAGGTGTTGGACGCATTGATTGGAGTATCAGATTGATTGAAATCGCAATTGACTGATTTTGCCCAACCTGTGCTCCCAACCGATCGGTTCATGTGATGAACCGGTCGGCTGAGGTTGCTGAACCGGTCCGCTGGAGTGTCCAGGCCGATCGGCTCATGCCCAGGTTGAAACGACCGGTTCAAGAGTTGAACCGATCGGCTCAACTGGTGCAACTGACCAGTTGGGAAAGTCATGTCGGCAAGGATTTTCCTTTCGTTTCAAATTGCCCAATTCGATTGGGAATATTATTGGTATTCGATACCAATTGGGAAAGAAACAAGGAAAATATTTTTGAGCCGGAATAGGACCATGAACCGATCGGTTCAGGGCACCAACCGATCGGTTGGAGTGCCCCAAACTATCGGCTCAGGTCCAACCGATCGGCTCAATGGCCGAACCGATCGGTTCAGTTGTGAACCGATCATTTCAAGTTGCGAACCGGTTGCTTTTTGTGGAAAATTCTCAAACCCTTCTACTCCTGCTTTAGTCCCGCATTGCCCGGGATGGAGAACCCTGTCTCATGACTCTCCTATATATATAGGGGTATTGGGGGCTTCTCAAAGTACAGCTCAGTGCAACCAGTTGCTCTGCAAGTTGTCGTTCTCTCTGGTTTTGGTAACCGTGAGAGAGCCCGAGCAAGTGCTTCCCGCAAAAGGGAGGTGCAGCAAGGGAAGGACAACTGCAGTTCAACAGGAGGCAGGAGAGCGTGTTGGCGACTAGTACGTCAACAGGAGGGTGCGACTCCTTCCACTACCTTATGGGACAAGGAGAGTGGAGTTCCAGGTGGTCCGTGTGGACTACTACAGAGGCGGGAGGACACTGCCACTTAGGAGGACAACTGTCATCCGACAGTCCGGTTCGAGTAGGAGTTGTCAGTCCCGGTGTGATCAGGAGCTGCACAGACACCGTCGAAGTCCGGAGTTGAAGACCGCACATTGCGCGAGGTATTGTCACCGAGCAAGCCTCGGGACAAGGTATGATTCCGCAAACCATCCTTTCCTATTATATAGACGTTGACGCGTTTCCTCGGTATGGGTTTGGGAAGAAATTTTTTTTTTGTTTCCGCTGCCTTCTCTGTCTCCCCTAAAACCCAACAAGGGCGTGCTTGCGCCGCCTGACAATGTAAGTTTTAAGAATATATCCCTGAGGTTTCTATCTATATGTTCATTTATAATTATATCATGTAAGTGTGTTTTTATCAAATTTTAGGTTGCTGATGTACCCCCTGAAGAAATTACAACACTTGATGAGCAGTAAAAGAAAATTGAGAAAGTGAGGGGCATCACAATGATGAACAAGTTAATACAGAAAAGGGGCAATGGACCCAAATTGGCTGTGGATTTCGATCATGTAGGAAATCCATATAGAGTGAACCACAACTCATTTGTTTCATATCTTGGGGTTCTTACTCGTAGCCATTGCAGTCCTATCCTAGAATCCTGGCATAAAGTTCATAAGGGGAAGAAAGACCACATATGGAAGGAACTATGTGTGAGTTATTATTATTTGTAATTCTATTTGTGTAGATTACTAATTTTTAGGATACTGGCTAAGACCAATTCTATTTAATTTGCAGAGCATATTTGATCTGGATGAAAAGTTGCATCGTAAATGTGTGATGCAATGCTGTGGGAGGGTCCTAAGGAACTATAGGACTAATCTCACCCAAGATTACATACACGATTCTAATAAGAGGTTCTTGATTGATTCCAATTCTAGACATTGATCACTATTTCACTAACTCTACACTAATAATTTTTGTTTGTATTCTCTTTAAAAAATAAATTTAGGAAGAAGGAAGCTACAAAGCAATGGAACTACCTGGACCCCAAAGACTGGGAGGCGTTTGTTACCCAAAGAAAAATAGATGAATTCAAGGTATTAAGTGCCACTACTAATTTAATTAATATATGTTTTTATGTATTCACCTATTCAAGATTAACCTTTAGTGTTACTAACCAAATCAATGTGCTAACTAACTAGGCCCTCAGTGAGGCGCAAAGAGCAATGCGTGCAGTGAATGTGCACGACCACACAATGGGTCCAAGAGGATATGCAGGCATTCACCAAAGACTATAGGTTGAGTCTGCGCAACCTACTACTACTCAGGAGACTACAGAGTCCTCTACTACTGCTCTCGTACTCTGCCTCGCCATGCTATGTGGATAGCTGGGAGGCAAAATAAGAAGGGAGACATACCGAAGCCCGCAATTACTGAGACAGCTGCAAAAATGGTAAAAATCAACTCTTAGAGCAATCGATCGATATTGATTATTGTTATGTTTACTTACTAATTTTTTTTATGGTGATTAGCGGGAGCTGCACGAGCAGAGGAAGGAAGGTAAGTTCATCCCTCAGGGCACAATGGATGAACTGACAGTTTCTCTGGGTAACCCAGAGCATCCTGGACGTGTTCAGGGTGTAGACGTTGGTGTGGGCATCAAAGCGTTCTTTGGGCCATCCCAGCGCAAACCTGTCCCAAAAGTGGGACTTTCACAAGCTGAGGTAACCTATTCTTATTTTAGAATGTTATTGCAAAAGGGAATTCAATAATCAGAAGCTAGTGTTTCTTTTATCCATGTATAGGTAGATTCATTAATTGAGAAGAGAATCCAAGAAGCAATGGGAAAGTGACAGGCGTCTCAGCCTGCCACTCAGACAGTACCTGTGGCGTGCCGCTCTTCTCCTACTGTAGAAGTGGTTGGGAGTAATCTTGTAGACCCACCACCTAACACGTCCTCTGTAAGTATTTTTATGACATAATAGCTAGTATGTTCAAGATGATATATTTGTATATATATGCATATAACATTCTTTACATAAATTTGTAGGGGTTGAAGCCATGCCGACTAAAAAGTCAAGAATATATCGTTGTAGAAGTGTCGACTTACCCACCCCTTAAAGGGTGCATGTTTCATGGGTATCCAGTACCAAATGATGTGGTACGTGTGAGCTCGATACATGTATTCCCCGACTGGACGTATCTTGCACTGCCTCATGCACACCTAGATGTTGAAACACTTGGTGAGGCAGTAGGAAGAGTGATACTGTGGCCCAAAGCGGATGTCCTCTATACTGATATTATATGATAAATTTCCATTACTTTAATTTTTTAGTGTGTATATATGAGTCAATTGATCTGAAATTATATATACAGGCCAAAAAGACGAGACCCGCTACATCTCGGCCTCCACCTCCTCGACTACCAAGTTGGCTTCCAAGAGATCTACATGCCTCGATAGGTCCTAATTGTAGGGTTTTGGCGGTATAGATCGGCGAACATGATACAAATTGCCCTATAATTGTTACTATTCTAGAGGATGCTATAGGTAAATCATACGATAACAATCTATTTATACAAGTTTAGCATACGTATTAATGGATACGTAATACAAGTTCTGCATACGTACGTATTAATGCATAGGTATTAATGCAGGTCAATCATACAAAAATAAGATATTTATACAAGATATTGTGGAGTTGTTTAGTTATCACTGGCTGAACACATCTATGACAGAGCTGTGGATGTGGTGAGATCTTGTTTATACATCCATATACCTTGTTTTATATACGGTGATCTGGTTTCTTATATATTAATGCATACATAATACATGTTTTGCAGCCACTTACACAAGATATGTAGAGATTTTGGGTTTTCTCATGTGGGATTTTTGGTTCCATCTTTGATTAGTCTTGTAGATATAGACCCTTCTTCAGTTACTTCATACTATTGTGATGCTTTTGAATATTTTGGTAAAAATAAGAAGACGGTGATAATAGCTCCATTCAATGTCGAGTAAGTTACTTTGCTTATAATTTGGACTTAAGAAAATTACATTTTTATTGTGGATTTTGACTTATTAATTTTTAACTTTCTTACCTGTAGTGGTAGGCATTGGGAGTTACTAGTTATTGTCCCCAAGACATTCACTGTCTATTATCTAGATCCTGTGGGGAATGAGTTGGAATTATATGGACATGCAATTAAAAGACCATTATTCTCGTGAGAAATACTTCATGTTTTTATATCTGTTAACATCTATTACTACATTACTATTTAATTATGTAATTTAATGGGTTACATTAACATATGTAGGGTTTTATAAGAGTACAAAAAAGCTGGAGGAAAGGCCCCCAGGAAAAAGGATCTGTCACTGTTACGACCCCACCTCCTGATAACCCCCAATTAAGGGAGACCGAGAGGTTGAAGCCGCACCCATTAATCCCGGATCAAAGGTTCGACATATAACCATAAATAATTATTAAATTCTAACAAACTATACTGAAAATGGTAATAAAATTTTTCTTTACATACCTTTTAAAATTTTGGATCTCTAAACTTCTATCCATACCAATACTAATCTATCTAATCCTCCTTTGCACTTTAATTCTCATTTAGTATCACATGTGCCACTTTACTGTTTGTTCTTTTCATTGTACCTAAAACGCCGACAAACAAAACGTCGGTCAGCCTTAGCTAGTATGTGGGGGGAAACAAATAAACATGCAACTATGGTAACAATGTAATCACTCAAATAATCATTTAACATTCAAGATTACTTTTTAAGCCAAACTACTCAATCCATACCTATCCACAACTCTGTGTTGTCCCTGTAAGGACTTATATGGTACCTCTATAAAGGTGACTTGATGGACCTACCCTCTAGGCAGCCAAAGTATTTCATGACCTGATGGACCTACCCTCTAGGTAGCCATGTACTAGGTCAGCCATTACGACACATAGGGGACCGGGATCTGAGCTAGTAGGCACATATCTTATGTGATAATCGTATTCACTTTATAGTTGCAAGAAATAAATAAACATTCAACATTTTAGTTGCATTCAATGCAATTAAACATCCGAGAATCCATCGGGAAACTATGGTAGTTATTCATAATCGTAACCACATACTTGATTTGAAGAGTCATGCAGATTGTTCAACATATACTTCATCTATATACAATCAACCCATTCAACAAATCTAAGCAAGTAATTCAATCATCACTTAATTCCTGAAAAGAATATGTACTCTATTTATTACACACTTCATCAAGAATCTATTCTATTAACTTGAATTCACTTTCTAGGGTTTTGTGTCCATTTTAGGGTTTCATTAATATTCATTAGGGTTTCTTAGATCAATTTCTCAAACTTTATCCCTTTTTGGTTAACAAACCCTAAACTACTATTTTCCATTTATATAAACCCTAATTGCTCAAACTATTCATTTTAACACCCAAAATGACTTAGGATCATCATATCCCTATTTATTTATGGATTTGAACAATTAAAACATTTACAAGTCATATTCTCCTAAATTAGGGTTTTCAAGCTCATTAATGCATAATCATGCACAAAACCCTAACTTAAGCCAATTATATAACAAGATCATCTTTTTAGATCCTATTTCCTCGTTTATCAACAACAGGTTAATATGGGCTTGAATTATCCATTGAACAATTTCAAAACCATCTATCATCAAATCTAAGAGTTTTTCATTAATTAAATCATTAAAGATGATAGCTTTATGTACTTTTCAATTTTTAATCATATTTATGTACATAATATTCAAATTAAACTAATTACGTACAAAGATCATCCTTTTCTATATTAATGTACCTTTTTATATTTAACATGTTAATATCAACTCTTATGATCCATTAAACCCTATTAAACACTTTATTTATTTCAAAATAGGGTTTCTTAATTATCATTACACTAAAGCTAATAACCTCTATTAATTTTCGAATTAAAAACATAATCAGGCTCCAATTATATTTTTAATGGATTCTTCTCGTTTTTCTAAGCAAAATTCATGTAGTATATGTTCTCATCGGAGCTACCAATTAGGAGTTATGATTTTAGTAAAACCACTTACTTCAGGCCAATGGGGGGCTGCCACGTGTCTATTCCCATGCACTGTTGACGCGGCTTTGTTGGGAAACATTTTGAAAAGTCCAAAATGCCCCCGGGTTAAGTGGACTCCTCTTTAGCCCGCAAAGGGCATATTTGTCCAACGTGCTCCTCCCTTTCTTCAACCTTGGGCAGATCGCGGACTGCCGCCCTAGGCACCGATCTGCAGCTTACGTGGGCGCACTCCTCCCTCTCCAACATCCATGGATCGCCGACTTTGGCTGCCCAAGCTCTGCCACCATGATCCGCACCTAGGGCACCACCCAGGTCGCGATCTAGCTGGCTAAAGCGTGGGCACTTGACCTGCCAAGCGTGGTCGCGGTTGCAGCCATATAGTTGCGGCTGTGCGAGTCGAGGTTGTTCGGAGCAGTAGCCAATCGATCCTGGGAGGTCGTGGAGGGCTCCTGCCTCAAGCAAGACCACCAAGAATACCCACGTTTCTCCAGGGTTAGCCCCTTACCCTAGTTTAGGGTTAATACGTAAGGAAGATGGAATAAAAAAACGTTGGATCCTTCTCTTTCTCCCACGGACTCGAACTAGGGCTTTGCCCCTTTATATAGGGTGAGGTATGAAGCCCTAAGGCGAGCCTCATGAGGACTCAAGTCCCAACCTCAAAAGGAAACACACTTTCCTTGGTTGTGAAGCAACCAACTCTCTTTCTCTCTCTCTCTCTCTTCATTAATCTTTATTTCCTTGATATTCCTGGTTGCATGGCTATTTAGGAATTGAATTTCCTCTTTCTTATTCTCTTTATTCTTTCTCTTTAATCCATTAGAACGAATTTCTATTTTCTTTTAAAGAAAAATATCATCCTTTAAACAATATCACATAATTCAGTAATAAAGTCACACACTATCCTCTTATTTTTCCTTTTTAGTATTTTTCTCTTTCTCTCCTTTATTGGGGCTCCTTGGAACCCAAGAATCCTTATTATTTCAAAATTCTTTTTATTGGATACTTATTATCCTTCTAGATGCATCATTATGCATTATTTCACATTATCTTGTTTATTTCTCATTTAATTATCTCTTTTTGAGGATTTCTTTTTATTTCTCTCTGATTTTCCTCATTGGAATTCCTTTTATCATTAGGAATCCTTGGAATACGAAATTCCACTAAGGATTACTCAAATATACCTCTTTTCACATATTTTCCACATTTCATCAATGTTTTCAATTTCTTTATTGACAAGGAAATACTTATTGATATTTTCTTTTCTTATTGCTCTCTTTTTGGAACCTTAGACTCCTTGGTACCCAAGGAACCCAAGAGGCACGGAATCCTCTTTGGATTTGTCTTCTAGAGATTTCTACATATTTCTTTTCTTCAATTATCCATTTATCCATTGAATTTTCTTGTTATTCGGGCCCAATAGCCAATAAAGCCCACAATACAAACATCAAGGCTATTGTAAACAAAAATACATTTATTTGAACCAAATCATATCTTTATTTGTTCAATTATATTTCATATGAGAAATTACATTTCTCACCAAAGAACCCAAAAATTGGGGTTGTAACATCCTTCCCCTCTTATAGGAATTTTGTCCTCAAAATTCTATCAATAAAACAACAAACAATCAAACAATTCAGGATAAGACTTTTCTATGTCCATCGTTGGCTCCTATGTGGATTTACCGTACTCATGGCACATCCAAAGAACCTTTATCATCACATATTCTTTTCTCTGAGTTCTTTCATCCTGGTGTCTATAAACTACTCAGGTGACTCTGGCCATTTCAGCCTCCCTTGGGCTCACTAGGTTCATTGCTCAGCACATGGTCGGGGTACCTCACATAGTGCTCTAAATTGGATACATGGAAAACATCCCACATTACTTTATCCTGAGGGGTAGGGTCAAAACCTAACCATCTCCACCCATCCATCTCTAATGGACCCATGTATCGGGGACTCAGCTTTCTCAGCTGTAGCTCAGAGGAGTCGGATTCTCTCATTATATTCTCCCACAGTGCATTGCATGTTAGTCTACTTTACATCTGCTCACGACTCACGTCGTCTCTAGGCTCCTTTCAGCCATTGCATGATTAAAGTGACTTTCGTCTTCATGTATTGTGGTCCTTTTCTAACCATCATGTGGTCCTTTCACCAACATCACCTGAGCAAAGTGGTGACCGACACAACCTCTCTTACAGAGCTTCTTTATAACCCAATACTGGCTATGGTGGTCATTGTCACATAGGACAAGAACTGTCTCTAGATATCACCCTGAACAAGCACACATGCTCTCATCAGACCCTTTAGTCTGCATCATATCAACCATTAGTTTGGGGTGATAAACTGTACTAACATTGAGTTCTTCATGTACCTACTTCCAACTTTTGGAAGGGAACCTTTAGGTCAATCTCAAAAACCTTTGAACTTGCTTCATAGTAGAACCATCTCTCTCATGGGTAGTTCAACTAGATTTATCCCTGGACAGAACTCTTTCTTTCTTATGTCATCTAGGTAAGGCAAACTACCATAACCCATATTGCACCTCGACCTTCCTTGATCCAGGGGAGACTTACAACATCTATTGTGATGAACTCCCTTTCTCATTCGGGGACCTTTTTATCCTCTATATCAATGCAATGGGTTACTGGTGTTTGTCCTTTATCCTTGGCTTGCATGGCCATATACCACATGCAACCTCATCTTCAGGATCCATAGTAATACTACCACTCATTACCTCAGTAGTACTATGGTGTATGGTGATCTTAAAATCATGATTTCCTGTAAGTTATAATTCCTCAAGATCGATTCTTCGAAACCCTAAATCACTCTCATCAGGGTTTCATTACCTTCTTTTCCAAAGAAGTGCACTTGAGGTTCAACCACCATCCTTTCATTGTATCAAGGACTAGACTGGCTAACCAAACAACCTTTAACTTTTCAACGTATCTTGTTACATCTGAGTGTTATCCAAACACCCCTCCTTTCCAAACTTAGGGTTAGCCAAACAATCCTCTTCTAGCTTCTAGTCAAACAAGTCAGATGTATCTCAACCTGAGCATCCATTACCACTTTACATCCTTAGGTATTAGGTAACATTGAAGACATACACTTCCATGTATTTCACTTATCATATCAAACTCTATGTCTATCTTCATTAAGAGCACTCCCTGATTTCATCATCATGGTGATCAAACTCAACCTGGTATAACTTGTAAGTTCCACATAGCTCACGATAAAAACATCATCATAAGGTGACTACCTCATTCCTCTTAGTCTTTGCAAAACATGTATCATTCACTTTACCAGGGTAGGTTATCTTCTCTATCCCTATTTCTCGTGGCAACATTCCAATCATCTTTTATCCTTGGTGTATGGCATGCGTAATGTCCTATCTCTCACCCCCATAACAAGAAGAAATAAGCATTTGGCTGCAGTCCAAATACAAAGTTCTTCCTGTTCCAAAAGTAGAGATGGTACATCCCACCTTGTCAATACACCTTTACATCTAAGTTGCAACGTGCCACATATGTCTCTACATCACAGACATCATGATAACAAACTAATCTTGATCCTACTGAGGTTTATATCCTTAGTCATCTCCTCTAGGTCTATAGGGTACCGACTCTTTTGGGGTCATCCCTCTTCCCTCATGCATCAAGAGAGTGCCCTACTCATCTGCCCTTTGGGTCCCATGAGTTCATGAAGGTGATCAATCTCCTAACCCATGGTCCTCAGACAATGATAGTTGTTACCTCCCGACCCTATGGTCATGTGCAACTGGGGAATTAGGTAACTCCTACTTTCATCGGTCTTATCCCTACCTGACCCTAGGATAGACTTAGGATTCTCCATCGTAGTACATGTTCACTTAGAACCTTACCCAAGTCTCCATCATCTCTCTTTCTGCATTCATGGGCTGGCTTTTGTCCTTTCATAGGGATCAAGGCAACCTGCCTACCTTGGTCAAGCCCCATACCGGTTACCTCCATGGTAACACATTCATATGCAATTAGAGATGGATATCTATGGGTCTACAGGTTCATTCTCATACCATGTACTCTTCACTTAGCTCCTCAAGATCCTATGAGACCTCTTAAGGTTACCTTAACTGACAAAACTGACATACACCCTACCAAAGGGTCCGTCTCCCAGGATGGGAGGAAAACTGTCTCTTGATAACAAGGTCACAAACACCCTTTGGTCTAGGGTTTACATCCATATGCTTAACCCTAGTAAGCTATTAAGTCACAAGCAGATCACTAAACCAGGCTAGGTCAGCTGGGTTCTCATTCTTTAACATTAGATCAAGGTCATACCTTCCCATGTCATCACTGAGCTGTGAGGGATTCATCAAACATACCTTAAAATCAAGGGGCTTCCCTTTTTCCTCTATACATGGGGAGTACCATGCTTGAAACTATAGCAACTTAATTATCGTCATGAGCATTAGGTACACCACTTCCCCTCCTAGGCCTAGGAACCCTAGGTTCACTTTTAGGTGTCCAACTGCATGCTCTATCTATTAACCATGAATCAAGCTTATAAAAGGCATAACGTGCACTTCTTTCCATCCTTCAACTCGAGCAATACTTAGAGTTGGATTTTCCTCAAGGACACACCATAAGGTACAAGGCCTCATAACCTGTTACTATACCTCTCCAGGGTTTATGGAACTCTTCTTCTCATCTATACCATAGGTACAAAGGTATAAGCAGACCCATCCTCTCTCTAGGATTTGGTTCTTTCTCATGGTAACCAAGATATCAGCAACCCTAGGGATCAAGCATGTGGTGACCACTGTCATCCACTTAGGTCGCATCATCCCCGACTCCCCGCTGTTCCTCATATCGCGGGGTCTAGGTTTTCAACCTTCTTGTTGGGTTTCCTGCCCTCTAGAGCTAACCCTAAAACCAACCTCACCAGTAGAGGTCCTCTCTTAAAGAAGGTTCAACCTCAAAAGCATGTCCCTACCTGGATGAAGCCTATGTTCAACTTATGTTCGCTCAAGGTTATCCATAACCCCTTATGCTTAACACAAACTTTCTCGGCCAGGGTTTCAACCCTTAGCTCTCACTACTAATGTACCCTGGGTGCATGCTTTGACCTACACACATAGGCCCATAGGGTTTCTAAGGTCCTTCACTAACATCATCATCTAAAGAGCTATCCTTTACCCTAACATGCACAACCCTTCCCAGGGTTGGGTTGCCAATGGTACTCGGTCATCCAACCTCTCATGGCTCATATGGAATCCCAGGCAGGTCCATCCAAACACGTGGTATAACTTATCATGCCAACTCTTTCTCTATCCTTCACTCTGGGTTAGGGTTAACGTCATCTTTGTAAGATGAGCCAGGTATCTACTTGCATTGGAGATTTCTATCTCCAAGACTAACTTATCCTCCTGTCAAGAAGATCTAGCCTCAAGTCTCTTCTGAGGACATGACAACTTATGTCATACGACCTAAGCATGTATCTATCCTTTAATTTGTGCTTACTCTATTAAGATTATGTCCCTGACATCTTATTTACATGCATTTCCTTTAATGTGGTGGAGGATCCCTTAAACCTTATCAACCTTACCCATACCTCAAGAGGGTGAGGAGGAGAGAGAAAACCCTAATCCTTTAGGTCCTTATCAGAATTTTTATGATGAGAAGGGATGAATAAGATGAGAAGTCCTAAAGGTATCTTATTTCAATTCATACCCTAAGACTTTGGCCAGGCAGTCACACGGATCCGGGAGTCCTCGTATTCCGACTAGCAGTGCGGAGGAAAATATTGCCAGCCCCCGGTCGTGATCCTTTTCTAGACACCTCCATCTTTCGGATAATCCTCTAATAACTCCCTTGGGTTCTATGGAGTTTGTAAAATTTAATAATTATTAATGGTTAACTGAGGAACCTATGCTCTGATACCAAATGTTATGACCCCACCTCCCGAAAACCCCCAATTAAGGGAGACCGAGAGGTTGAAGCTGCACCCATTAATCCCGGATCAAAGGTTCGACATATAACTATAAACAATTATTAAATTCTAACAGACTATACTGAAAATGGTAATAAAATTTTTCTTTACATACCTTTTAAAATTTTGGATCTCTAAACTTCTATCCATACCGATACTAATCTATCTAATCCTCCTTTGCACTTTAATTCTCATTTAGTATCACATGTGCCACTTTATTGTTTGTTCTTTTCATTGTACCTAAAACGCCGACAAACAAAACGTCGGTCAGCCTTAGCTAGTATGTGGGGGAAACAAATAAACATGCAACTATGGTAACAATGTAATCACTCAATTAATCATTTAACATTCAAGATTACTTTTTAAGCCAAACTACTCAATCCATACCTATCCACAACTCTGTGTTGTCCCTGTAAGGACTTATATGGTACCTCTATAAAGGTGACTTGATGGACCTACCCTCTAGGCAGCCAAAGTCTTTCATGACCTGATGGACCTACCCTCTAGGTAGCCATGTACTAGGTCAGCCATTACGACACAGAGGGGACCGGGATCTGAGCTAGTAGGCACATATCTTATGTGATAATCGTATTCACTTTATAGTTGCAAGAAATAAATAAACATTCAACAGTTTAGTTGCATTCAATGCGATTAAACATCCGAGAATCCATCGGGAAACTATGGTGGTTATTCATAATCGTAACCGCATACCTGATTTGAAGAGTCATGCAGATTATTCAACATATACTTCATCTATATACAATCAACCCATTCAACAGATCTAAGCAAGTAATTCAATCATCACATAATTCCTGAAAAGAATATGTACTCTATTTATTATATACTTCATCAAGAATCTATTCTATTAACTTGAATTCACTTTCTAGGGTTTTGTGTCCATTTTAGGGTTTCATTAATATTCATTAGGGTTTCTTAGATCAATTTCTCAAACTTTATCCCTTTTTGGTTAACAAACCCTAAACTACTCTTTTCCATTTATATAAACCCTAATTGCTCAAACTATTCATTTTAACACCCAAAATGACTTAGGATCATCATATCCCTATTTATTTATGGATTTGAACAATTAAAACATTTATAAGTCATGTTCTCCTAAATTAGGGTTTTCAAGCTCATTAATGCATAATCATGCACAAAACCCTAGCTTAAGCCAATTATATAACAAGATCATCTTTTTAGATCCTATTTCCTCATTTATCAACAACAGGTTAATATGGGCTTGAATTATCCATTGAACAATTTCAAAACCATCTATCATCAAATCTAAGAGTTTTTCATTAATTAAATCATTAAAGATGATAGCTTTATGTACTTTTCAATTTTTAATCATATTTATGTACATAATATTTCAAATTAAACTAATTACGTACAAAGATCATCCTTTTTGATCTTAATGTACCTTTTTATATTTAACAGGTTAATATCAACTCTTATGATCCATTAAACCCTATTAAACACTTTATTTATTTCAAAATAGGGTTTCTTAATTATCATTACACTAAAGTTAATAACCTCTATTACTTTTCGAATTACAAACATAATCAGGATCCAATTATATTTTTAATGGACTCCTCTCGTTTTTCTGAGCAAAATTCTGTTGGATCAATGGGCTCTAGAAGGGGGGGTTGAATAGAGCTTCACAAACTTCACAAAATTGATTAGACCACCAAATTATATTAAGTGCAGAACTTAAACCAAAACAGCAATTTGATGTCCTAAACTAGCATACAAAGCAAGGATAAGAGACAAGGAATAGCATGCACTTGAACAGGTGGTTTAGAGTGGTTCCATGTCCTAAACTTAGGAACAATGTCAGTCCACTACCTAGAGTTGGTTAGGCTCTAGGATTTGTAACTTGGTTCTCTTATATATATCACACAATAAGATTACAAGATACAACAACCAACCATCCAAGGACTTATAAATCAAGCCAAGATCTTCTACCTCACCAAGGACTTACCCACCAAGCAAGTAGTCTTCAGCCTTCTTCAAAGGACTTACCCACTCTTGCTCTAGTCTTCGGCCTTGCAGGAATTACCCATCTTGCTTGAGCTTTGCCTTGCACCTCTTCTTCTCTTAGAGAGCTTTAGCACCTTCCTCCTTCACTCGGAGGCCTGAAGCAGCTAGCCTTCTTCTCCTTCACTCGGGGAAGAACAACAACCTTCTTCTCTTTCACTCGGAGAAGAATCTTCAAGCAATCTTCATAGGGAATGGAGATGGGAGAAGAAGAAAGGAGAGCTTTAAAACATTACAAATGATAGCTCTCATACATGGGGACCTAACTCACTCATACTCACGATTTTGCTTTGAAGGTAGAGAGAGAAAGGGGCTCAAAGGATTAGAAACCACTCAACTAAGGCTAGGACCAAGCATATGTGAATGAGCAACCTTGGAATGAAGTACAAGAGGTCCTATTTATAGTTGAGGGTGTCCCTTTGAGGTTGGGAGAGATAAGGTGCACAAAATAGCCGTTTTACAACTTGCAACAGATCTATTTTGAGTTCCACCTACTCCTCCAACGGTTGGAATTGCTTTTTCTGCATTCCAGTACAGTCTGATCGGCCGAGTTTCAATAAAGGCAACTCGGCCGAACCACTAAAAGACAAGGCTGAAAGCTAGACTGTCGGCCGAGTTCCTTTGGAGAAACTCGGCCGATCGATCGACTTTAATCTTGGACCGATCAGTGGATTGGCTGAGTTTCCTAGCTTAGAAACTCGACCGAACAGGAATCGGCTGAGTTTGTAACTCGGCCGATTGCAACAAAAATTCCAGAATATATGGATCAGCCGAGTTTGGAATTCGGCCGACAAAATCCCTGTTATGGGTATTTTGGAATTTTTGTAAAACTGTACAAATGATGGATTTTTGAGTCCCAATAATTTTATCCATCTTAGTTACAATGCAAAACATGAGTATAAGTGATTACATCAATTGTTCTAAGCCAATAAGGGCTATTTCCCAAAACGGTTAAAAGTCACATGTTTTGCATGTGCTGGATGAGTAGCTTTTGAGTTGAATGTGATTCTTTTCTTGTACCTAATATCTGAAACAATCTCAAATAGATTTGTTAGATACATATGAATGGAATGGTTAAGTCATTATCAAAATATGGGCAATGTGCGACACCTAGGTCAACATTCTCCCCCTTTTTGACAATGACAAATCATTCCTCAACATATTGAAAAGAATGTGAAAATTATACCTTTTCTTTGGGAATTGCAAGGGGATGCAAAAATGATCAATTTGAAGTGCTCCCCCTCAATTCATGCTTACTCATGCCTGCAAGGTTACTTAAAAAAAACAAGCATCCAAAGCACATATGTATACTATATGATTCTAAGCAAGTCTAGATGCATTTCAGTTAATAGACAAGAAAAGAACCATACAAGCAATAAATTCAATATGATTGAGCTTTTTCTCCCCCTTTGTCATCTCAAAAAGGCAGGGGGGGTAGAAGAGCATAAAAGCAAGGTCTTCTCCACAGAAAAACAAAACACTCAATCAATCACAGTAAGCTCACAGAGACAGAGGAAAACCAATATAAACAACTAAAGCATGTCATAATCAAAATATGGAAAACACTAAAAGATAAACCATACAAAGCGTTCCCATAAAACATAAAACAAGACTACACGGAAAGCATAGAGCAGAAATAGTACAACTCAGATGATGTGCCTAATGTATATAGTGCAAACATAGTCCAAAGAGATACAACATGGTCATCTAAGACTAAAACTAGATACATCAGCCCACTAAGCTAACTACTCTATGTCTATGTCATCAACAGCAGCATCGATATCCTCATCTGGCCGGTAGTCCTCATCTCCGTCGTCAGAAGGAGGAGCAGCAACCTGTGTAGCCTCATCAGCATGATCAGCATTGTTGTCATCATCCTCGTCATCAGCATCAGTCACAGTAGCCTCATTGTCTTCATCAGCATCAGTCTCAGCATCCTCCTGGTCAGGCATATCCTCATCTGGAGGACCAGAAGCATGCCCGGGCCACCTAGCACTTGTTGGGATTTGTGGAGAAAACATGCGCGGCGGAAGCGATAAAATCCACGCAACCCGTAACAGGATCTCGTCGATAACAGCGTATTCGGAAATAGGTTTGCGGGATATACCTTATCGCGGAGCAAGTCCGGCGATGTCCCGCTGCACGACGGTGCAACACTGCTTGTCAAACACGGACGGATCTTCTCTCCCGTTCGCTGTCGCAGGTTGATCCGGCAATGCTCCTCTGCGGCAGTGATGTACGTTGCTCGCAGCACGTACAGGTGGTCGTCGACGTCCTCCGAACGCAGGCGTCAAGGCGTCTACGTCTCTACTTCGTCCACGCGGATGGACGGAACTCCACGTCGCGCTTCTCAAGCCGGCGGGAAGGAGCGTGTCTCTGTGGCGGCGTGCTAGCGCTGCGTTGCTCTCCTTTTTTTCTCCTAAGGACGACGACGGCTAGGTTTTGTACGTGAGAATAACCTAAAAGCGTCTCTCTATATCTTATATAGATATCGGCCGTCTATCCTCCTTTAAATAGGATAAGAAGAGAAGTAGGGTTTCCTAAACCCATCGATAAACAGAAACGTTGCGTTATTTAAAACGCTCGTGGATTAATTAGAATATTTCGGAATTCATTAATTAACCAAATAATCACATTAATTGATTAATTAATATCCGACTCCATGCAATCGCTTGGGATGGCTCTATGGGTATACATATACCAACAACACTCTGCTCAGACCAAGACATGCCTAGAGCATGTAACTCATAGGCAACCTCAAGGGGAGGAGCAGAAGAGGTATACTGGGCCAGAATCTCAGACAGACGACCACCAGGAAGCGCCAGAACCGGGGAAGGGTGTCCACCTGCAGAGGGCTCAGCGGAAGCAGAAAAGGGTGGAGCAGAGTAAAACTGACTATACGCATAAGAAGCGTAGTCACCACCGGGATATGGCTGGTAGGCGGGATAAGGCTGAGGGCAAGATATATTCATGGAGGACATGATATGGCAAAGATCCTGATGAAGGTGTTGCTGGACCGTCATGTTGTACTCTTGCTGGTGCATGAGATACCCCATGCGGGCCTCATTTGAAACATGAAAGTCAGCAAAGGCAGGCTGAGGAGGAGGCTGAAAGGAAGGCTGAGGTGGAGGAGGTGCAGCTGAGGATGGTGGAGGTGCAGCTGAGGATGGTGGAGGTGCAGCTGAGGAAGATGATGCACCGGGGGTAGGAACACTCTTCAGGAGAGTGGTCTCACTGATATAAACACCTTTGCGATCAGGTCGGTAGAGGAGATCGGCAAAAAGGGATTTACCAGTGGCATGTTGGAAAAGACCACAAATGAGGGCAGGATAGGGAAGATGAGTGCCCTTTGTGTTCTTTCCAGAGTCAAAGCATGTCATGTGATGGAGGATATAACGTGCCCATTTGACTCCTTGATGCTTCAGCAAAAGATACATCATAACAACAGTATTCTCAGCAATGTCCGTCTGATCTTTCTTAGGATGGACATTGCAGCTCAAGATAAAGGCCAGGACGCGGCGAGGAGCAGAAAGAGCTGAGGAAGGCAGAGTACCCCTTTTTGTGTAGGGAAAGTTGGGTCGCTTGAGAAATTTATGGATATCAGTCAAGTCAACCTCAATTTCCTTATACAAGTCATCAGGGTAGAGAAGATCAAGATATTGAGGATAGTCAGCGATCCATGATGCCGTACCGACATTACCATGAAGATAAAGATGGAAAGAACGCTCGGTGATATGAAAAGGTTGATCGGCAATTGTGGACGTCAAAACAATAGAAGTGTCCACAGATGGGACCAAAGTGTCATAGTTCCAACGCAGATTGGCGTAGAACTCTCAGACAGCTTTGGAACTAGATTTCAAATTGTGGAAGCGAACATCTTCTATGCAAAACGGATCAAGGTGATGAGTTCGAAGGATTTGACAAGCTTCATAAAGGTCAAGGTGAAATCTGTTAGGTTGATGGAGATCTCGAAATGGAAAAGGAGTGCGAGGGAGGAGCTCTTGATATCTAGTAACAGCAGCTTGATCAACAAAAGAGAGATTTTCGAACACAATATACCTTGGAGCAAGAGGGGTCGCCTGAGCAGGGGAAGGGACAACTCTCTTCCGTCGTTGGGACCTCATGGAGATGAGATGGAGGAAAGAGAGCCGAGCTCGTGGAGAAACTAGGCAGATGTAGCCCCGAGAACAGTAAGAACGAAGAAGCAAGGTCGATCGGAGGAAAAAACAGCTGGAACGAGGTGAGAAAGGGCCAGGGTTAGAGAGGGGTGGGTGCTAGAGCTAGGGTTCGGTCGACTTTTCTCTAGTTGAGAGGGAGAAAGTCGGCCGATTCCTATATATATAAAACTAGTCTGCCGCCGATCGGTCGAGTTTGGGAAATGGAAACTCGGCCGATCGAGCGCACAGGCACCCTGAAGCCCGACCGATCGGTCGAGTTTGAAACTCGGCCGACCAAAACCCTGAAGAAGGAAAACCTGAAAATCTAGCCCTAACCTCAAATTACCTAATGCAAAATTTCTTTTTGGTCTAGTTTGTATATTAAGGATATTTAGGCACATTCCCATCATCATAGGGTACTATTTGTCGATTAAAACCCGATTTGCGAGAAAAAGCCCGAAAAAGATACAGAAACTAAAGCAATTTTAGCAAAAACAAGCATCTTGAGCAATCAAAGCATTTAAAGCAAGAGCAACACATATAAGACGTAACCAACTAATTAGAGAGCAATTTAATATCATCAAGAGAAATTATGAGTAATTTTGATCTAATAAAGTTAAATTGTTCTCTAGCAAGTGGTTTAGTGAAAATATCGGCCAACTGATTTTCCGTATCCACATGTGTGATATAAATATCCTTTTTGACAATGTGGTCACGGAGAAAATGATGGCGAACTTCTATGTGTTTAGCTCTACTATGCAATATTGGATTGTAAGAAAGATTGATTGCACTAGTATTATCACAGTAAATAGGAGAAGCATCAAAATGAATGTTGAAGTCTTGGAGCATTTGCTTCATCCATAGGACCTGGGCACAACAACTTCTAGCTGCAATGTACTCAGCTTCGGTAGTTGATAATGCCACTGTGCTCTGTTTCTTGGAGAACCAAGACACCAAGCATGGTCCCAAGAGGAAGCAAGTGCCACTTGTGCACTTTCTATCAATCAAGCAACCTGCGTAGTCAGCATCACTATATGCCACAAGAGTAAAGTCCCTTGACTTAGGGTACCATAGTCCAAAATTTGGAGTTTTGGCTAAGTACCTCAAAATCCTCTTGACAGCAATAAGATGTGATTTCCTAGGGCTTGATTGAAAGCGAGCACACAAGCCAACACTAAACATTATATCAGGTCTAGAGGAAGTTAAATAAAGTAAACTTCCGATCATACCTCTATAGAGCTTCTCATCTACCTTTTCACCTTCTTCATCCTTGTCGAGTTTGGCGGTGTTTGACATGGGTGTATCCATCGGCTTCATGTTCTCCATCCCAAAGCATTTGAGTAGTTCAGTTGTGCATTTGCCTTGGTTGATGAAGTTTCCTTCCTTTGTTTGTTTGATTTGAAAGCTGAGGAAGAAGGTCAGCTCACCCATCATGCTCATTTCGAATTCACTCTGCATAAGAGAGCTAAACTCCTTGCAAAGATCAAGGTCAGTTCCGCCAAAAATAATATCATCAACATATATTTGAATTATGAGAAAATGGGTAGAAGTGTGTTTTAGAAATAAAGTACAATCAACTTTGCCCATGATATACCCGTTATCTAACAAAAAGTTCTTTAGTTTCTCATACCAAGCTCGAGGTGCTTGTTTGAGTCCGTAGAGAGCTTTTTGCAAGAAATATACATGATTGGGTAACTTATCATTTTCAAAGCCTGGAGGTTGAGCAACATATACTTCCTCCTCGATTGTTTCGTTAAAAAACGCACTTTTAACATCCATTTGATAAAGCAAGAAATTTTTATAACTAGCAAAAGAAAGTAGCATACGTATAGATTCTAATCTAGCAACAGGAGCATAAGTTTCATCAAAATCAATACCTTCTTGTTGATTGTAACCTTGTGCTACTAACCTTGCTTTGTTCCTTACCACTTTTCCTTGCTCATCAAGCTTGTTGCGGTAGACCATTTGGTGCCAATGATCTTTCTATCATTTGGTCTTGGCACTAAAGTCCACACACGGTTCTTCTCAAATTGCTCAAGCTCTTCTTGCATGGCAAGGATCCACTCATCATCACCAAGGGCCTCTTTGATGTTCTTTGGCTCTAGTTGGGAGATGAAGGCACTATCTGCTTGTTCTTTGTTGTGAGCAGCTCGTGTCCTCACTCTCTCAAATGGATTGCCAATGATCAACTCCTTGGGGTGATTCTTTGCAAAGCGGGGAGTGGGATCCTTCTTTTCTTCTTCTTTTTCTTCTTCTTCAACCTTCTTGCCTTTGTCTTTAATGTTGAGCTCTTTTAAGATAGGAATGATTTCATCTGCAACATCATCATCACCAATCTGCTTGCCAATAACAGGGTTAGTTTCAATAAATTTAACATTTATAGATTCTTCAATTTTAGATAGTTCAATGTTAAATACTCTAAATGCCCTACTAGTAGTGCTATAGCCTAGGAAGAAAGCCTTGTATGATTTCAGATCAAACTTGTCGAGAGAATCCTTGGTGTTTAAAACAAAACAAGGACATCCAAAAACATGAAAGAAATCAATAGACGGCTTCCTACCACGCCATAGTTCATAGGGGGTTTTCTTGAAAGTCGGATGTGTGAAAACTCGGTTTTGCACAAAACATGACGTACTAACGACTTCAGCCCAAAACTTCTTAGGAGTATCATACTCAAGAAGCATGGTCCTAGCCATCTCTTGTAGCGATCTATTCTTCCTCTCAACAACTCCATTTTGTTGAGGTGTGCGAGGAGAAGAGAAATTGTGCGAATAGCCCGATTTTTCACAAAAACGTTCAAAAAGATCATTTTCAAACTCTCCCCCATGATCACTACGGATAGAAACAACATGGCAAGAAGCTTCGTTTTCAACTCGTTTACAAAAGCTCGAGAAAACATCAAGTGTATCGCTTTTAGAAACGAGAAAGAAAGTCCAAGTATATCTAGAAAAATCATCAACAATAACAAGACAATACTTGGAGCCGTGAAGCGTTTGTGTTCTCATTGGTCCGAAAAGATCAATATGAAGAAGCTCAAGAACTCTCTTGGTACTCATGACTCCTTTGGATTTGAAGGAGGATTTGGTTTGTTTCCCTTGTGTACAAGGTTGACATTCCTCATCCTTTTCAAAATCCAATTTAGGAAGTCCTCGAACCAAGTCCTTTTTGTTCAATTTCTTCATTTGATGCAAATTCACATGACCCAAACGACGATGCCAAAACGAAAGATCGTTTTTATCCACAACTAAGCATCTATTTAGTATGGGCTTAAGAGCATCGAGAACAATCACATAGAGATTACCATTTCTAGTTCCCTTATATATAACATTGTAGGACAGGGAATCTAGAAGCAAGCATTCTAAAGAAGTAAATAGCACAAGATAACCATTATCACATAATTGGCTAACACTAATTAAATTGTGATGTAGGCCATCAACAAGCAATACATTTTTAATGCACAATTCATTTCCTACATCACCCTCACCTATAACCTTACCCTTCTTGTTGTCCCCAAAGGTTACCGATCCTCCTTTCTTTTTCACAAATTTGTTGAAATGGCTGATTTCTCCAGTCATATGCTTAGAGCAGCCACTATCAACAATCCATTTCTTTTTAACCTGCAAGAAAAGAGGATGTCGAAACCCAACTCAAACTTTGGGGTCCGGGGTTAGCTTGGGGACCCATTTCATCTTTGGGTTGGTCCCCTTGGGCTTGTAAGGACAATAGGTAGAATAATGATCATCACATTTGCAATGAATACATACCATGGGGTTTTTAGAGCTGGAAGACTCTCCATTGAAGATTGGAGGTTCCACACTCTTTTTCTTACCCTTCTTCTTCTTCTTACCTTTTGGAGTAGTCTCATTATATCCTAGACCACTAGTACCAACTTGTTTGGTAGAGTGCTCTAGAACATCATTTAGGGATTTCTTACCCGAAAGAAACCTTTGCAAAGTAGATCTTAATTTAGCATTATCATCACTAAGATTTATAACAGTAGTAGATAAACTAGCAAGATCTTCTCTAGTATGCAAAAGGTTGGCCTCAAGGCAGAGGGCTTTAGTAAGAAGAGAGTCTTTTTCTAGAGTTAAGCTAGCAACTTCATTTCTAGGCAAGATAGGTCTAGAAGATAAATCATTTGTTTGAGCAAGCAATTTAGCATTTTCAGATTTAAGAACAACAATTTCTCTTTGATAAGAGTAAACTTCATCTCTCCTAGCATCATCAATAAGCTTAAGTTCAACATTTTCAGTTTTTAGAACATCAAGCTCATCTAGGCAATTTTGGTTCTCTATCTTAAGATTTTCAATAGTTTTAAGATAAGTACCATTCTCAACCTCTACTCCATTATATTGAAGTTCAAGGTCAAGAAATTGCCCTTGCAAGGAATCTATGCTATCAATATGTAATTTCTCATTTTTATCAAGAATATCAATCTTGGCATAAAGATCATCAACTATCTTTCCTAATCTTTTCCTTTTAGCTTTACATTTAGCAAAAGATGATTGACATTCATTAAGCATTTCAATGAGAGTTTCCTTAGATAACTCAAGTAAATTTTCATCACTTACCTTGCTTACCTCACTTACCTCAATTACTTCTTCACTAGTAGATGCCATGAGGGCAAGATGACATTTTCCATCCTCGGAGCTTGAGGAACTTGAAGTAGAAGACTCCTCCCATGCCGCATGAGTTGCATCTTTGGATCGTCTCTCCTTCTTGTCCTTCTTCTTGTACTTTGCTTCTCTTTTGTATTTGTCATCCTTCTTGTGGCTGCTCTTATGATAGCCCTTCTTGGCCTTTGGGCAGTCACTCTTGTAGTGGCCTTTTTGACCACACTCATAGCACCTAGGAGTTGAGGAGGAGGGCTTGCTCTTGAAGTGTCTTCCTTTTGAGTAGTTGGCTTCATGATCATTTCCACCTTCATCTTCACTTGAGGAAGGGCAGGGAGACTTCATGGCAAGTTGTTGTTGCCGGACCATTTCTTCAACTTGGGCTTTGAAGGCTGTGTCCTTCATCTTCTTTGATTCCTTCTCTTCTCTTTTCTCCTCTTCCTCTTGCTTGTCGAGCCTAGGTTCATGTGCTTGGAGGTTACCAACCAGCTCCTCAGTTGACAACTCGCTCAGCTTGTAGACTTCTTCAATTGAAGTGACCTTTGGCTCCCATCTCTTTGGAAGAGATCTCAAGATCTTGGCATTGATTGTACCTCTATCCATGACACTCCCAAGGGCTGCAAGGCTGTTCAAGATGACATTTAACCTTGTGTACATATCCGCAACTCTTTCATTCTTCCCCATCTTGAAGTTCTCAAGTAGACCGCCAAGCATGTAGACTTTGGCCTCCTTGACTTGCTCGGTCCCTGCATAGGTGACACACAACTTGTGCCAAATCTCATGCGCCGTGTCCCAAGAAGAGATGTGGTTGAACTCCGATGGTGTAAGGGCGGCATAGATGATGCTCACGGCTTTAGCATTGAGTTGAGCACGCTTCATCTCATCTTCCGTCCATGTGGTGATGTTCCCCTTTGGCTCTTCATACTTGAGATGGACTATCTTCCACATCTCGTAGCTCACCCCTTGGATGTAGAATTGCATCCTTCTCTTCCAATATAGGAAGTTTGTGCCGTCGAAGACCGGGGGTCTCATGGAGAAGCTTCCTTCAAGATTGAGTGACCCAAGAGCCGAATCACCCATCTTCTCCTACTTGTTGAAGTAGCTTGGAGAAGACCTGCTCTGATACAACTTGTTGGATCAATGGGCTCTAGAAGGGGGGGGTTGAATAGAGCTTCACAAACTTCACAAAATTGATTAGACCACCAAATTATATTAAGTGCAGAACTTAAACCAAAACATCAATTTGATGTCCTAAACTAGCATACAAAGCAAGGATAAGAGACAAGGAATAGCATGCACTTGAACAGGTGGTTTAGAGTGGTTCCATGTCCTAAACTTAGGAACAATGTCAGTCCACTACCTAGAGTTGGTTAGGCTCTAGGATTTGTAACTTGGTTCTCTTATATATATCACACAATAAGATTACAAGCTACAACAACCAACCATCCAAGGACTTATAAATCAAGCCAAGATCTTCTACCTCACCAAGGACTTACCCACCAAGCAAGTAGTCTTCATCCTTCTTCAAAGGACTTACCCACTCTTGCTCTAGTCTTCGGCCTTGCAGGAATTACCCATCTTGCTTGAGCTTTGCCTTGCACCTCTCCTTCTCTTGGAGAGCTTTAGCACCTTCCTCCTTCACTCGGAGGCCTGGAGCAGCTAGCCTTCTTCTCCTTCACTCGGGGAAGAACAGCAACCTTCTTCTCTTTCACTCGGAGAAGAATCTTCAAGCAATCTTCATAGGGAATGGAGATGGGAGAAGAAGAAAGGAGAGCTTTACAACATTACAAATGATAGCTCTCATACATGGGGACCTAACTCACTCATACTCACGATTTTTCTTTGAAGGTAGAGAGAGAAAGGGGCTCAAAGGATTAGAAACCACTCAACTAAGGCTAGGACCAAGCATATGTGAATGAGCAACCTTGGAATGAAGTACAAGAGGTCCTATTTATAGTTGAGGGTGTCCCTTTGAGGTTGGGAGAGATAAGGGGCACAAAATAGCCGTTTTACAACTTGCAACGGATCTATTTTGAGTTCCACCTACTCCTCCAACGGTTGGAATTGCTTTTTCTACATTCCAGTACAGTCTGATCGGCCGAGTTTCAATAAAGGCAACTCGGCCGAACCACTAAAAGACAAGGCTGAAAGCTAGACTGTCGGCCGAGTTCCTTTGGAGAAACTCGGCCGATCGGTCGACTTTCATCTTGGACCGATCAGTGGATCGACCGAGTTTCCTAGCTTAGAAACTCGACCGAACAGGAATCGGCTGAGTTTGTAACTCGACCGATTGCAACAAAAATTCCAGAATATATGGATCGGCCGAGTTTGGAATTCGGCCGACAAAATCCCTGTTATGGGTATTTTGGAATTTTCGTAAAACTGTACAAATGATGGATTTTTTAGTCCCAATAATTTTATCCATCTTAGTTATAATGCAAAACATGAGTATAAGTGATTACATCAATTGTTCTAAGCCAATAAGGGCTATGTCCCAAAACAGTTAAAAGTCACATGTTTTGCATGTGCTGGATGAGTAGCTTTTGAGTTGAATGTGATTCTTTTCTTGTACCTAATATCTGAAACAATCTCAAATAGATTTGTTAGATACATATGAATGGAATGGTTAAGTCATTATCAAAATATGGGCAATGTGCGACACCTAGGTCAACAAATTCATGTATTATATGTTCTCATCGGAGCTACCAATTAGGAGTTATGATTTTAGTAAAACCACTTACTTCAGGCCAATGGGGAGCTGCCACGTGTCTATTCCCATGCACTGTTGACGCGTCTTTGTTGGGAAACATTTCGAAAAGTCTGAAATGCCCCCGGCTTAAGTGGACTCCTCTTTAGCCCGCAAATGGCATATTTGTCCAACGTGCTCCTCCCTTTCTTCAACCTTGGGCAGATCACGGACTGCCGCCCTAGGCGCCGATCTGCAGCTTACGTGGGCGCGCTCCTCCCTCTCTAGCATCCATGGATCGCCGACTTTGGCTTCCCAAGCTCCGACGCCATGATCCGCACCTAGGGCACCGCCCAGGTCGCGATCTAGCTAGCTAAAGCGTGGGCACTTGACCTGCCAAGCGTGGTCGCGGTTGCAGCCATATAGCTGCGGCTGTGCGAGTCGAGGTTGTTCAGAGCGGTAGCCAATCGATCCTGGGAGGTCGTGGAGGGCTCCTGCCTCAAGCAAGACCACCAAGGATACCCACGTTGCTCCAGGGTTAGCCCCTTACCCTAGTTTAGGGTTAATACGTAAGGAAGATGGAATAAAAAAATGTTGGATCCTTCTCTTTCTCCCACAGACTCGAACTAGGGCTTTGCCCTTTTATATAGGGTGAGGTATGAATCCCTAAGGAGAGCCTCATGAGGACTCAAGTCCCAACCTCAAAAGGAAACACACTTTCCTTGGTTGTGAAGCAACCAACTCTCTCTCTCTCTCTCTTCATTAATCTTTATTTCCTTGATATTCCTGGTTGCATGGCCATTTAGGAATTGAATTTCCTCTTTCTTATTCTCTTTATTCTTGCTCTTTAATCCATTAGAAAGAATTTCTATTTTCTCTTAAAGAAAAATATCATCCTTTTAAACAATATCACATAATTCATTAATAAAGCCACACACTATCCTCTTATTTTGCCTTTTTAGTATTTTTCTCTTTCTCTCCTTTATTGGGGCTCCTTGGCACCCAAGAATCCTTATTATTTCGAAATTCTTTTTATTGGATACTTATTAACCTTCTAGATGCATCATTATGCATTATTTCACATTATCTTATTTATTTCTCATTTAATTATCTCTTTTTGAGGATTTCTTTTTATTTCTCTCTTATTTTCCTCATTGGCATTCTTTTATCATTAGGAATCCTTGGAATACGAAATTCCACTTAAGATTACTCAAATATACCTTTTTTCACATATTTTCCACATTTCATCAATGTTTTCAATTTCTTTATTGACAAGGAAATACTTATTGATATTTTCTTTTCTTATTGCTCTCTTTTTGGAACCTTGGACTCCTTGGTACCCAAGGAACCCAAGAGGCACAGAATCCTCTTTGGATTTGTCTTCTAGAGATTTCTACATATTTCTTGTCTTCAATTATCTATTTATCCATTGAATTTTCTTGTTATTCGGGCCCAATAGCCAATAAAGCCCACAATACAAACATCAAGGCTATTGTAAACAAAAATCCATTTATTTGAACCAAATCATATCTTTATTTGTTCAATTATATTTCATATGAGAAATTACATTTCTCACCAAAGAACCCAAAAATTGGGGTTGTAACAGTCACTAATTTGGGAGAATGTGAAAGTAATTTCCTGACTCCAATGTATATATTATTTATGTGAACTGTGCTTATTTGTATTTTTGAATATTTTGTATGTTTCAATTTATAGTGTGCTACACAAGACAACAGCTGACCATGTGCCAACTATGTTATGCTATTTATGGACATAATCATCAAACATGCTGTAATGGAAATTGATAAGATACAACAAGTATTATACATAGTCTCATTAGATAATATGAAATATATCAATCTTATTATATATTATTAATTATATATATACATCATTCTCTTTACATGTCTTTAAAACTACTGACTTCAGCACAGGTGGAAAGCGTTTTGATGTACATGATTCCTATACAAGAGATGAATTAGATGTTGTAAGAGAAGAATGGACAAAAGCCCTACAAAGAGTGAGAATTTTTAGATTTAATTATATTGACAATGATGAATAAAGAATAACTTTTTTCTCATAATTATTTTTGTATGAATGTGAATGAATTTTTATGAATTGTCATATGTGTGTGGAGATGATCAATACATAAATGTTGCTACATGTGTCTGAATGTGAAAAGAGATGAAATGAATGGAATTGCAGCTTGCTACTAGTTTCTACATATGTGTGATGAAAAAATAATATGAATTAAACGTGCTTATACATGTGTGTGAATCACATGTATATAATATTGTCCATCTTGTTAATTTTGCAGGTTTGTGTCCTGTTGTTGACTGATATCAATGGATGTCATAAACCTGCAGTTCAGAACTGAACTACTGGTTCTCATCCTGCTGACCAGCCATGCAGCATGCCTGTAAACTGATTAAAAAAAATCTTAACATAAGCGTCGGTTATTTGAACAAAACCGACACCAAAGACATATGGCGGCGGTTTTTGATAAAAATCGACATCTATGTGGCCAGGAACCACGACCGTGCTGGGAAGCACGACCGTGGTGGCAGGCAGGGGATATGGTGTTGGTTATTTGCACAAAACTGATGTCAGTTCAGATGATATGGCCAGAAACCACGGTCGTACTGGGAAGCACGGCCGTGGTGGTAGGGTATATGGCGTCGATTATTTGCGCAAAACCGAAATCAGTTCAACTGATATGGTAGGAACCACGGTCGTGCTGGGAAGCACAGCCGTGGTGGCAGGGCAGATGGCGTCGGTTATCTTACAAAACCGACACCTATAGGCCCTTTACTGGAGAGTTTTCAGTGGCGAGAAGCGTTGTGATGTCGGTTCTTTTAATAACCAATGTTTGTAGCAATTCTATAGTGTCAGTGTTCTTAAAAAACCGATGCCTATAGTCCTTTTGCTGGCGCGTTTTCGGTGGTGGGGAACCGACACTGAAGGGGTCCATCTTTAGCGGCGCCCACTTGGGTGTTGCTTGGAAACCGACACTAAAGCCCTTAATTAACCGACGCTAAAGGCCTGTTCTGTAGTAGTATTATATACGACTTTGATTTTGGAGGTCAACACATTTATTATGCATATGACAAGCCTGCTCATCTTGCCAAAGTTTGTAGGGACCACAAGGGTCAAAGAAAGTAAATTCACTAGGCCCCTAAGAATGTAGAAGTGAACATGATCAGTGTGGTATTGATACATATTCTTCTGTAAGGTTAGATACCGCAAATATTTTGTTGTGCTAACTTTTGTTCTAGTAATAATTAGTGGATGGACTCTATAATGATTTCTCACATCTTCTATGATTGTTCTACTTTTTCTACCAATCAGTGAGACATCAGTGGTGTGATATATTGGGATGATGATGTATCAATGAAACATATTGTAGGTTGTGTACATGTGGATTTGAAGCTCACATCTAAGAAATTCCTTAGACTGTAAAATGTTTTAGGTCTTCCTACATATAACAAAACCTAGTCAGTGAAGTCTTAGTCATGTAGTCTGGGTATATTCTTTTATTTCAAAGGAATAAAGTTGTAATTTCTAGATTTGGCTCCTATGTAGGTGTTGGGTACACCTGTGAGGGTTTAATAAAGATCACCGACTCTTCTTGTAATAATACTTCTCATATTAATGATTTTTTATTGTCCTTTCTACTTCAAAATCGTGTGATGTTGTACATGCTCATTTAAGACATGTGAACAATAATACTATGAAACATCCAATTCACAAAGAATTGATTCCTAAGACTCCTATATCCAATTATGTTAGTTTCCGAATATTTGTTCAAGCTAAAGTGCCTAAAAAACTCTTTATATCAGTTGATAGGAACACATATTTTCTTGAGCTTGTTCACACTGATATATGAGATGTAAATAGTATTCTTACTCGTAATGGCATGCACTACTTTGTGACATTTGTTGATGAATTTTCTAGATTTTTTGCATTTACTTGAAATATAAAGATGAGAGAATGGAACAACCTAGAATCTAAAGTCACAAGTAGAGAATAAAATTGAGAAGAACCTTAAGAAGATTAGATCTGACAAAGGAGGTGAGTACTTCAAATGATCTTAAACAATTATGAGAAGAACGTGGCCTTATTCATAAAACCACTTTCCCATACAGTCCACAATCTAACGATGCAACTGAAAGAAAGAACATAAGATTGATTTCTATGGTAATGCAATGTTGGTTGAATCTGGTCTACATCTATGAATGCGGGGGGTGGCTCTTTTAACCGCTAACTATTTGTTGAACTATATCCCTTCAAATTACATAGACAAAACTTCTTATGAACTATAATTTAGTAAGAAACCTATTTTGAGGTACCTTAAAGTGTGGTGTGTTTAGACAAAGTTAAAATATATAAAAATAAGAAGAGAAAGTGTAGTCCCAAAACTATTGATACTAGTTTCACATGATATTTTGAAAATAGCAACACAAGCATATATCTAGTAATAAATTTAGACATCCCTGACATTAGAACAAACTCCATACTAGAAACCAAACATGTAGATGTTGTACACTATGAAAACATCTTTACCTTCAAGTCTCGTGTTCTCAAACAAGTTGGTGAAGGTTCTTCAAATGTTGTATCTTCTACCTTCAGGAACCAATTAGGATTCAACTCCTATAAATGACATACCAATGGATGAACCTGAACCTGACCTTTAAACATTGTAGTGGTTGACCTTCCAATTGACTTTGGTCCGGGTAAAAGGGCTAGAGTAACAAAGAGATTTTGTCCCAAATTCTACACCTTTGTAGTATAAGAAGACCCTAACACCTACAAAGATGCAATTAAATCCATAAATGTTGGTTTATGGAAAGAAACTATTTATAGTGAAATAGAATCCATTATGAATAATAATACTTAGATTCGAACCAATCTTCCTCTAGGTTGCAAACACATTGTATGCAAATGGGTTTGAGATAGATGTTAAGGGACAATATTAGCATTGATAAATGTAAGGATAGGCTGGTAGCCAAAAGATACAACAATAAGGAGGAGTCTATTATCTCGACATGTATGCTTCTTTAACAAAGATCACCTCTATCCATGTCCTTGTTGCCTTGACCATGATCAATAATCTTTAAATGTATCAAATGGATGTAAAGACTACCTTCCTTAATGGAGATCTAGAGGAAAATATCTATATGAACCATCCCAAGGGTTTCGTAGTCCATGGACAAGAACTCAAAGTTTGTAGACTTGTGAAATCCTTATATGGTCTAAAACAAGAACCCAAATAGTGGAATAACCAGTTTGATAAAACTATTTTATCTTAGAGCTTTAATGAAAATGAATCTAATAGATGCATTTACACTAAGTCCTCTAATAATGCATCTATGGTTTTGTTCTTGTATGTTGATGATATCTTAATCTTTAGATCCAATGCTACTATTATTGTTGATGCTAAATCTTTTCTTTCCAAGAATTTTGATATGAAAGGTTTAGAATTGTTGATCTTCTTGGTATAGAATTGAGTAGATCTATTTCTTATAATTCTTTAAACAATTCTTTATGTGGAATATTTTTTACATAGAATTGATATTTACCCTTGTGTTTTTGTTAGTATTCCATATGATTCCTCTTTACATTGTAAGGAACATGAAGTTAATCCTATGCATCAAAATAGATATGCCCAAATTATTTGAAGCTTGGTGTACTCAACCAACTGTTGTAGAACTGATATTGCTTATACTATAAGTAGGCTAAGTAAGTACACTAGATGTCTTAGTGTTAATCATTGGAATGCCTTGGTCGGAGTTCTTAGGTATATTAAAGATACCATGAGTTATGTTCTTAATTAAACTAGTTTCTTATCTATGTTAGAAGGATATATCAATGCAAACTGGATTGTTGACTCTAATGACACCTAATCAACTAGTGGTTATGTATTTTTCCTAGGTAGTGCTATAATTTCATGGATATCATCCAAACAAATTGTGAGGGAAAGATCCACCAAGGAGTATGATCTTATAGCCTTAGATTTAGCTTGTTCTCAAGATGATTGGCTTATACATCTATTGCTTGATTTCCCTATAGTTTCAAAGCCATTTCCTCCTATCTCAATACATTGTGATCGTAGGTCAACAAAAGGAAAAGATAAAAAATCTAAGTGTAACCTGGATATGTGCTTTATGAGATTGAGGTATGAGAGGTGACATACTTCATTACCCATGGCTTCATATCTCCATAGTTTTCTAAGTTTGTAGAGAATATTGTTGATTGTCTTACAAAAGGTCGAGCTAGAAAACTAGTACTCATAGTACTTAGTAAATAGAGGGGGATGGTTTGTTTACCCATGAGTTAAACACCACAATAGTAAATATATCTTTCTAAAAATAGAATATCATGAGGAGTGGGTCAACGGGACATTTAAGGTGTGTATGTGTTTGGAGGAAGCACAATATTAGAATTTTATTTCTTATCTTTTCCTTTGGTGTTTTGTACTTTAGTGCTATCTTTGTAGAGGAATTTTTTTACTCTGAATGGGGTTGAGGCCATATGTTTGGTAGGGTGTAGTACCTAACAATACACTCTTGGGATACCCCTAGTATGTAAGTGTAAGAAGAGGTCAGGGTTTATGTGAGTTAGACATACTAACTACAACACTCATGTAATAGATCTTGCAAAGGCCGTAATACACACACCAATATGAACATTTACTCGTGCCCTCACTATGTCTACACAACTTATTTAAATCCGAATAAGAGTGTTTGATTCAAGATGTAGTTCACCATGCCTCTACGAATGTACATGAATCAATGCTAGGTAAGGTTCAAGACAAAAAGTTGTTAATGTTGAAAGACATAGTATAGTCACCTCTTTTTTGCCTCTTACGTTTTTTTAAGGTTTAGGAAATATGTGAGCGTATGTTATATTTCTAACTACAAATTTCTTGTGTTTTACAACCTCTTAGACCCCTTTAGTCTCATATTGTTTACTTCAAAAGTGAGAGGGATCCATTTAAGAAGGAGTGAAGACCAATGGCTTACTTGCCTTTTTTGGGCATTGAACTTTACGACAGATTGAGCTTGTTTGTGTATTATTCTTTAAAAAAATAAAACACACACACATGCACACATATTGTGATGCCATGCCCCTCCCCGCTTTGCTTGGCCTAGTTCAATGCATGTGATTTAATATTTTAAAAATATAAAAATATTTTATTTTATTTTGTTTAAATTTCATTTTTTATTTTTGTTATTTGGAATCTCAGAGAATGTACAACTTTTCATTCCCTTAATAACACTGAAAAATAATTATCTCGAGTCACCTAAATCTCAGTTATCTTTGAATATTTCTTCTACCATCTTTCCCATCCAGGTTGTATTTTTGTTGGTTGGCTGGTCTGAATCTTCTTTTTTTTTTTTTGGGTGCACCTGACAAACTATGCATATCGGAACTTGCATACCAGTTATTATTGAAGGAGAGACGCCTATTAGTTGGATACTTCCACCTATGTAATGAAAATCTTTTGACTCTTTTCTAACACACTGAAACACATCGAAAACACCTGAATACATCTAGACAGTTTCTATGTGCGAATTGCTCTCTACTATTGTGTTCTACTTACTGATGGTGTGTGTGTGGCCTCCTCCAGATCACCATATCCCGCTACATGATCACCATTTTTCTCTGGCTCATTTCTTCACTCTCTTCCACTTATACAGTATTGTTGTGGAGATTCATGTAACGTCTTTTTTAGACGAGATTCGAGGATAACAAACAGTCTGACACTACTCTCTTGCTAGTATTGAGAGATAATTTTTGGTTGTAAGTGATTGAATCTGGGAGGCAAGCCGCTAGTCAAGTGCGCACATATAAAAGACAGATTTTGTCTTCACGACATCGATCATTATGATGCGCCTTTACACACAAGCTCTTCTAAACTTCAAAATCTATGTTCCTATTTAAATCGAAGTATCTGCTACCTTTTTCTAACAAAAGATTTTCTAAAACTATAATTAAAATTTTAAAATATATCGGTGACGTCTATCCAAGTACTACAATTACCCAAAAACCAAAACAGTAATGGATATATTATGGGCTGCAAGATACATTGTATCTCCTAATTTGTTTCTTATAACATCATAGCATTTGTCCTGCGTATACTATGATTCGAAATCCTGTAATTGCTGTCAGCCAAACGGGAATATGGAACTTAAATAGTTCCACATGTTTCTTTTTTCCATTTTTGTATTGATACTTTACTTTTCAGCCCATGGTTTATTTCATGACATACTGAATTATTTTTCTCGATAACCTATATAATGAGATTGTGGTAAACGAGTAAGTAGTTGTACACGATAGACCCTCCACCACTGCACCGCCTCTGGGATGAAAGTCTTACCGCTGCTGCGATGTGAAAGGGGTCCTCAATACAGTACTAGTAGGCCATACTGATCGTCTTCACGTTTTTTTTTATCAAAGTTCTTCTTAACTTATCGGTATAATTACAATGGTAATATTTAATAAACGACAGACCGCGGTTTGCCATGAACCGCCTCAATTTCTTCAGATTTAAATTCAGAGTTTATGCACCGACATGACCGCCCGCTGGTCACGTTTGTTTTCCTGTAAAATGCTGTATTGGACTGCAATCATAGATCCATGAACACAAAATTTAGGTTTGTTTTAATGGAGCTGGAAAATAAGCAGACTCCAGCATTTTTCTAACATACAGCAACTGCTGGATATAGTTTTCCATTTCAAAACGGCGGACGCCGAGTTGCAGCAAAAGAGTGGAAGGCTGTGTATCGCCTGGTCGTCTTTCGTGTAGCTGTCAGAGGCTGGTAATCGCAGTAACAGTCTACAACACTGGCGATGGTCCCCACCTATGTGAACAATACAGAGAGAGCGTCCATCTAAACCAAACAAAAAGCCTGTCATTGCTGGATTATTAGAAATCAGGGACCAGGCAAAACCGGGATCAACAAAACTCGGTAATCCTCAGAATCCGACCAGATCTAACAAAACAAACATGCCCTATATAAGCGGCAAAGCGGCAGGATTGATCGCTTTCCACTGCGTCAAAATGACGGGGTGAAATTGAACGCTCTTAACCGCTGGAATTACGAAGGAGTTTGTGTTTACGGAATGATTTCTCAGCGGCAAATCACACCGGTGTTAGACATGTGAGTGATAGACCTGTCCGTACATATTTTCAAGCTGCCCGCGTTTGTTGTCTCTACCGGTCGCTACCGGCAGCTTTGCCGAACACAACAATAATGTCATTAAAAGAAACCGGGAGGGAATACTCGCCTATATCCGTTGATCGAGCACTAATTAATAGCCGATCCATATGCATCCACTGACCTCGTTCAAGCTCGGGTGCCCCGATTTGCTTTTGTTTCTGCTACTTCAGCTATACATATTGCGAATTTTAATGATGTGATGAGATATGCATGTATATTGGTTAAATAGGTGAATTGGGGAAACAAAAACGTGCTTAACTTGACATTCAAAGAATTACGGTCAAAATTGAATAGAGTTATAGCGAGTTAAGTCCTGGGTACGACGGTACGTAAGAGCTTGTGGTCAGCTAATAAACTCGAGATTGTTAACGCGGTCACTGACGTACTCACTGAAACCTAGTGGATGTTGATTTGGTCTTTATAACTAATGAGTAAATTATGGGATATAAGCCCGTGGATTACTATATGTTAGTAAAATCAAACTTAAGGACGAGGAAATCCTGAGTTCCTCGATGTTTCTTTGTTCTTATTCGCCAACGCTGAGGGAAATAGCGGGAAAAAACAGAACAAGTGGAGAACTAGTTTTATTTGTAAGGTAGTGTTTCACGTTGTAGTGTTTCACGCTGAGGGAAATAGCGGGAAATGCCACCCGTGGTTAAATTGACACCAGGCATCGTATTTCACGTTGTAGTGTAAGTTTGCAAGATCAAATCCTACGTGAGAATTGACCTCGGAGCTAGCATGATGTGGTATGCATCCGAGGCAAAAAAGATTGCTATCCTAAATAAGCGTTATGTCTACCGAGACGGTCATAGTCCAGTATGCGATAAATGTTGAGAAAGTTTCTAAAACATCTTGTCAGCAATTTTATAGGCCCTATTCAGTTCATCGGATTTAGAGCGGGAACTTGAATCCAACTACTAATTCCCATCCTGTGTATATTTGGACAAAGGGGTTTGCTACAGTAAGAGACAGTACTCGGACAGTAAGGGAAGTCCCAGCCAGGAGGGACTTTAATTAGTTCGGCCACCACACTTGGATATTGTTTGGTTCGCGACTTCATCTGGATCAAGCGTTGTCTTCGCGATTTCATCTGGATCAAGTCGTTATCTTTTTTGTCATGTAGGCGCTAATTCAAACTAACCTAATCTAATTCTAATCTTATTTTGTTTGGCAGAAATCAGGCTGACAGGTCCGTTTCAGATTCTGTAATCTTTTAATCCAGACTAGTCAGTCCTTCTCTTGCAGGATTCCATATCCCAATCCGAATTTGACTATGTCTTTTGTGTTATTTTGTTTTATATGTCAAATTGAGAAACACAACCTACGAGGTCAGTCTAATCAAATGAGTGCTTTCAATGGAATGAACTGTCAAAAAGAAACGAGTCCGAGTCTAGATTATTAATCCAAATCCATCAACTAACCCAATCCGGATTTTATAATCTCAATCGTGAATTTGATATTTGCATGGGCGCATACACTCACGTTCCCGATGTTGCTCCTAACGCACATTCCTGGATGACCTGGTTAGTCGTCAGTAGCCTCTCCTTGTCGAGAATGGCCGAGGCCCGTCCTTCTCCTCTTCTAGCCGTCAAACTGTGTCCTTTTCCATTTATCTTCTCCGTGCTCTGTATTTAGTTTTCTCAGCCATGGCTCGCTCCATCCATCAGTGTTTTGTCTCTTCATAGATTAGTGACAAATCCAACAATCTATGGTATTGGGGATTGAGTAACTATGAGCAATAGAAATTTTTGACAATAAATATAGATGAAAAAATTAATAATTATTTAAATAAAATAAATAGACCTAATATAATTTTTTATTGTCTCCGACATGCAAAATAAGTTATTTATAATATAAAAAAATGACGTCAATGGCATAATATGATTCTCTCTATCAAAGTAATGAATTTCTTTAGGTGTCTAAAACCATAAATTATAAATGATTTAATTGCACCTCTTTTAAATTGAACAATTAGAGAATCAACGTAGTCATTTTACATCATCACTTCATATTGTTGTATGTATAATATAACTCACTGTCATCATCATCTAAGTCTCAATCCCATCCACGTTGGTGTCAGCTATGTAAATGTTACTAATATATAAAAAGAATATCAATTATAGAAAAATGGGAACAAATCAACTTATTGATGGAGCGAAGACACCCAGGTACAATGTGATCATGTTTAGTAGATAACTTCCTATCAGAAGATCCATATTTTTTAGACCTATCTATGCTTCTAATATAAAGGATATGGGTATATGTAGACAGTAATAAATTTTATTTTAAGGCTATGATTCTATATTTGGCATGATGTAAACTTCACCAAGAAAGAAGAAGAAGCAACTATATATTAAGTTGTGATACACATAAAGTGATGGTAAAGGAAGGCGAGGTATGGAAATTGAAAATAAAGAACAAGAAAGAACTACCAATCAAGTCATAATCAGTATATCATATAGAAGATCTGAAAAGATATTGGGGGTGATTTTAGAGTCTTCAAATCCTCAAGGTGTCAAACAAAGATTTGGACTTATTGATTGAAAGATAGAGACTAAGGTGTGGGAGTGTGGGGCTTAAATGGTAGAGACATCAATCATGCCTTGAATGACACTCCATTTATAGAAAACATATGCTAGAAGACTAGTTGGAATCCTTGATTGCAACTCACCAATATAGGGTTGGAGCAAGATAAGATTTGGACAACTTGATTGTAAGACAATGCACAAGCTTATATAGGGGTCTAGGGTAACTTGGGGGGAATGGGTAGATTAATGGAATATTAGGAAGGGTAAAAGGGTAAAATGGTCGTGGTACCCACAACAACTGTGATGGAAAAATATTGTGGATGGATGTGGGAATTTTGGATGGTCGTGGTGATTTGGTCGTGGTGATTTGGTGGTGTATGCCATGCTTGTAAGTGGAAATTTTAGGTTGGTGACACGTCCATGGAGGCATGAGGGTATAAAAACTACGGTGAGTAGCAAAATTGTGGTGGCAACTTGATCTATTATTGCAAACTCTTTGAAAGCCATGTTATCGTGTCATATGTAGAACGACCATGGTGAAGTACCATAGTAATTTTGGGGGTTCACTCTTGCACTTGAGTACTTTATTAGGAAATACATTGAGGTTTTTGCCTCAATGCACCCCTTGATGACTTAGGGTAGGTTGGTCTTGATCTTGACATCGGTTTAAGCTTTTTCAAGATTGGAGATCTACTACGTCAATCTTCATTGCTCCCTCCCATCAAGTAGTGATTGAGGTACCTAAAAAATGCAAAACCATCCATAAGAACATTTTATAAAAAATACAATTTATTGGAGAAAGCCATGCATTCTTAGTATCTTGATGTAAATTAAAGGGAAAATGATACAAGATGAAGACCCAATTAATGGATTTATCACCCTAAAATTTAAACATACTTGTATGTGAGTATTTTGCATCTCAATCTCTCTCTTTAATCACAAACAATTATTAAATTATTAATGCATTCAACCTGGGTAGTTATTGACTAGCATTCTTATATTCACTCTTCTCCTTTCTACTTTCAGAAACCTATTGAAATTAAATCACAAATAATACAAACATTTAGTATAGGAAACCAAAGGTCAATCAAGAAACTTGGTAGTCATGTGGCTTGGGGTGAACCATTTTGTAGAAGGGATGGCCAAAGTAGTTAGGAGAGTTGTTTTACTTGCATGCATTCAATTCTATATTCAATCCAACCTAAATTACACAATTGGCTATGTGATTTGGATCATGAGCAGCTAGAGCTCATATTTCCTACTGCAATGGAAATACAAAAAGAAGAAGGGTTTGGTGGAAAAATATTTGGGGTGCTATTATTTAAGAGAACCCATATATCTTTTCTTTTTATTCAAGTGTTACTACATCATAGAACCTTCGTTAGATTTTTTTCATTTTTCATTTTCTTTTGCCCCTTGTGTAGCTAGGGCAAATGGTCATAGTAAGAAACGTAGGGAAGGAGGGGGTTGGCCATCACAAGCTTTCGTAGGGTGCCAACACTTACTATTGTTGTTCTTTTTTTCCTCTTTGTGTGAGGTGGAAGAATGTTGGATCAAAATAGGAGTAAATAGTGTGGATCTTCATATAAGATTTTCTACATGTCTTCAATATTTCTCATATATAGATCAATTGAAACCCACAATGAATCACTTTAATCATGAGCTTTGAATACATCCTAAGTGATTGTGGCCTGCGAACACCACAATAAACCAACCAAATTATCATTCATTATAGACTTGGAGTGTATGTATAAAGACAAATGAAGATCATTCATAAATAATTCAATGATAAATTGAGATGAATTTTTTAGGGGTCATTTTTTTTTCAACAGATAGATATTAGGCTAGGGCACCTTTTAGTAATTTGGGAACATGATGAAAAATTACATGGACTCCCATATATATCTAACTAACAAGCATAAAAACATAGGAAGACAAATCTAACTAATCACAAACAACAACTTAAAAAAACTACATGCAACTACAAAATGAGTGGATGCATGAAAAAATCATTTTTCATAGAAATTTATGCAAAAATGTGAGATATGAGCTACATGGGATAAAATCACGCAATATAATAATATATAGAGAGTAAACTAGATAAGTGTGAGTGTTAGCAAAGGTTCACAAAAACTATATCAGACAACTTTCTTGGCAAAATTTAGTAGAAAGTTGCTAAATTGAGAAAAAAGGAGAAAAAGATGGGAAGTGTACCACTATACCACTCCACCACACTATCATTTTGAATCATGCTTCCTCAACATAAAACTAAGCTTGTAATGATAGGGGAAAGACCACTGAGAGTGAGAGATCATTTTAAAGTCAACTCAATGCAGGATTGATCACCATGACCCTTCAATCAAGCATAATCACTTTGTCCTTTAATCATTCGGTCATATTAAAATGACACACTGTGGTATTTCTACTCATTCTATAGTTTACTTTCTCCATTTCTTGAAATTGGTAGAATGGTCATGGTGTTTGTAGAAAAACTATTCTATCATGTGTCCTATAGCGATTTAGTCCAATCTCAAAGATCTCACTCTATACATTGTGATATTCAATTGATGTACTCATTTTGTATGAATTCTCTTCTATTTATGTTACATGTCCTATGAAAAACAAAAAATAAATAAAAATCATCAAGTATGTTATGTTGTGCATTTCTCAAAAAGCATATAAACAATAGTCTAATAAAAATGCAAGGTAAGAGGGTCAAAATATCACAAGTAAAACTGGGTTGTCTCCCACTAGAACTAAATTTTTTACCTTCAATAAAGTGTGAGTTCCTTCCTCATCAATAATTTTCAAATCTAGTGGTTAATCCATCATAGTAGATTTCTTTTTTACATGTGTCCAAAGATTATTTCCTATTCCAATAATCGTGTGGTTCCAAAAAATGTTCAACCTCAGCCTTGTCTTCCTTGTCCCTTTGAGTTAGTAAGGTCTTAAACACATTGAAGCTCATCTTCATGTTCATGAATGTGATCATCATTCTGTTGCTAACATGTGCATATTGGCATCATATGTAGACAAGAAGGACCTTTCCATGATAATTGAAATCTTCTTATTCCCAGTTCCATGTCTAAACCAATTTAGTCAATTGGAACATCATTTTCACCTTTGTTTCAAGCATCATCAGCACATCATCCACCCTACCTCTTTGAATCTTAATGGAACAGTCAGCTAATTGTAGAGTACATCTGGCCAGATTCAGCTTACGTAGGACCAATTCCAAGTACACACTATCGAGCTTTAATTTGATGTTAAATTCTAGATCAAGCAATGAATTATCAATAAGGTGGCCACCTATGTGGCAAAAAATAAGAGGGCATCCAAGGTATTTTCTTTTCAATGGAAGTGAGTGTTGTAGAATCAACTCACTCTCTCCATCTACTCACATTCTTTGGCATCCTTTGCGATGGCTTCTTTTTGTAGCTGCACATGTCCTTAAGGAACCTAGCATAAGCTAGGATCTACTTGATTTCATAATGAAGTGGAATGTTCACATTCACTTGCCTAAAGATATCGAGAATGTCAACATTGTGTTTGTAAGTCCTATAGGATGATGGGACTCATACAATGCATCAAAAAAAGGTGGTGCACTTGCATTTGCCTTCAGACAATCAACAAGGTCAACTCAAGGGATATCGGGAATCAAGGGTGGACCAATTGAAATCATGAAATTATCAGAATAACTAGAAGAACTCCCACATAGAGTGTACGGTAGAACAATATAGATCATAGGATCAACTAAGAGTTCCACAATAGAACTATCTTCCATCACAATATGATGGAAATGCTTTTCCAGTGTTGTTGTATCAAAACAATCATCGATTATGATATCACCATTCACTTGGCATCACTACATGAAATACCCTATTCTGACATCCTTGACTTTGAGCTGACAGAAACTTATTTACCGACACATATAATTAATGCTGGTACATATTTACTAGAACTCCATGTTAAGTTTGTCTAGCATGATTTAGTCAATACAAATTGTTTAATGTATACCTTTGTTGATTGCGTTTTTCTTTGAGAGACGAAGGAATTTTGACGGTAGTAAATACATACAACTATTTTTGTTCCTATCAACTTTTCCACCACCGTGAATTCTTGCCACCTAGACTTTGTGCATTACTATATTACCTTTTTTTCAATTTCAGTTGTTATTATCCTGTTCTTTACTCGCAATCCCATCTTTTCATTTAACCCCTTTCTCCGTCGGCCCTAAAAGCAATGGACGATATATGACCTACCCTCTCTGCTGTTTAAGAAATGACACTGTCATAGATTGAAAATGCTCCGGTGACCGGTAATCATTTTTGTCCCTTTCATCATTCATCCAGCCGTAGGGCATCTACTTTTGGCTGCAATTTAACAATTTTGTACGCGTCAACCTGGGACACCTTTCAAATCCATTGGTATATGCGTATTCTTCAGTCAAGAACTGACATATTAACGTAGTAGCCTGAAGAAATAAGAATCACGGGGCGTATGTTGGTCACATTGTTCGTCCATTCCAGACCTTTGACGCTAGGACTACAATAAGACAAGTCACGGCAGAGCACATCACCCCATTCACAATCTTATTTTAATTTTCTTTTTCTTTTTGTACAGGAATGTAATGACAGAAAAAGCTTGAAATATGGAAGTAGCTCAAACGATCCCTGAAGTCAAGGACATGATAACACCATATACAGATTCGAAATCTTAATCAGTGTTGAAGTCAAAGTGTGAAAAGAAAATTTGCGTGATATGCAAAGGGTTGATATTAACAATTTTCATTTCTAATTATATATGATGTGTGTTCTTGATCTAAATCTTCAAAACTATATGTTTCTGTTCTGTATCATGTTGATATAAACTCTTTCAACAAGTATGTACCTTGTTCCTTGTGGAGTCTCTTATTGTAGTTGCCTTCTGAACATTGAAGAAATGCCCAAAGAGAGATGTTGTCCCAAAACCAAGGTTGTGTTGAAATGTAGAAACAAATTATACCCTTGAACATGGTTGGTATTTTGTTTCACGTTAGACCAATAAAATATTATATTTTATCTTGCATTAGCAATGATTCTTCCTTTGTGTTTGAACTGAGGGGGCACTAGAGCTAGGTTAGCGTTGGCTACATTCCTAATGCGGAGACTAGGGTTGAAGGGTTTAAAATGGGTTGTCTGATTGTTAAGTTAAGTGAACAAGTAAGTAAAGACAATATGAATCTAAGTTATTGCAAACCCTGAATTATCCCAAGCAAGTAAATCTAAGGAACTAGATTAAGCAATTAGCTAAACAAGAGAAAGGGCTAGCTACACTGCACTAGTAGAGAAATTAGCAACTAAGAGCTAAGTTAACCACTAGAGAGAGAAAGAATGTAAGTTAATTCTAAAGAGCAAGACTAGGCAATTAACTAGATTGAACAAAAGCAACTAAACTAGTTTAGCGTAAACAAGCTAAGAAGGCAAGATATGTTTTAAACAATGAGATTAGGTAGGTGGGCCGTTTGGGAATGTGCTTTGATATTAGTTGGGGGATGTCAACAAAACATGCAATTATCACAAATCAATCTAGATTACCAAACCAAATAATAAGGAAAGTACCATTAGATGTACCCTATACTACTAGTTGGAGAAGAGCCAAGGGTAGAAATGGGAGTAGATATGAGGTTAGGTGTAATTCTAGTAGGACTTGTCAAGTCTAGGTTTCTAGGGTAAGTGGTATTAGGGCAATTGAGAGCCAAGGGTAGAAATGGGAGTAGATATGAGGGTTTTTCACCTCATGCCACTAGCCATCTAGCCTTTAGAAAGCTTTAGACAGTTCCACTAATCACACTTACACTAGCCACTTAGATCTCACACTATTGTAGAAGGAAGGATAAGTATGTAGGAATAAAGGGGACTAGCTAGAGATCCACTATTTGGACCTATGAGCCATTCCTAAGATTTCTACATACACTCCAATTCCCCCCTAGAAGCTAAGTGTCATCAAACATCTCAAAGCAAGCAATCCATGTTAAAAGCATAAATCACACGTAATAAAATAGGAAATGAGATAGAAGCAAGAGGCAATCATCATAGATAGAAATCATGTTCATTACAAGTTATTTTCCTCCAACATTGTATCAAAGTCACATTTTAACCCAAACAACCCACCACTAGGGGCTTAACTAGACATGATCAAAGAAATAGAAAAAGAAAGGAAAAGAAGAGGATAGAACTCCATGAAGCTTGAATTATATCTTCCTTCTTCACCTCCTAGAAGCTTGAGGATGTCCTTCCTCCTTCAATGGTGCATATGGGCATGAGAGTATGGGGGATTATGGAAGAAAACCTAGAAAATTAGGTTTCCAAGGTGGAAATGAGGTGGAAATGGTGGGTGGAGAGCATACATACAAGTAGGATACAATGAATGCTCAAGTAGTGGATAGAGGAGAGTAATGGAAGCTAGGGGGTCTAACTTTCGTGCCTCAATAGCCACCTATGTATATATAGGTGGTAGGGAAGCACTAGGGTAAGTAGGAGTAGAATAGGAATAGCAGTGTAAAAAATGGGTAGGATTAGTTGGTCACCATGGCCGTGTTGATGTGCCACAGCTATGGTGGGGGTAGCATGGAATGATCATGGGGATGTGGACACGGTCAAGGTGTGAAAGGGAGTGAAAAGGCTAAGTATATGTGGTGGCCACAGCCGTGGCGGGGTGCTACAGTCGTGTTGGGTAAGTGGAACCATGGTCGTGGCGGGGTACCACGACCATTTTGGAGGAGGAGATCATGGGCGTGGGGAGCACCACCGGTAAGGCAATTTTCAAGGACCACAACCGTGGTGAGTGGCCATGGCCGTGGTCATCCAAGCACAAAATGGGCCACTTCCATGTTGGTTTTGGGGGACTTGGTGCATAATTACAACGACCGTTGTGGGAGGCCACGACCGTTTTTTCTTCTGCTGGCCACAGCCGTGCTGATGACCATGGTTGTGGTATCTTCATGTGGCCACAACCGCACTGATGGCCACAGCCGTGGTGTCTTCAATGGGCCACGGTCATGCTGATGGCCATAGGCTGTGGTGCATTTAGTAAAAAAACTCTGACTTCCCTATTGATTCTTCACAATAATTCACACGACCGTGGTGGATGCCCACGGCCGTGTTGGGGTCTTTAGTGTCTAAATGAACTTCAATCTTCATCATCAATGGACTTCTTTTCTTGATGTCAAATCTTAGTCATTAGGGGTAGGTTGAGGGAGTTTTGGGGCCTTCTTTGGACCCCTTCATGAGTGGAGGAACCCTATAACTCCTTCCTTCTCTCTCATCCATCCAAATCATGGTCCAAGTACCTAAAAATAGTGCAAAGAACGTCCATAAGTGCATTTGATAGTAATACTCATATTGAGGGATTTAACTTGCATTCGACTATTTTATATGTGAATAAAGTATAAAATGGCACAAGATGGAGACCTAAAATAGGGTTGTATCACCACCCCAAATTTAAAACATACTTGTCCTCAAGTATGCTCCAACTTAATCTCTCTTTTCAGTTTTCTTTCAACAAACAAGAATGAAAAATACATAGCAATAGAAAATTATTGACTAAATGTCTTGGTAGTGACTAAGTGCATGTATTCCACCTCTCTCCTCTCCTCTTTCACATACCAATCATGAAATGAGCACTGAGCATACAAACTTCAAATATAAAGCATAGAATACACAAGTTGTCCATATGTCCTTCATATCATTCTGGGTAAATGGTTTCATGTTGGTGTTAATCAAAGATGACTAGGAGTATTGTTTCACTTTCATGCATTCAATCTTATGCCTCAAACCACACCAAATGACCCACATGGCTATAGAAAAGGGTAAAGTGAGTTAGATTTGATGTTTTCTAGCTCAATGGGTATGAAAATAGAAGAAAGGGTTGTGGAAAGATTTTTGGAGTGCTATTACATAGAACACTCATCTTTTCTTTATTTTAATGCTCTTAAACAAGAGCATCCTTTTATTTTCCTTTTGCTTTCTTTTTCTTTTCTTTTCTTTACCCTTAGTGTAGATAGGGCATATGGTGGATAGAGTGAAGCGAGGAGATATAGATATGGCCACCCCAAACTTTTGGAGGTGGCCAAGGCTGATTACATGCACTAGGGTATCGTTTCATGAGGTGAAGAGGTATGAAGACAGTGAAAGAAGAGTCAGATCAAAGAGGGGTCATTAGTGTAGTCTTCAACATAAGATTTCCTGCATGAAAGCTAATCCAACACTTCATCAAATGATATCACACCACATGATTGAACAACATGACATTCACATTTATATCAAGTGATTCCACAGTCTCTAAGCATTTGTAGCTTTCTCAATTCACAATTCAACTGAAACATTCACAAACTTGAGAGAAGTGTTACACATGTAAAAAGTCAACAATCAAGACCACATAGCAATAAACTCTAAGAAACAACATGCATCTGTCAAAAGACTAAAATTTTCATTTCAAACAGTGGAGATTAAGTCAAAATATGCTTTTAGGCAAGAACATTCAAGTTTGGGAAAAATTGGTCAAAATGGTGCCAATTTGCCTTCAATCACATCTAAACCTACATTATTGAACTTAAAGTAGTAAAACAAGAAAATCTTAGCTAAAACATACAAACATTACCAAAAATCTACATGATATGCAATGCATGGCAAAAAGGAGCAATTTTTTTTTGAAAATTAGGCAAAAATGCATAAAAGTAGCTATATGTTATGCGAAGATGCAATCAAGAGCAAGAACAAGAAAAACTAAACTCGATGGCATATGTAACATCCCTAACCTGGGTTATGCCATAACCCTGGAAGTTTTGCTTAAGTAAGATATTTATAAACTTGTTTTAATCTTTTGAAAAGTAATTAAGACTCAAGGAGAGTTTAATTTTGAAGTAGATTATTTGCAAACTATTTTTGCATTATATGCTAGTTTATGTGTAAATTGAAATTTACCCAAGATGAGGGGTTATATTGCAATATGTCACATTTTGAACATGCCTCAAGTTCTTTAGAATCATAAAAGAGAGAATGATGCTAAGGGGTGGCTTGTGGAAAGTGTAAGTTCCAAGTTGGAGCTTGTTTGAATAATGCTTGTGCCTTGTGCACCAATTTTGGTGCAAATTGAAATTTACCCAAAATGTGGGGTTGATATGCAAATTAATACCTCTAGATGTCCCTAATCTCTCTTAGCATCATATATAGGATATATAAAGAAAGAGGTACCATGTTTGAATCATATTTGAGTGATGGTATTTTTGGTGATGAAAAGACCAAGAAGAGTGCTATAGTTGAAACCCTAAAATGAGTTGTATTGAGTGGTAGAGCTTATATGGGAGTACTTATTGGCCAAGAATCCATATAGAAGGTCCCATATCATTTTGTCAACTCTTTTTAAAGGCCATGACGAGTTAAGCACCTCAAGAAGGTGATGGATATCAGTTTACAACTTTCCTTGGAAAAGTTGTATTGGTTTGTGAATAAAGTGATGTTGGGTTGAACTATCTTATTCAACAAGATAACTAATGGCCCAAATATTATCCCTAGATTATCCCCAAGAGTTTTTAATTTCAAGATAAATATGTGTGCATGCATGGACACGTGTCAACCCATGCATGGACATGTGTCACCTAGTAGTATAAGGTGATGACACCTCTTATACTCTCTCTCTCTCTCATGAGCCTCAATTTTATATACCACTTGTTTCACCTACTACTGAAACTTTTCAAATCCTACAACTCTCTTTCTCTTAGATATTATGCATAGTAGTTGAGGAGCAAGGAGGAGCTTGAGCCTCAATCTTAAGGTGAAGCCATGGTCATCTTCAACCTTGGTTGAAGCATGATTCTCTAATTGTGATTCTTCCTTTCTTTTCTTCTTCACCAAGCTCTTATCCATGGTGATTCTTTGCATATAGAGGAGTTGTGAACAAGTCTTGGATCTTTGATAAGTTCATATTCAACCTTGGGAATGTAAAGCTTTGGATCTTAGAGCTTTGAAGTTGTTCTTGAGGAGGGTTATATAACTTGTACCCAATCATGTTATTATTCACCTTCAATCTTGCTATACTTGTTGATCTACTTTCAATCTTGATTTTTCTTGAATAAGTGATGAATCTATGAGTTCTAATAGTTTCATAGGACTATTGTCCATGAACTAGAACTGTAAGGGATGAAATTCCATAGCTTGATGAGGATGACATCATCATGGCACAAACTGATATCAGGTTGAAGCACCTCTAACCTGATATGACAATGAAACCCAATATGGTGATAAGAAATCTGTTACACCTTGGAATGCCATACCCCTATCATTTTGTACATTTGGGTTGGTTGAAAAAGGACTAACCAGTTGTCTGGGATGTCACTCAACACATGGTAGGTTGATACTTTGAAGGTTTGAAAAGGTATGAGCATAAGGGTCTAACCCGATATGCAAAACCCTACACTTGAGTAACCCAATATAAGTGAGACACACACACACCTCTTGGAGGATATGGTGGTAATCACACACCTCTTGAACAATATGGTGGTAAGCACACACCTCTTGGATGATATGGTTGTAAGAACACACCTCTTAGACGATATGGTGATAAGCACACACCTCTTAGACGATATGGTGGTAAGCACACACCTCTTGGATGGTATGGTGATAAGCACACACCTCTTGGACGATATGGTGGTAATCACATACCTCTAGCCCAATATGGTGGAAGCACCTCAAAACCAATATGGAGGTAAGCACCTCAAATCTGTTATACTTGATTGAGTAACACATGAAGTGTGTTATGTCAAATGATACATTAAGATGTAAAGCGTTTAATGCATTTTGATAAGTATAGGTCAATGTACCTTGAGAAAAGGGTTGAGACAACTTAATAAAGTATGATGTAATCAATATCCTAGTGAGGATGAGAGAGAAACTCATACTTTGTGTGATAATCAATTAATGATAAATGATGAGAATAAACAAGTATGATTGAATACTTATGATATCAACATATGCACGTAATATGTGTGGAGCTATGAATTAGGGTTTTGATTCTTGATAATATGAACTTGAAACCCTAATCGTCTAAGAAGGGAAACCTTAACCCTAATAATGGGAAGGTTGTATTTCTCTTGTATTACATGGTGATCATATGTACTTGATATTGTTTTACTAACCATGCATGTATCATGAGATGATGAGCATAGCCAGGAATGAGATATGATGTTTCATATGATATAGATTAAACGGGCCTTGTGAGCCATGTGAAATACTTGTGCAACAAGTAAAATGTATACCTAGGTCTGAGGACCTAGAAGTAATAGTTACCTAATAAGAGGTGGCAATGTTCAGTGATGAACTAAGGGTTTGAATACCCAGATCTAGCAATCATGATGATAATGATGTTAAGGGATGAGAATCCCCATTAATATGATAAGGGATTGAGATCCCAAGTGTTATGCATTCATTGTGTTCCAAAGACTATGAAAGTACTTGATAAATGTATTACACCTTTTTTGGTAGCTTTTGTTATTATTCATGCTTGTAACTTGGTTGATGCTAAAAGATACTATAATGCACCTAATTAATCAAGTGGAACCTTATCATGTAGTTTCCCTGGCCATAGATCCATTCAGTGTCAAAATTTGTTGAATGGTGAAACGAGTTTAACTCGGAGAGCATATTTTTGAATATGTGGGGGTAATGGGAGAAAATATCCTCATGTCCAAATGGGGATTGATGTGTGATATTCCTCATCATCATAAGAGTATGTCTATATTCCATGACTCAATATTAATATATTGGGGTTGTTGTGTGATCTCCCTGAAGAGAGTACATGTTGCAGCTATAACTCTATAGAGAAGATGCCACTATACCCTGGAAAGCTAATTGTAGTTTGACACGTATTATCACTGCTAGTGGTCTCATACTGACTGAGACAAGTGAGGTCTTAGAAGCCATCTCTTTCTTTGACCTTGTATGGTACCAATGTTTTATGTAGTCGTGGTCGGTTGGAGCATGAGTGGTATACCTCATCTCCTCAGGGCATAAGTGTGATTGTAAATATGTAATCAGCCGTGTAGCATATTTGCTTAAGGATTGAATACGTAACATTGGTTGATGTTACATTACTTCTATAAATCTTAAATGGAAAGATGTTATATGTGTTCTTTGTATTCCTTATAAAGGAATAGATGATATATTACTCTATCATAGATAGATGCATTTCTTTAGAAGATTATATTTCTTTGTTTTGCTTATAAATAGTAATTAATCTTGATTATTAATATAAAAGGTCCTCTTCTCAGTTTTATACTATTTACCTGTGATAATAATATTGCTGGAAGAGATTTATATCTCTCACTGGGACTTTGTCTCACTCCGTTGGTCCCAACATTTTTAGGTGGATGTAGATAAGGAGGTAGAGATCGTACTGCATAGGTAGGACAACAACAATAGGGACAATACTAACAACTCAAGTTGAGTGTGCGTCTGTTGTGTCTGTCTTTTCTGTACTCTCATGTCCTTGGGAGTTAGTACGTAATGGTTTTATAAATGATCTGAGATTTTGGCTTGTATGCCTCCAGGTTTAATGTTGCTTATGCATATGTTTGGGCAAAGCAATTGATATATGATATCCTCGAGATGAGATGGTACAATGTATGTACAATATCAACCGTGATGTATATATTGCTTTGGTTCTTTCTTTAAGAGTTTCCTGGTAATGGATCTCTTTGCAAAATGGTTTTAATTTTTATTATTTTTCATTAATCTTCTACTAATGGTTATTCTGCATAATTACTGTGATGATTTGGCTATCGGTTTGATAGCGGTCGCCACAAGTTTTGGTATCAGAGCCTAAGGTTTGCTGAGTCTACAAAGACATAGGATTAAGGTTGTTGAGTGTGTTCTAGTATCCTCAAGTTTATCTTATAGTGTCTTCTGCTCATATAGGAGAAGAAGTAAAGTTGAAAGATGATTGGAGCACACGAAGAACATGCTGCTGAGAGTAGTATTGTTGCACCAGGTTGAGGTGTAAGGGATCAGGTAAGAGAGGAATTAGTACATGAGAATCCCCATCTTGATGAAGCCATGCTAGAAAACCTAGCCTTTCATGCTCTTTTTAGGCAGTTCATGACCATAATAATGAATATGGCAGATCGGATGTCAGCACCAACACCTATGGCACCAGTTCCTAATGAGGGATATGGGTCTGGTAAGACCTTTGAGTGGTTATGTCGGGTAGGAGCCACCAAATATGTCGGTACAGCTGACCCAATAGACATAGATTTATGGCTCACTGAGCTGGAAAAAGCCTTTAAAATCCTTAGCATCCTAGAAACTGACAAAGTTAGGCATGATGTGTATCTTTTAAGAGGAAGCACTGGCCATTGGTGGGCCATTGAAGAAGATAAAAGACCGGGTGTTGAGGTCAGATGGGAGGAGTTACGACGTGAGTTTGTCAGTAGATACTTTCCCAAGACTTATCTGGATGAGAAAATCTCACAGTTTGAGCATATTAAACAAGGACCGATGAAGATCAGTGAGTATGAAGCTAAGTTCATGGAGCTTCTGTGGTTTTGTCCACACATGGCTACTACAGAGGAGGAGAGGATTTAGCATTTTGAGAAGGGTTTGAATGTTGAGTTATCCACAACTATAGCTGCTTTAGAGAATAGAGAGAGGTTTGCCACCTTTGTGGAGCTAGTTAGGAAGATAGAGATGTCTGTGACTGAGAAATGTGAGGCTAACAGTAGGAAAAGACCTTCCCAGTTCTAGGGACAGAGGTATGGAAGTTTCAAGAAATTAAGGTTTCCTGCACTATTAGCACCATAGAGGTTCAATGCACAGACAAAATTGATGTCAACTAAGGGTAGAGGCTGTAGTTTTCTACCAAGTGGAGCCCATAGTACGATATCAATGTCAGTAACAGGACCATCTAGACCATAGTAGGATAGAAACTGCTTCAAGTGTGGGTAGACATGACATATGATATGGGATTGTCCAGTTAGAAACATGGAGGTATCCCAACCACCAAGGCAGAGTCAACAAGGATCTTAGATGCAATAGTTTAGTAGTGGCACATGAGGATGTGGACATGCATCCCAAGCAGGTTCATCTGAACCAAACAACAGAGCATAGAGTCAACAACAGACAATGGTGAGATTCTATGCTGTGAATCAGCCAGAGGCAGTAGTCAATCCACGAGTTGTGACATGTCAGATGGAATCATTTCATTCTGATATGTCTTCATCCTACTTCGTATCTATTTTGATTGATCTGGGTGCTACACATTCCTTTATAACTCAAGAAGTGATTCATGATTGTTTGTCGTAGAGCAGATAATCTATTATTAGAAGCGCCATTAGGCGGATCTGCAGTGTTGCGGGAGGTATGTTCTCCCTGTGTTCTTTCTTTTTCAGATCACAACATTTAGGTGGATCTTATACCACTTGAGATGCAGGAGTTTGATGTAATTCTTGGGATGGATACCCTAGAAAAGTATAAGATTGTCTTGGATTGTGGTTCCAAGAAAGCTATGTTCGCAGACAGTGATGAGACATGGGTCTTTTAGGGGGACCAGAAAGATTCTTCCAACCTGTCTAGTATCAGTAATGGTAGTTGAGAGACTAATGCAACAAGGATGTGAAGAATTCTTGGCACATGTGTCAGATACCAAAGTAGAAAGTCCTAGTCTTCCTAAAGTTCATGTTGTTAGGGAATTCAAGGATGTGTTTCCTAAAGAATTTCTATATATTCCTCCACCTTTAGAGATTGATTTTGAGATTAATCTAATTCTAGGTACACAACCCATAGCTCAAACACCTTATAGGATGGCCCCTCCTGAGATGGTCAAACTCAAGAAATAGTTATAGGAGTTGCTTGAGAAAGGTTTCATTCGACCGAGTACTTTTCCATGGGGTGCTTCAGTTCTTTTTGTTAAAAAGAAGGATGGATCTATGAGATTATGCATAGACTATAGACAACTTAACAAGGTAACTATAAAGAACAAATATCCTCTACCAAGGATAGATGATCTGTTTGACCAGTTGTGCGGTGCAACAATGTTCTCTAAGATAGATCTAAGGTCAGGATATCATCAATTACATATCAAGGAGAGTGACATACCTAAGTCAACCTTTAGGACAAGGTACAATCATTATGAGTTTGTAGTTATGTCGTTTGGACTAACTAATGTACCAGATGCATTCATGGAGTTGATGAATAGAATCTTCCAACCATTCCTTGATCAGTTCATAGTGGTCTTCATAGACAACATCCTGATATATAGTAGAGATGGTCAACAACATGAACAATACCTTCGTCAAGCCTTGACTTTGCTAAGACAGCATAAGATATATGCTAAGTTTAGCAAGTGTGAATTCTGGTTGTCAGAAGTGTCTTTTCTAGGACACATTATATCTGCTTCAGGTATTCGTGTTGATCCTAAGAAAGTGGAGTCTGTTGTAGAGTGGGAACAACCCAAGACACCAACTAAGATTCACAGTTTCTTAGGTCTGGCAGGTTACTACAGAAGGTTTATTAAAGACTTCAGTTTTGTAGCATTACCTCTAACTAGGTTGACCAGGAAGGAAGTTCCTATTGTTTGGAATGACAAGTGTCAGCGTTCTTTCCAGTTGTTGAAAGAAAGGTTGACTAATGCACCTGTTTTGGTTTTACCTGAGTAGGGAAAGGGATACATTATTTGTTGTGATGGCTCTATGAATGGTTTAGGATGTATGCTGATGTAGAGTGATCATGTAGTTTCTTTTGCTTCCCGACAACTTAAGAAACATGAAGAGAATTATCCGACACATGATCTAGAGTTAGTTGCAGTGGTCCACACATTGAAGATTTGGAGGCATTATCTTTATAGAGAAACATGTCAAATTTTCATAGACCATGAAAACTTAAAGTACATCTTCTCATAGCACAAGTTAAACATGAGACAACGTTGCTGGATGGAATTAATCAAGGACTACAATTGTGCAATTGATTATCATCCAGGAAAAGCTAATGTAGTGGCAGATGCACTAAGTTGAAAATCTTCATCTCCACCCATAGATAAAAGCACAGTTGAATTCTTTAATGTGCTTTAAACGGGACATGTTTGTCTCTTTGAGACAAATAAATCTACAGTTAAAAGTATCCTCGTTAGCAGGATTGCTGGCCGAGATGCATGTGAAACCTACTCTGAGACAATAGATTAAAGAGGAACAACAGACTGATACTATGATTCTACAGATCAGGTCAGAGTATGGTAGTGAAAAATGGGATGGTTTCCATGAGTCAGAGGATAAGGTAGTCTGTTACCATGGTAGGATAGTAGTACCTGATGTCAATGACTTAAGAAAGATATTTATGGAGGAAGCTCATTCATCCATGTATGCAATGCATCTAGGGAGTACTAAAATGTATCATAACTTAAAAGATACGTATTGGTGTCCTGGTTTGAAGAAGGATGTAGCTGAGTTTGTTATGCAGCGTCTAGTATGTCAGCAAGTTAAAGAAAAACACCAGAAGCCTGTAGGAACATTGCAACCCTTACCTATACCGCAGTGGAAAAGGGATCACGTGACAATGGACTTTGTGATTGGTCTACCCACAACAACCAAAAGTCATGATTCCATTTGGGTGATAGTTGATAGGTTTACTAAGCCAACACATTTTCTTTCTGTTAGAACAATCTATACTACTGAAAAACTTGCACAAATCTACATAGATGAGATAGTGCGGTTACACGGAGTTCCATCCACAATTGTGTATGATAGAGGTCCCTAGTTTACAAGTCATTTTTTGGAATGACTACATAAAGCCTTGGGTACACAGTTAAAGTTTAGCACAACTTTTCACCCTTAGATAGATGGACAATATGAAAGGACTATATAGACTTTGGAGGACTTTCTTAGGGCATGTGTTCATTAGTTTGTAGGAAGTTGGGACTTACACTTGAGCTTAATAGAGTTTGCCTACAACAATAGTTATCAGAAAAGTATTGATATCAAACCATATGAAGCATTATATGGTAGATATTGCATATATTTGTTATACTGGTACGAGACAGAAGAATACCAACTTTGGGGTCCTGAATTATTGCAAAAAACAACTAAAAAGATTAAAGTAATACAACGACAGTTGAAGGCTGTACAGTATAGACAAAAGTCATATGCCGATAAACGTTGTAGACCTTTAGAATTCCAAGTTGGAGATAGGGTGTATCTCAAGGTATCTCCTTGGAAAGGTGTTCTCAGATTTGGGAAAAAGGGTAAGTTAGCTCCTAGATTTATGGGACCTTACCCAGTGACAGCACATATTGGAAAGGTAGCCTATAGGTTGGAGTTGCCACCTGTGCTACATAGACTACGTCCAGTGTTTCATATATCTATGCTGAGAAAGTGTCATCCTGATACAGTGTTGATGTTGCAACCTATAGATGTAGAATTGAATGAAGATATATCCTGTGTGGAAGTTCCAATGATGATTCTTGACAGAAGAATCAAGAAGTTGAAAAAGAAAGACATAGTTCTTGTGAAAGTTCTCTGGCATCACCGTGGCATTGAAGAAGCCACATGGCAGCTGGAGGAAGAAATGAGGAGGAAGTACCCTTCTCTTTTCTCTTGAGATTTTGGGGACAAAATCCCTATTAGGGTTTGATAATTATAACATCCCTGACATGGGTTATGCCATAAACCTAGAGGTTTTGCTTAATTAAGCTATTTATAAACTTGTTTTAATCTTTTGAAAAGTAATTAAGACTCAAGGAGAGTTTAATTTTCAAGTTTGAGAATATTTGCAAATTGATTGTGCATTATATGATAGTTTGGGTGTTAATTGCAATTTACCTATGATGAGGGGTTATATTTCAATATGTCACATTTTGAACGTGCCTCAAGTTCTTTAGCATCATAAAAGAGAGAATGATGCTAAGGGGTGGCTTGTGGAAAGCCTAAGTTCCAAGTTGGAGCTTGTTTGAATAATGCTTGTTCCTTGTGTACCAATTTTGGTGCAAATTGTAATTTACCCAAAATTTAGGATTGATATGCAAATTACTACCTCTAGAGTGTCCCTACTCTCTCTTAAAATCATATAGAGGAGATAAAAGAAAGAGGCACCATGTTTGAATCATATTTGAGTGATGGTATTTTTTGTGATGAAAAGACCAAGAAGAGTTGTATAGTTGAAACCCTAAAATGAGTTGTATTGAGTGGTAGAGATTATATGGGAGTGCCTATCGGCCAAAAAGACATAAAGGAGGTCCCATATTGTTTTGTCAGCTCTTAGAAAAGGCCATGATGAGTTAAGCACCTCAGGAAGGTGATGGATATCAGTTTACAACTTTCCTTGGAAAAGTTCTATCAATTTGTGGATAAAGTGATGTTGGGTTGAAATATCTTGTTCAACAAGATAACTAATGGACAAAATCTTTTCCCTAGATTATCCCCAAGAGTTTTGCGTGTCAATATAAATCTGTGTGCATGCATGGACATCTGTAAATCCATGCATGGACATGTGTCACCTAGTAGTATAAGGTGATGACACCTCTTATACACTTTTTCTCATGAGCCTCAATTATATATACCACTCCTTTCACCTACTAGTGAAACTTTTCGAATCCTTCAACTCTCTTTCTCTTAGATATCATGCATAGTAGTTGAAGATCAAGGAGTATCTCGACCCTCAAGCTTAAGGTGAAGCCATGGTCATCTTCAACCTTGGTTGAAGCATGATTCTTAGGTTGTGATTCTTCCTTTCTTTTCTTCTTCACAAAGTTCTTATGTATGGTGATTCTTTGCATATAGAGGAGTTTTGAACAAGTCTTGGATCTTTGATAAGTTCATCTTCAACCTTGGGAACGTGAAGCTTTGGATCTTGGAGCTTTGAAGTTGTTCTTGAGGTGAGTTATATAACTTGAACCTAATCATGTTAGTATTCACCTTCAATCTTGCTATACTTGTTGATCTACTTTCAATTTTGATTTTTCTTGAATAACTGATGAATCTATGAGTTTGAATAGTTGCATAGGAATGTTGTCCATGAACTAGAATAGTAAGGGATGAAATTCTAGAGATTGATGATGATGACATCATCATGGCACAAACCGATATCGGGTAGAAGAACCTCTAACCCGATATGGTAATGATACCCAATATGGTGATATGAAATTCGTTATACTTTGGAACCCCACACCCCTATCATTTTGTACATTTGGGTTGGTTGAAAAAGGACTAACCAGTAGTCTAGGTTGTCACTCAACACATGGTAGGTTGATACTTTGAAGGTTTGAAAAGGTATGAGCATAAGGGTTTAACCCAATATGCAAAACCCTACACTTGAGTAACCTGATATAAGTGACACACACACACACACACACACCTCTTGGACGATATGGTGGTAATCACACACCTCTCGAACAATATGGTGGTAAGAACATACCTTGTAACATCACAGGATTTGAAGCCTCAGATAAAATGATCTTATAAGGAATGATTGGACTACCCATATCACCAAGGTGCACCTCCTTTTTCGGGAGCCTATCACTAAAGACCTCCATTATTAAGTGTGCTCAGCTTGGTGTAGTACTAGGATGGGTGACCAGTTAGAAAGTTGACCCCGTCTTGCGCATGAGTGAGGAAAAAGTGTGCAATTAAGGCTAGTGTTGGTCTATGGGGCCAATCATCATTCATGAAACTCTACTAGAGCCTTGGGCACTTGGTGTGAGTGTTACAAATGGTATCAGAGCCATAACCCCTCTAGTAGGTGGGGCCCACATGTCCAGGTGACATGCCAGTCTTAAGTCATGTAGTCCAGGCATGCTGAAAAGGGTTGTCCATCATTGACGTAGCCACCCTTGTGCTGATATTCCGTGATCGGGAGATGGGTGTCCATGGTTCATTATGGGTTTGCACTGAAATGGGGTGATATTATGAGGCCATATAGTTGAGCCTTGACGTGAACGTCAAGAGTCTAAGTGGGGGAGATTGTAACATCCCAGGATTTGAGGCCTTGGATAAAATGATCTTATAAGGAATGATTGGACTACCCATATCACCAAGGTGCACCTCCTTTTCTGGGAGCCCTCACTAAAGAACTCCATACTTAAGCATGCTCGGCTTGGAGTAGTACTAGGGTGGGTGACCTGTTGGAAAGTTGACCTCGACTTGTACATGAGTGAGGAAAAACCACACAACTAAGGCTAGTGGTGGTCTGTGGGGCCAGTCGTCATTCCTAAAACTCTACTAGAGACTTGGGCACTGGGCCCGTGCATTACACACCTCTTGGATGATATGGTGGTAAGCACACACCTCTTGGATGATATGGTGATAAGCACACAACTCTTGGACATTATGGTGATAAGCACACACCTCTTAGATGATATGGTGGTAAGAACACACCTCTAGCCTGATATGGTGGAAGAACCTCAAAACCAATATGGAGGTAAGCACCTCAAATCTGATATACTTGATTAAGTAACACATGAAGTGTGTTATGTCAAATGATACATTAAGATGTAAAGAGTTTAATGCATTTTGATAAGTGTAGGCCAATGTACCTTGTGAAAAGGGTTGAGCCAACTTAATAAAGAATGATGTAATCAATATCCTAGTGAGGATGAGAGAGAAAATCATACTTTATGCGATAATCATTTAATGATAAATGATTAGAATAAACAAGTATGATTGAATGCTAATGATATCAATGTATGCTCCTAATATGTGTGGACATATGAATTGGGTTTTGATTCTTGATAATATGAACTTGAAACCCTTATCAGCTAAGAAGGGAAACCCTAACTTTAATAATGGGAAGGTTGTATTTCTCTTGTATTGCATGGTGATGATATGTAATTGATATTGTTTTACTAACCATGTAGGTATCATGAGATGATGAGCATAGCCATGTATGAGCTATGATGTTTCATATGATACATATTAAATGGGCCTTGTGAGATGTGAAATACTTTTGCAACAAGTATAATGTATACCTGGGTCTGAGGACCTAGAGGTAATAGTTACCTAATAAGAGGTGACAATGTTCATTGATGAACTAAGGGTTTGAATACCCAGATCTAACAATCATGATGATGATGATGTTAAGGGATGAGAATCCCTAGTAATGTGATAAGGGGCTGAGATATCAACTGTTATGCATTCAATGTGTTCCAAAGATTATGAAAGTACTTGATAAATGTATTACACCTTTCTTTGTAGCATCTATTATAATTCATGCTTGTAAACTTGGATGATGCTAAAAGATACTATAATGCACCTAATTAATCAAGTGGAACTTTATCATGTAGTTTCCCTAACCATACATCCATTCAGTGTTAGAATTTGCTGAATGGTGAAATGAGTTTAACTCGAAGAGCATATTTTTGAATATGTGGGGTAATGGGCGAAAATATCCTCTCGGCCAAATGGGGATTGATGTGTTATCTTTCTCATCATCATAAGAGTATGTCTATATGCCATGAATCAATATTAATATACCAAGATTGTTGTGTGATCTCCCTAAAGAGAGTGCATGCTACGACTATAACTCTATAGTGAAGATGCCACTATACCCTTGAAAGCTAATTACAGTTTGACACGTGATGTCACTCACTGCCAGTGGTCCTCGTACTGACCGAGATAGGTGAGGTCTTCGAAGCTGAATCTTCCTTTGACCTTGTATGGTACAAATGCTTTACGTAGATGTGGTTGGTTGGAGCATGAGTGGTATACCTCATATCCTCAGGGCATAAGTGTGATTGTAAATATATAATCACCCGTGTAGCATATTTGCTTAAGGATTGAATAAGAAGACATTGGTTGATGTGACATTACTTTATACATCTTAAATGGATAGATGTTATATGTGTTATTTGTATTCCTTATAAAGTGAATAGATGATTTATTTCTCTATCATAGATAGATGTATTGCTTTAAAAGATGATATTTCTTTGTTCTGTTTATAAACTATGACTAATCTTGATTATTAATATAAAAGATCCTCTGCTCAGTTTTATACTATTCACCTGTGATAATAATGTTGTTGGAGGAGAGTTATATCTCTTGCTGGTACTTTTGTCTCTCCCCATTGGTCCCAACATTTTTAGGTGGATGCAGACAAGGAGGTAGAGACCATACTATAGAGATAGGACAACAACAACAAGGACAACAACAACAAGGACAACCGTAACAACTTAGGATGAGTGTGCTGTTTATCATGTCTTGTAGATAGTAGTCCATGTGCCATCTCTATGCTCTTAGGTCCTTGGGATTCTGTACATAATGGTTTTATAAATGATCTGGGATTTTGGCTTGTATGCCTTGAGGTTTTATGTTGCTTATGCATATGTTTGGGCAAAGCAACTGGTATATGATATTCTCGAGATGAGATGGTACAATGTATGTATAATATGAACCATGATGTATATATTGCTTTTGTTCTTTCTTTAAGAGTTTCCTAGAAATGGATCTCTTTGCAAAATGGTTTTAATTTTTAGTGATTTTCGTTAATCTTCTACTAATGGTTATTCCACATAATTACTGTGATGATTTGGCTATCGGTTTGATAGCGGTCGCCACAAAATAGGTGGAACAAAAATCATAAAATTTAGAATCATGCTATCCTCAGCATGAAACTATAACTTAGGGCAGATAGGGGAAGTGTCATGGCTACTGTGGCAGCTGGTCAGATGAGTGAGGAGGATCTTGAGGAGGAGTTGAGCCTGTAGGAGGATGCTGGTAGTAATGTCACCAGTAGTCGTCCTGGGGTGGTGGTTATGTCTCTAAATATCCAGTAATACCACCCCAAAAGTCTCCAACCCATTCGGGATTTCTTGCTTCTTGGGCATTGTGGTAATGGTACATGTGGTTGACCTAGTGGTGCATCTACTGTTGGTCTTGCCACATGTACTATTAGATCAGCTACATGTCACTCTGTGTCTTGTGAATGCTCTCAAGATGTACCTAGATGGTGGACATATCGTAGGCATTTGTTGAGGGCTACTGTAGATGGGATGTTCATTCATCCCTTCTTGATTTTCGGGGATGCCATTGTCCTTCAATTTCTTACTCATGCCCTTTCACTTTAGATTCATCAATCTCTTCTTGTGCGGCAGTTGCTCCCCTATTGTATGTCTCTCTTGGGTTGTTTTGCTGCCTTTCCAACAATTTGGCCTCCAGTTTATGGAGGACTCCCAACACGGAGAGAAGTGGCATAGTGTGGTATGGAAGATCAAGCTCAATGTTTGGCACACTACTCCCATGATATATCATTCTTTGCTCCTTCATCTTAATAGTGTGTGAGCAAATTAGATAGTTTAGGTCAACAAACTCAGCTTCATCTGTGTCTTCCAACCCAAAAAGATCATACCCCAAAGCTAGTGCGATTGAGGTTACAAACCCTCCCATAATAAAAGGTGTTTTACTTTTGGAGGGTATGGACCTCATATGATCAATTAATAGCACTCCAAGGTCTATATACCATTTATGGTGCATTGCCACCATGACAAACATATCCTTCTGAGAAATCGAGCCTTGATTATCATATCTGCCCACAATGGTGTTTGTCAAGACCTTTTGCACATAACAGAATAGGGGGTTGCTTATGGATGAAGTTGTTGACATCCCTGCATAATAGTCTTTGCTCCCGATCAAGAGGTACCAGAAATGTGTATAATTGAAATCTAACTCTCTTCCAAGCAGGTTGTCATCCATTTTCTTGGCCTCTTTAGGATTGGCAGCAAATACACAATTTAGTTCAGATGTCATGACGAAGATTTGACCATTGCCTCTCACCTTCATCTTTTCAAGTGTGGAAAAGAATTCTCAAGTAAGTGTGGTGTAATTTGTTTGGGTTGTTGTAAAAAGAATGTTCCACAACCCTATTTTCTTCAAGCTACCTTCTACAACCACCTTGTTCCGAGCTACGCAATGACTTTCTCACATCCATACCTAGTGGAGATGACTTGCCTTGTCATGCATTCTGGGTATGTGAGAGAAATTTTCCATTTCTTGTGTCCTCTTCCAAAGGACACTCCAACATGGGCTTTTCCTAAAGCCTTCAACATGTCATCCTCCAATAGTACCAGAATGTCCTCTTCCTTAGCTGACAACTCCATTTCCTCATCTTCACTATCTTCCTCCTCCTCATCCAACTTGTACGGTCGGGACCCCGAACTAGTATCAAGATTGAGTGTTACCCGTTGTTTGGGATACCACTATGCAAACTTCTTCCTCTAGACACAATTGCTGCCTTGGTTGCGGCTGCTCCCCATGTTCTGCTGCCATAGAAGACGTCGAATGGCGTGCTGGAGTGGGCTTTGGCGGACGCTTTGATGAGGATGGGGCTGCTTTTTGCAACCACCATCTTGGCCTCATCGACCAAGTCATCCATGTTCTCCTCGGATGCTTCCTCCTCCTCTCCCCCATACATTTCAGTGGTAATGTGGTGGCTATCAGATGATCGTGTTCGGGAAGTATTCACAGACATTGATCAGAGGAGTGATTGGGTGATGAAATTTGATGGTGAAGGGGTGTGGGAACGCATGGTGACCTAGGAGGAGGCTTTCTTGATGAAAGCCTTACCTCCGGTGATCACATCGAGGCTCTTTTGAGCCCTCTTCTTCACTACCTTAGTGATCCCCTTCATTTTTTTGGATGTGGAGGAGGTGGTAAGGATGTGGAAAATAGATTTTTGGATAGATGATGATATGGAGGTGTATTGAGGGGTGAAATGGAAGGATATGGAGGTTTAGATGGTGGTTGAATGATTAGGTTTCAATTTGGGTGAGAAATGGATGTTTTAGGTGGGGATTGTTGTAGGGCGGAATGGAGGAGAAAGTGGTGGTGGAGGGTAGATTAATGGATGATTTTGTGTGGAAATGGAAGGGGAATGGTAGAAGGTTGATTAGGGGATGATTGGTGGTGTTTTGGAGGTGATTTGGGGGCTTGGAGGAGGATCATGGAGGAGCTGGAGGTGTAGGGGTGCCGCCATGGCCATTTTCTTACAAGTAGAAGTGATAGAAAAGGGGGGTGTTTGGGTTGAAGATGGGTTTAAGTCATATTTTTTGTGTGGGGTCAGGCTGCACTATGGCCGTGGCAGGCACCACAGCTGTGTTGTCGATATAGAGCACACCCACCTGACCTTGACATGGTCGTGGCCATCCATCCTTGACACAGCCGTGGCAGGCTGCCATGGTCATGGCCATTCGTTCACAAACCCTGACTTCTTTAGCATCTTTGACAAATAATTACAATGACTGTGGCAAGGGGGCCACAACCATGGCCATACTTCCTTGATAAGGTCATGGTGGTAGGGCACGGCTGTGGCCATTCATGCATGAACTTGGCCAAACAACCTGACTTCTTCGGCTCCTTTGACGAATAATTGCAATGACCGTGGTGAGGGGCCACAACTATTTTTGAACGGCTGCTCGACGACTGTGGTCGAGCTCCACAATCGTGGTGGGTTCATTCCTTCAACTTTTTCAACTCAAATTCAAGAACTTTGTTTTTCTTTGATATTTTTCCTCAAATTGATCTTAGTGGCCATAATTCACCTTTGATTTCTCTCTCTTTAGTTCCTACCACTTGCCATATCATCAAAACTCAAAGAAAATTGTTGAACACATGTGTGTGTATTTTGTGGAAAAGAAAACAAAAGTATCAAAAAGAGAAGGTTGGGTGGAAAAGCTCTCAAACCTAGGTGGGTTTCCTCCCACTAGAGCTAAATTTTATGCCTTCAGCTGGGCTTATTTATTCTTGACTTCCTTCATTTCCATAGGATTCTCAAGGCATCTTTGAAGTAAATTTCTCTTTCATGTGCATTCAAGCACATCGCTTCATTAACTTGACGTTCTTATACTAACATCACTATATCATAATTTGGTTTTCCTTGTCTAAACCTACTTCTACAACTGATTTCAGTCTTTGACCATTCACGGTGAACTCTCTAGCTCCTTCTTTCTCACAAATCACCACAGCTCTAGATGGATACACTTTCTTGATGAGATAAGGTCCCTCCCATCTAGACCAGAGTTTTCTGGGAAAGAACTTCATCTTTGAGTTATAAATCCAACCACTTTTTGGCCTCAAAGTCCTTCTAATTGATCATATTATCATGTAGAAACTTTGTACTCTCTTTGTACATTTCATATGCTTCATGGTGCATCTCCTCTAACTCATTCAGCTAAAATTGTATTTTCATTCCGGCATTCTCTCCATCAAAGTCCATAGCTTTCAAAGCCCATAGTGCCTTGTGTTACATCTCAACCAGAAAATGGCAGCTTTTGCCATACATGAGCTTGAACGGTGTGGTGCCAATCGGGGCTATGTATCCAATCATATACACCCATAAAGCTTCATTGAGATAAAGTGACCAATCCTTGTGGTCCGATCTCACCATCTTCTCCAGAATGAACTTTATCTCACGATTGGCCAACTCAACTTGACCACTTATTTGGGGGTGGTAAGGAGTAGACACATGATGGTTCACCCCGTGTTTCTTAAGCAAGCCTTCAAAGGTGTGGTGGATGAAGTGACTTACCCCATCACTAATCATCGCTCTTGGAATACCAAAACAGCTAAAGATGTTAGATTTCACAAAATCACACACCACCTTGTGATCATTTGTCCTTGTTGCAACAACCCCAATCCACTTTGATATGTAATCAATGGAAACCAAAATATAGACATATCAAAAAGAGGGGGGGGAAATGGCCCATAAAGTCAATCCCCCAAACATCAAATACCTCCACCACAAGAATGGTTAATCAAGGCATCATGTCCCTCTTAGAGATAGTGCCCACCTTTTGGCACTTCAAACATCACTTACAAAATCCATGAGAGTCTTTGAACAAGGACGACCAATAGAATCCACTTTGAGGAACCTTGGCAGCAGTATGCTTTCCACCAAAGTGACCTCCACAAACTCCGAAATGGCACATAGAGAGAATTTCTTGCTGCTCCATCTTTGGAACACATCTTCAGATAAGTTGGTCGGGGCAATACTTGAACAAGTGAGGATCATCCCAAACATAATCCTTGCCCATAGCAAATAACCTTCAGATTTCTTCCCTCATCCATGTGCTTGCTATCCTCCCACTAGCTAAGAAGTTAGCTATGTGTTGATACCATAACCTTTAAGTGGATGAGAGTATGAACAATTGCTCATGCAGCAAAATCTCTTTGATTCTACTTGTGTCATCAAAAGGTTCTTCAATCCGGGAGAGATGATTGGTGGCATAATTCTCTACTCTTTTCTCGTCTACAATCTTAATATCGAACTCTGAAACAACAATATCCATCAGATCAATCTCGTCTTGGAGTCTTTCTTTTCCATTAGATATTTCAATGCAACATGGTATGTATAGACAATCACCTTGTTTTGTAAAAGATATGATCTAAACTTGTCAAGAGAGAAGACAACTACAAGTAACTCCTTCTCAGTGGTTGTGTAGTTTCTTTGGGCTTCATCTAGAGTCTTTCTTGCATAGTAGATAGCATGTGGAATCTGGCCAACTCTTTGGCCCAACACAGCCCCCACATCCATGTCGGATGCATTAGTCATAATCTCAAATGGCAAAGAGAAGTCTGGGGCTGCATGATAGGAGCAGAAACTAGCCTTTCCTTCAAGTCGTTGAAGGCTTCAACACACTTGTCATGAAAATGAAACTCAAGATCCTTCTCAAGAAAGTGACATAGAGGTCTCGAGATCTTACTAAAGTCCTTGATGAAGTGGGGGTAGAAACCTGCATGTCCCAAGAAAGACTAGACATGTCTTATGGTGGAAGGAATAATAAGTGAAGAATGAGGCCCACCTTGGACCTATCAACTTCAGTCTCATCCTTTGAAACCCGGTGGCCCAGAATAATACCTTCGTGTACCATGAAATGGCTCCTCTCCCAAGATAGCACTAGGCAAACCTTTATGCATATCTCAAGAATAGCAGCCAAATAAAGTAAGAATTCATCAAAGGTTTTACCAAAAATTGAGAAATTATCCATGAACACTTCTAGTGATGAATCAAGCATATCAGCAAAAATTGAGGTCACACATATCTGAAATGTGTAAGGGGCATTGCACAACCCAAATGGCATTCTTCAGTAGGCAAATGTGTCACTTCAGCAAGTGAGTGTTGTCTTCTCTTGATCGGCAAGATGCATAGCAATTTGGAAGTATCCAGAGTACCTAGACTCTCTAGAATCTGATCATGAAATGGGAGAAGGTAGTGGTCCTTCTTGGTCTTTTCATTGAGCTTTATGTAATCAACACACATTCTCCACTTTGATTGTTCTCTAACCGGCATAAGCCACCATCAACATTTTCCACCACAGTGATCCCATCCTTTTTAGGTACAACTTGGATGGGACTGACCCATGTGTTGTCAGAAATAGGATAGATAATCCCAACATCTACCAACTTCACAATATCTTGAGTTACAACTTATTTCATCTTTGGATTCAACCATCTTTGCATTTGGCGGGTCAGGCTTGCATCATCCTCCAAATAAATCATGTGTACATAGATGGAGGGGTCAATACTGCTCAACTCAGTAATAGATCATCCAATTGCCTGAATGTTCTTCTTCAAGACTTTCATCAATGCCTCCTCTTGTTCTGGTGAGAGAATAGAAGAAATGATCACCGAGAGGGTGTCATTTGAACCTAGAAAAGCATACTTCAATCCTTCTGGGAGTGACTTAAGCTCAAGATTTGAGGTTCTTCAAGAGAGTTATTTAATGGTTCAGAAATAGATGGAAGGTCTTCACTCACAGCCAACAGGGCTAGCTCATTCTCTTCATGTTCTTCATCATCATCATCCGGGAACTCAACTATTGGCTCTAAACCTCTACCTTGAGTGGCAGTCTGAATCCATGCAACTAGGCATTCCTCCACAATCTCATCAAGGTACTCAACAAGATAGCAATCTTCTTCAGTGGCCCCTATTACCTCGGATGTGGCTAAAGATTTAAAGATGCTCAACTGGATCTTCATGTGCATGAATGTCACATACATAGTCTTGGTCCTCACATGAATCACTGCATCAACTGTGGCTAGGAATGGCCTTCCCAATATGATAGGCATCCTCCTTGTGTCTTTTTCCATGTCTAAGACAATGAAGTTGGCGGGGAAGAAAGTAGAAGTCTCATCATCAAGTCTCACAAGCACATCATCAATACGCCCTCTAGGCGTCTTTACTGATCAGCCAGACAACTGCAAAGTACAATGAGCCAGACTCAATTGCCCCATTTGGAGCTCAATAAACACATCATACAACATTAGGTTAATGCTAGAACCCAAGTCTAGAAGGGATTGGTCTATGTGATGTGCCCCAATGTAGCATGAAATGATGGGAGCAATGATATCTTTCCTCTTTCTTGGGATGGTGTGCTACAAAATTGAGCTCACTTGCTTGGTGAGCTTGACTTTCTTTGGGGTTCTCTCCGTTATCTTTCTCTTAAAGGTGCACAAATCTTTTAGGAACTTAGCATAAATAGGAATTTTCTTGACCACATCATGCAAAGGAATGTTAATGTTCACTTGTTTGAAAGTCTCGAAGATGTCTTCAGTATGCCTCTTTCTTCTCCTCTCAACAGAAGGCTCCTTAAGAGCATCAGGAAACAGAGGGAGTTGGGCTCCCAAACGGCTCAGATCAATAGTATCATCAACGAGAATCATAGGAGTCATGGTATCACTACTCTGTATCACAGTATCACTGCTCGGTGTCATAGTATCAACTCTAGCTCTCATCACAGTATGATCAAGTTGTATCTTAGTATCAACATGTCTTGTCAGATTATCAACTCTATCAACAACAATAGTATCACAGGGGTGCTAAGTTTGGCCACTCCTCAAAACTGTCACCGCCTTCACTTGCTCATGGGTAGTAGAAGAAGAGGCTTGTGGAGGTGGTTGTGGTTGTAGGGGTGGTGGTGGGAGGTGAATTTGGGTTTTGAAGGATGAATTGTAGTTGTGGTTATTGTGATTGTTGTGGATGGGGGTGGTATTGTGGATGTGGTTGTTGGTATGAATGCGGTGGAGGTGGAGCATATTGATAGTTGAGAAGTGCTTGAGGAGGTGGTGGAGCATAGGGATTTGGCGGTACTTGGTATGAAGGTGGAGCATATGAACTTTGAGTGTTTGCTAGGAAAGTACCATCATTGTTAGGATTTGGCATTGGTTGAGAAAGGAGTCTTCCTTCTTCCCTCTTAGAGAGTGAAATAGAGATTTGATCCAATCTTTGCTCAAGATGGCTGATGGACTTCCTATTTGAGGATACATCCTTCTTCACCTCATCCAAACTTCGTAATCTTCCAAGCACTTCATCTTCAAACTTGGAGCTATAGAGTGGCCTTGGCTGCCCTTGTCCTTGACCATCTTCATTTTGTTGTTTCCATGAAAAATTGGGATGGTTCCTGCACTCGGGAGTGTAAGTGTTGGACATGGGGCCTTGATTGTTCTGGTTTCCAAAATAATGTAAGGTATGGACTTCCTGTGCTTCAGATTCAACTGCCATGGTGGATTGAGTAGAAGAAACATAAGATTGGTTCTTCATCATATTCATCATGTCCGACATCATCTTTATCATGTCGGGGTTGGCAACATTGCAGGTTGGAGCTACAGAAGAAGGTGTATGGACATAATTTTGGCTGCAATGTTCCCCTTTTGTAGAAACTCGATGGCGAGAATTTTCAACAAGGTGCTCAAACAATGGCCACGACTACTTGGGTGGTTTCTCCATGAATGTGCCTCCACATGATGATTCAATGTTGTTTTGGCTCAACTCTTCAAGCCCGATGTTGAAGGCTTGGACAAGCTGCCACAATGGTACTTCATGGTGGGGGCAGTCACAAAGGAGCTTTTGGAACCTTTCCCACACCTCGTGGAAAGGTTCATTTTCCTTTTGGGCAAAGGTAGTGATACATATTCTCATGTGACTCAGCTTGGAGATTGGGAAGAAATTTTTGAGAAACTAAGTTTTGACCTCATTCCAAGTCACCAACTCTGGCTTTGAAATGTACCATTCTTTAGCTTTTTCCTTCAGAGAGAATGGGAAGAGAGTCCTCCAGATGGAGTCATCAGTAGCGGTGGGGGTACAGAAGGTGGAGCACGTCTCAAGGAATGTGTCGATGTGATGGTAGGGATTCTCATTCTCCATCCCATAGTAGGTAGGGAGGAGTTAAAGGAGTGCGGGTGGAATGGAGAACTGTTGACCTGACATTTGGTCAAATAGGGTGGCAATGGGAGAATTGTAGTTTCCTGGGGTGAAATACTCATGGAGTGGGCGGTTGGGCTGCGGTGGAGGTGGTTGAGCATTCCCATGAGGGTTGTTGTCTTCCATGTGTTCACCCATCTCGTCTTCTCGGTGTTGGTTGTGGCGGCTTTGGCATCTCCTCATACCTATCTCGGGGTCGTACAAAACCAAGTCAATACAAGTAGAACACATGTGGTGCATGCACAATTGTCACATGCACAATACACAAACAAACAACAAGAAACCAAGTTAGAATGAAAATATACAAAAGTGAACAAAGAATAAATAATAGAAATTATGAGAGAAATAGGAAAGGATAAGCTACACAACTAGCTAGGCCGAGAATCTCTATCCCTAGCAACGGTGCTAGAAAGCTTGGTGCGATTCTTATCAAGGATGCACACTAGCCAACTAAAGGTGGCTAGAAGCAACCCTAAGGGAAAGCACACAGGATCTCCCAAAATTTATAATAACCCTAACAGGAGTCGATCACAACACTAAATAGGTCACCCGTAAGCATACTGGGTACTATTATAGTATAGGTGATAGGCAAGAGTAGGGGTCGATCATCAGGGATAGAGGGGGTACTAGAGATAGGTTAGCATTGTCTACATTCCTAATGTAGAGACTAGGGTTGAAGGGTTTAAAAGGAGTTGTTTTATTGTTAAGTTAAGTGAAGAAGAAAGTAAAGACAATATGAAATATAAGTTATTGCAAACCCTGAATTATCCTAAACAAGCAAGTCTAAGGAACTAGATTAAGCAATTAGGTAAATAAGAGAAAGGGCTAGCTACACTGTACTAGTAGAGCAATTAGCAACTAAGAGCTAAGTTAACCACTAGAAAAAGTAAGAACCTAAGTTAACTCTAAAGAACAAGACTAGGCAATTAACTAGATTGAAAAAAATCAACTAAACTAGTTACATAAACAAGCTAAGAAAGCAAGATAGATTTTAAACAATGAGATTAGGTAGGTGGTCCGTTTGGGAATGTGTTTTGATATTAGTTGGGGGATGTCAACAAAGCATGGAATTATCACAAATCAATCTAGATTACCAAACCAAACAACAAGTCAAGTGCTATTAGAATGTCCCCTATACTATTAGTTGGAGAACTAGGGTTAGGTGTAATTCTAGTAGGACTTGTCAAGTCTAGGTTTCTAGGGTAAGTGGTATTAGGGAAATTGAGAGCCAAGGGTAGAAATGGGAGTAGATATGAGGGTTTTTCACCTCGTGTTGCTAGCCATCTAGCCTTTAGAAAGTTCTAGGCACTTGCACTAATTTCACTTACACTATCCACTTAGATCTCACACTCACTTGTAGAAGGATGGATATGTATGTAGGAACAAAGGGGGATAGCTAGGGATCCACTATTTGGACCTAGGAGGCATTCCTAAGATTGCTACACACACTCCAATTCCCCTATAAGCTAAGTGTCATCAAACATCTCAAAGCAAGCAATCCATAATAAAAGCATAAATCACATGTAATAAAATATGAAATGAGATAGAAGCAAGAGGCAATCATCATAGATAGAAATTATGTTCATTACAAGTTATTTCCCCCCAGCATGGTATCAAAGTCACATTTTAACCCCAAACACCCCACCACTAGGGGCTTAGCTAGACATGATCAAAGAAATAGCAAAAGAAAGGGGAAGAAGGGGATACAACCCCATGAAGCTTGAAGTAGATCTTCCTTCGTTACCTCCTAGCAACTTGGGGACGTCCTTCCTCCTCCAATGGTGCAGATGGGCATGAGAATATGGGGGATTATGGAAGAAAACCTAGAAAACTAGGTTTCTAAGGTGGAAATGTGGTGGAAATGGTGGGTGGAGAACGTAAATGCAAGTAGGATGCAATGAATGCTCAAGGAGTGGATAGAGGGGAGTAATGGAAGCTAGGGGGTCTAACCTTCATTCCCCATCCACCACCTATGTATATATAGGTAGTGGGGAAGCACTAGGGTAAGTAGGGGTAGAATAGGAAAAGCAGTGTAAAAAATGGGTAGGGTTAGTTGGTCACCATGACCGTGTTGATGTGCCACGGCCATGGTGGGGGTAGCATGGAACGATCGTGGGGATGTGGACATGGTCAAGGTGTGATAGGGAGTAAAATGGCTAAGTATATGTGGTCACCACGGCGGTGGCGGGGTGCCACAGTTGTGTTGGGTAAGTGGCACCACGGTCGTGGCGGGGTACCACGACCATTTTGGAGGAGGAGGTCATGAGTGTGGGGAGAACCTCGAGCGAGGCGGTCTTTAAGGGCCACAGAAGTGGTGAGTGGCCATGATTGTGGTCATCCAAGCACAAAACGGGCCACTTCCCTATTGGTTTTGGGGGACTTGGTGCATCATTACAAAGGCCGTTGCGGGAGGCCACAACCGTTTTGTCTTCTATTGGGCATGACCATGCTGATGGCCACGAATGTGGTATCTTCAATGGGCCACAACCATGCTGATGGCCACGGCCGTGGTGTCTTCAATGGGCCACGACCGTGCTGATGGCCACTGTCGTGGTGCGTTTGGTGCAAAAACTCTGACTTCCCTATTGATTCTTCACAATAATTGACACGATTGTGGTGGATGCGCATGGCCGTGTTGGGGTCTTCAGTGGCTAAATGAACTTCAATCTTCATCATCAATAGAATTCTTTGCTTGATGTCAAATCATGACCATTAGGGATAGGTTGAGGGAGCTTTGGGGCCTTATTTGGACCCCTCTATGAGTGGAGGAACCCTAGAACTCCTTCCTTCTCTCTCATCCATCCAAAGCATGGCCCAAGTACCTAAAAATAGTACAAAGAACGTCCATAATTACATTTGATAGTAATACTCATATTAAGGGATTTAACTTGCATTATACTATGTTTAGATGTGAATAATGTACAAAATGGCGCAAGATGGAGCCTTAAAATAGGGTCGCATTAGTATCACCTAAAATAGTCCTATATATAAGCAACTGAAACTTAGTAGACCTACATTATCTTTCATATACAACCAAACAATTGTCTTTCATACCCAACAATTTTTGAAATAGTATGAAAATGCACTTAACTACAACAATTTTGTTAAGGTAATTCGGTGGATAAATCTAGTAAGATCAAATGTCCACTTATTCATTTTTTTGTATCATGGACATTTTTTGATAATTGATTGTTCCATGCTTATAATTAACATATTTAAGTTTTTTCTTACTTGACGACTAATTATGTCACATGCAACATTTTGGTGCAGATAAGTGGGGGCCATTCTTGTAGCAATGAAGGCTTCATATATGGTACAAGGGACTTTAAGTGATGCATATATTCAAATGGGTCATGTCTTGTGTATCAAAGGATAAAATTCAATCATTAATGTACATCATATGTACCCACCATTAGGTTGAAACATTTGTTTGTTGTATCTATAAAAGGGGCAAGATTAATGTCCTCCCTATGTAGTTGATGTTCAATATGAAATACAAATTACACTATGTCTTATAAGTTTGTCAATTTCAATTGATATTAAATTTAAAAGTCAATCAACATGCTTATCATGTATAGAGTCAGTTGTATTTTGCTACCAACTAGAAAATTATATATCGAGAACCATAAATCCTAGTTATATTAGAAGTCTTAAGTGTTAATGAAATGTCTCTAGATGTGGTTCCAAACAATTCTATAATGTATCTTTAATATGATAATATATGTTTTGCACCATGTCTCCAAACAACTCTGTATCGGTGGTAGTAGTATCTATGCCAACATATTTTCAATTATGTCATATAGTTCATAATCTAGTTATGTTTTGTGCCAATTGTACCTTTACCAGCGACCTCACAATTTGTGCCGACACCTATAAGTGATGGCTTAGAAGGAATATCGACTCGTAGAAGCTAACTTGACACACTTCTACCAACAACTACAAGTGCAAGATAGCCTCAAAAATGCTTGTAAAGGCCTATGCCATCCTCAGTATAGCCAACATTTGTTAGCCACTGTTATAACCTATACTAGAATTTTTTGACCTATACCAACATTTTGATTCCATACATTGTGATATTCATTTGATATATTCGTCTTGTATGCATTCTCTTCTATTTATGTTACATGTCCTATGGAAAATAAAAAGTAAAGAAAAACTAACAAGTATGGTATGTTGTGCATTTCTCAAAAATCATAAAAACAATAGTGTAATAAAAAATGCAAGGTAAGAGGGTCATAATATAACAAGTAAATTTGGGTTGCCTTCCACTAGCACTATTTTTTTTTTCCTTCAGTGAAGAGTCAGTTCCTTCCTCATCAATAATTTCCAAATTTAGTTATTCATCCATCACAATAGATATCTTTCATACCTGCATTAAAAGATTGCTTCTCATTCCAGTAATCATGTGGTTCCAAAAAATGTTCCTCCTCAGCCTTGTCCTTCTTGTCCCTTAAATTTGGACATTAAACCTCAACATCGTGTTGATGAATGTGATTGTTAGTGTGCTCCTAACACGTGGATATTGGCATCATATGTAGAAAAGAAGGACCTTTTAATGATAATGGAAATCTTCTTGTCCCCAGTTCCATGTCTAAAAAAAATTAGTCAATTGGTAACATCATTTTTTGCCATTGTTTCAAGCATCACCAACCCATCATCCACCCTACCTCTTAGAACCATAATGGACCAGTCAGATAATTGTAGAGTACAGTTGTCCAGCTTCATCTTACATAGGACCAATTCCAATTATACATTATAGGGCATTAATTTGATGTTAAATTCTAGATTAAGCAATGAATTATCAATTAGGTACCCACCTATGTGGCAAAAAATGGGAGGGCCTTCAAGGTATTTTGTTTTCAATGGAAGTGAGTGTTGTAGAATCGACTCACTTTCTCCATCCATTGACATTCTTTGGCATCCTTTGTGATGGATTCTTTTTGTAGGTGCACATGTCCTTAATGAACCTAGCATAAGCTAGGATTTGCTTGATTGCATAATGAAGTGGAATGTTCACATTTGCTTGCCTAATGATATCAATAATGGTAACATTATGTTTGTAAGTCCTATGGGATGATGAGGGCTCATAAAATGCGTCAGAAAAAGGTGGTGCACTTGCTTTTACCTTTAGACGATCAACAGGGTCAACTCAAGGGAAATCAAGAATCAAGGATGGAACAATTGAAATAAAAAAATTAGAAGATTAACTAGAAGAACTTCCATTTGAACTGTACGATACAAAAATATAGATCATAGGATTAAATAAGGGTACCACAATAGAACTATCTTGCATCACAGTATGATGGAAATGCTTTTCCAACATTGCAATATAAACCTAATCATCGATTACGGTACCACCATTCACTTGGCATGTTGTCTACCCAAGTAGTTTACCACTCCTCAAGATGGTTACCACATTAACTTTATCAAGTGGAAGAGGAAGATCTACTATGATTGTTGTGGTGGATGTGGTCTTTATTATTGTGGGTGATGAGGTGGAAGATTGTGGACATGTTTATTTACATATTACCGATGAGGTGGCTGTTGTAATTGATGAGAGTATTGACAGCTGAGAAGATGTTGTGGTGGCGAAGGTACATATAATTTTTCTGGACGTTGGTATTTAGGGATACAATGTACTTGCATTTGCGATAAGCATGAGGTGTTTTGAGGAAAACTCATTGGTCCACTTGGTTTGTTAGGATTCACTAGGGTTTGGGAAGATAGTCTCACCTCCTCACAATGAGAAAGTATCAGGAATCATGATTGATTATTTAACCCATCCTAGACACATTCTTATGAACTTATTCAAATCCTTTCATACTACATAGGACTTTGTCTTCAAATATTAAAATATATTTTTGGCTTTTCTATTTCTTTTGTTGCCCACCCTAGTCCTTCATATTCCTAGTTTCTACAATATTGAAGGGCCATTACTTCCTCATCTTGATTATCAAACTCTTGTACATAATTGCTTGAGACACATACCCCTTGATTTCTATATTAGTATCATAATTTTAGTTAGCATATTCATAAATTGGGGACTTGAATCACCAGTAGATAAGGGTCCAACAAGTGCAACCATGCCAAAAGTGTCTATCATAATCATTGACCACATTGGAATCTTAATGCCTTGAATTTTTTTCTAAATGAAAAAATAGATGCCATTATTCTTCAAGAGGGTGTGACCATGAAATCATCTCCACATTATTAATCCATCATGGGTTGTCTCATTTGAGATATCCTAAAGTAGAAGGATTGCCCAAGATTCCATAGAGAAACCATATGATGGGGAAATCTCTCAACAATTATTGAAACCTTTCCAGACTATAGTGGAATTTCTCATGACTCAATTGGATAAAATTCATAATAGCATGCCACATTTATGTCAATTTAGTAATAGAACAATATTTCTTGAAGAAGGCACTCTTCATATCTTCTCATGTCAAGATATCCATTTCTTAGGAATATGACTATTTGTATTTTTTCTTTAGAGTGAATGGTAACATAGTTAAATGGATTGCATCATCAGATGTGTCTAGAGTGTATAAGGATGAGAAAGTCTCTTTAAAGGAGTCACATGTCGATAGGTATTCTCACTGTCTAACCCATAGAAGACCAAAACTATTAACACAAGGGATAGAGGGGTGTAGAAATCATGTCCCAATATAGCATTGATCCTTGTTGTTATGGGATATATGTATGTTCCTAGAATGAAGTATCTTGGAGAGGCTTTTAGAGGATGTCCTTGGCCATTCTTTTGGTGCTCTCAGTTGTGAGGTGGTGGTCTTCCTTCAAATCATCCATATCTTCTTCCACTAATGTACATTGTCACCTATATGTTCAAAAGTCAAAATGAGTTAGCAATCTCAAGTTCAAGAACAATACAAAGAATAAATGCTAGCAATAGTGAGGAAAATAGGAAAAGACAACATAAAACAAACTAGATAGCCTAAGATCCACTTTCCCTAGAATTGGAGCAAGAAGTTTTGATGGGTCACCATACTCAGGCTAACAAAATTAAGGTAGTCAATACACAATGAATAATATGATACGAAGCACGTGGGATAGGGATGTATATATGAATGTGGCAAGTCAGGATTGAATCTACACTGAGAGTTGGGAAAACTCGAGCTTGTTTGTATGTTCTAGGTTCCTAGAGAAGAATTTAGGGTTTCCATAGTTTAGAGTTGGATTTCAATTATAGTAAGGGTTCATACAATTGAGATGAAGCAAAAATTATACATATATTAACCCTACACACATATTAGTCTAAAAAAGTACAAAAGGTGGACATCGCACTAAAGCAAGCAAGTAAAGTAAAGCAATGAACATTACATTAAAAAAGACAATCCCTTTTAGAAACCTAAATAAGGAATTAGATAAGAAAGGACAACTAACACAACTAAGAAATTAACCAACTATGCCTAAGAAAGGTCGTAACTAAAAAAAAACCAAAGAATATATCACAAACTAACTAACATAAGCAAGCAATTAACCATGTAGGGGAAACTAGCTAATACTAGAACAAGTTAACAAGAAATTAGGGATAGTAGGACGCTCTGAGGTATGCAACTATAAATCATGCTAGTGTCATATTCATGGACACGCATCTAATGAAAATGATATAAAACAAAAAAAATTATAGGTAATGAGGATGGAGAGTCCTATTTTATTAGTTGGCCATGGCTGGCATAGGGCATGCATAAGGAAACTAGTCCCTATCACCTCCTATCCAACCTTTGAGGGCTCAATTTACTAAGGGAATAGATAAACTCCAATCAAGACTACCCTAGTTTAGGCATCTACGAGTGATTCTACTAATGCATATAGTGCCAAGGGGTGGCATGGGGTGTAGGAGAAGGGTATTTCACCTCCTATTACCTTCCATCCAACCACTTATCATGCTCACTGGTAGATTCATAGGGAGAAGCATTACTAGATACTTAGATACCACACTTAGAGTAGGTAGAATAGATATATTGCTCAGAAGGGAGGGTAATAGCTAAGGATCTACTAGTTGTAGTTAGGAATGGTTGCTCTCTGGCCCTCCTATTCCTACTTATCTTTATTCTATACGTGTTTTAATACTTCAGTCAACATAGAAAGAGATAGGAAAAGAAATAAAGTAATAACATATCAATTAAAACATAATAAATGCATTTTTCATTAATAATTCACTAATATGGTATCAAGGTTACATATTTTCCCCCAAACAAACCACCAAAATGGTTTTTATATTCACGATACAAGAAAATACAAAAAAGGAGAGGAAATATATAGAAATTTCCATGGATCTTAAAATAGACGTCTTCATCTCCTTCTCCAACAAAATCAAGGTCAGGATGATCCTCACTCCAAGGGTGGAAAGTATGAAAGTGGTGTGGGAAATGGCCAAACTCCTAGAAAACTATTTTTTTGGGTGGAGGTGATGGTCGGAAGAGGAAGTGGGGTAGGTGGGTGGTAGGTGGTAGTGATGAATGCTAGGTGGATCTAACCATCGACTTAAACTACAACTAGGGTCTAGGGTGTCTAGTATTAAGTGGGTGTGGGGAATGGGACAATCAGTGGAAAAGTGGGCTATGTCATATGGGTATAACGGTTGTATTACCCACCATTTCTGTGTTGGCAAGGTGGTGGAACATTTGTAGTAGTTTGGGAAGATTATGTTGATTTGGTGTGGGAAGTCACACTTGTAAGTGGAAAATTTATGTTGATGGCACAGTCATGGTGGGTACCAAAACTATGGTGGAATGAAGTTGGCAAGGTTGTGGTTGGTAGAATGATCATTGTGGACAACTGATCCACTCTTGCAAATTGTATGAAAGATATGTGATTTAGGCTTATGTTGCATGGACGTGATGAAGTGCCACATCTATTTTGGGGGTTTTCTCCTGCACTTGAGTTCTTCATGTGGCAATCCACAAAGCTTTTTGCCTCAATTATTCCCTTGAAAACTTAATGTAGGTTGGCCCTAAGCATTGCAACATTTTTAGCTTCACCTAGCTCGGGGAAGTACTATGATTGATCTCCATCTCTACCTTGTATCAAATAATAATCATAATACCAATAAAATATGCAAAAAGTATCCATAAGTGAATTTTACATAAACCATAAGTTATTGGTGAAAGATATGCATTTTAAGTATCTTTAAGGACGTTTGGTTAGTTGGATTCATCCAGATTAGTGAGAATCATGTAACTAGCTAATCTGGATCTAATGATTTGTTGGTTTTTTAAAAAGTTGTAGAACATTGTTTTATGTTTGATTATCCTTTATTATGACAATTTGTAATGTTTTCGAAGAGTTACGACCCACATTGGTTTTCAGGAATAAAACACTCATAATACATGCATGCTCAACCTAGAGGTGAGAAAAAAGAATAGTAAACAAATGTTTGCATGATATATATGGCATTTTTAGAGATAAATTTACAGTGCCAAGGAGTGGGCGAAGAGCCAAATTGTCAATCAAACAATTGTTATACAGTAAACATGTAGGATTCCTCAACTTTTCAGCCTCCCATTAACTAAACCTATCATTTTCCAAGATGGATCATCAAATATAGTCCAATCCAATTAGACTAGTAAAACAAAAATAACCTTTATGTAAATAAAGGGCATAATGCACATGATCAATACCCAATTGAGGGATTCATCACAATGCACTATTTTCAGTTTTTTGATTTGAAACATGATTTTAAATTGATGTTATTAATATGTGATTTTGTCACATTTGAGTTTTTATGGATAGATTTTATTTTAATATATGTTTTGTGATAAGTGTGGGTATCATCAAAGTTAAAGGTTATAAAACATGGATACATGCCAATTTGTGGTAAAAAAGGTTGACTAATTATTCTAAGAATCTCAACTGGAACCAACTTGGAGCTAGATTTTTGTTCACTCTCTCAATATAGAAATTGAGGTGTATAAAAGTTAGAATCTAAAACTTACATAATCATACATTTTGATCAGTCAATTATGACGATGGGCCAACCACATAAGAATTTCATTTACTTTATCCAACCTAAAATTGAAAAGAATTTTTTAATATATAATATTAAATTAACTCATATTCATATTTACATCATTCTATTTATTTCAAAAGTGATCTAGATTTTTCATATTCGAACACATAAGTTACATCTATGAAATTCCTAGTTCTTCATAACTTTCATTTTTTTATTAATCTAACCCAAAATGGACTTGTACCAAGTCCAACCCAAATTTAAATATCAAATGTTGCAATTGACCCAAACCCAAATATTAGTCTTTTTGTATAAACCTAGAATTGTAATATCCTCAGTTTTGGTAAAATCAAATTATATAAATGTAAGCCATGAAGTGACTACCCAATGGTATTTTGGTAGAATAAAAATGTTATTTACTTTGTGGTGTGGGTAGAACCCATGGGCCAAGCAAGGCCCATGAGACTATTTGATTTGCAAATAGGTCTTTAGGCCACAAGTTAAAGAAATAAGATATATTATGCATAAATAAATGGGAATGGATTTATGAATTGTTGAAAATAGAAATATGAGATAATATGCAAGTTTACAAAAGAAAGCAAGGTATGTGATGTTTGAGATAATTAAAGAAGTAATTATCTAGCCATTATTGGCAACTCAATGTTTGAGGCATCAAAAAGGGTTATCTTGGCCTACCTTTTGGTGGTAAGAAGAGAATTCTAGAATTTGAGAGAAAAAGGCTCTTCATGTAGTATGAGTAATTAATTTAAAGATTTAACAAAAGAGCAACTTTCATGCATAAAACTCGTTCTAATTAATTCCAAAAATTAGATAAAGGTGGGGAAGATATTAATTAGTCTCCCTCCTAATTTGGGATTAAAAGGATGTTCCTAGTGGCCTAGAGAAATCTGGGAAGAAAGTGGGTTTTAATTGCAATTAATACATATGCTCTTATTTGGTAAACTGATTAGATGATTCCTACTTTGGCTCTGGTTGGCCCCGACCCTCTAATGTGATTTTATTGGTTGTGACCATTGGATCAGGATCAAATGGCAAACCTTATGTCTTCTACCTCACACCTAATTGGGAAACCAAAAGTAATAGTAACTTGATCTTCTCTCATGTCTCTCTTTGTCTCTCCTTTCCACCTCTTCTCTAGATTTCTTTTCTATAGGTTTTGAGAGAAGAAGAAAAATATAATGAACCCTTATGAGGAAAATATCATGAAGTATATCAAAAGTACCCAAACCTCCTAAAATTGTAGGACCTAGGGCTACTCCTAAGTGACCAACTTTCCCACCCCTAAGTCTATTATAAAGGACCTCTGAATCCCACACAGCAAGACCCACTAATTACACACCTCAATTGGTAACTAAGGGCTCTGAGAAGCACTAATCGATGGTGAAATCGTCCTTAGCAACAATGAACTAACCTAGGCAGTTCATTGTATTTCAAATCAATTCATGATGTCAGAAGCATCATGGGGAGGTCATGGGAGGATTCCTATATTTGGAGGCACACATGGAAGGTTGTGTATGGTCTTCCTAACTAGGGTGTCTAGATCTTAAAGATGCTCGTGGAGGTACCTCTTTGGTGCATTGTGAGGCTTAGTAACCATTGATAGGCTCCATAGAACCTTCATGAACATACCATAATAGTTCACTAAGCCTAGAAATATGATGTGCCACTTCTCCTCATCACCAATCACTCTGCTAATGTATGGAACCTGACTTCACAATCCCTTCCCAAAGATCATCTCCGGCCAAGCCAAGATCCTCTTTAGGTTCTGAAATACCATGCGGAAAGGCTAGATCTCTTTGTCGGCACTCTAACGCACGAAAGTGAGGAATAAACCCTATGGTTTACTTCTCCATGGTGGATAGATCTGGCCTCATGATTTTGAAGATGGTCAAGGACTAAATGACCAGACTAACCCTCACATGCATAAACATCAATCACCTAGGAAGGGTAAATAGGTCTTTTTAGTTTTTTGGTGTGCTAGCCAACATGGCGAGCAGTGCTGATTTGGCCAAATCGTAGGTCAAGCCCTACCGCACGTCCAAATTGGATAAGGTAATAAAATATATGACATGTCATGGTATGATTGGTCCATTTATGTTTATTTTAGAATAATTGTAGAAAATAATTGGTAACTCAGATGGAGACAAATTATAATTGAAATTTTATCATGATAAGATGTGGAATATGAATTAAATACGTACAAACTCTAGTTATGCTTAACATCCCAAAAGTGGTGCTATGATGTGTTAAAGTGGTGATTAATAAATGGAAACCCTAGCTTGGATTTTAAAGTGTTGAAAATGTTAAAGAAACTTTCCTTTGTGTTATTATCTAACATTATTGGGCACAAATGAGAACCTAAGGTGATGATGACAATGATAATGAATAATCAGGGTTTCTAATTTGAATAACCATGCATATAAAAAATTAGGGTTGAAGATCATGGCTTGCTATGTGGCTAATGAACTTAATGGAATCTAAGTGATCATAATGAAAGGATATGTTGGATATTGTAGTTAGGGTTCACTTAATGACTAAGTAATGATGAAACTAGAGTTTGTGACCTTATTCCTTACCCAAAACCTAAACCCTAGATTAGGACTTGAGTAGGATTTAACCTATTTAATACGATGGTGATACTTTAGGATTTAGATATATGCATATTAAATGTTGATTGCTTGTATCTATTGATTGGACTGATTGACTTTACTTGAAATATATATTGAATGATAACTACATGGTTCTACAAAAGATATGTGGTTACAATTACGAGTACCTGCAGTACAGTTTGTCAGTGTTTGCCAAGGTTTTCTCAAGGATTAAGAATGGGAGTGGAGTGGGTGATAGAGAAACTCTAATCCTGAATCCAAAACCCTAATCCAAAACCCTAATCCTAGGAAATGGAAGTGGAGTGGGTGATAGAGAAACTCTACCCATATGAACCCTAGTTAGGGTAAGAGGAAAGAGGATATATAAATGGGTTTAGGTGACCTAGTATCCCATGTATGAATGTAGGGAAACACATGCATGATGCATGTGAAAGAATTTGAATATATAGGATAAGCATAAGTAACCAATGGTTATACATGAAAATGAAAATAAAAATATAACTTTCTCATCGCCCTAATGCTATATATCGAGAAAGGGATGAATAAAGAATACCACCATTGGGTGGGTATGCTAACCCTAGTGAGTGGGTAAGATATTGAGACTACCCCCAAAGAGTGGGTATGTTATTGAATGTATCCCCAATGAGTGGGTATACAATTGAAACTACCCCACCAATTGGGTACGCTATTAAAATTACCTCCATGTATTGAGTATGTACCCCAATAAGTGGGTATGCTATTGAGATAAACCCCCAAGGAGTGGTTATGCTACCCCCAATGAGTGGGTATGACATTTAGCTACTCCCAGCAAGTGAGTATGATATTAGGGAAACCCCCATCAAGTGGGTATGGTTAGATATTATACCCAGAGAATGTGTTCATTATTGAAATACCCCCATCAAGTGAGTATGATGTTGTGAGTACCCCCAATGAGTGGGTATGGATGAAGATCATCCCTAGAGAGTGGGTATATGATTGAAATACTCCTAGAGAGTGAGTATCAATACCTCCCAGTAGGAGGGTATACCACAGAGATTGAGCAACTATGGGTTGAGAAGTTATAATCTAAAATGTATGTTCAACATCTTATGGTTTGATAAAAAATGAAAATTCAACTTTTAGGGTTGGTGTCCCTATCTGGGGTGGATTCAACCCAAGAGTGGGAAAGGGACCTATGGGGGAGGCAAAATCCTAAACCATGGGTTTAGGTTGTGGCTAGAGAGCCTAACCTACTCCTATGAGTCAAGAAGACACCCTAGGTTAGGACCTTCCCTAGAAGGGTGAGTTCAAAAACCAATTTCAAAATATAAGGTAACCTAAAGCATGGAAAAATTAAATATGTGATATCTAGATAAACCCTAGGAAGGTAGATCCCTAAGTCAATCCTAAGGTCAAGTAGGGAGCATTAAAGGTGCACAAGACCAGTGAGATTAGGATATTATTGTCCCATGAATGCATAAGACCACAGGGTTAGGAGGTAGCCAACCATGTTTGCCTAAGCTCATAGGTTAATAGTTTGGCCATCTTCATGAGTTCATGAGGCCCAAGGGGTACTTGTGAGAGGCACTCCCTACATGCACAAGGATGTTATCACTCCAAAGGTACATGTACCCATAGAGACCTTGAGGAAATGACTAAGGCTAATGAGACATGAGGTGTAAATGTAGAAGATACAATAAGTCATGTAATAATAAAAACTTAAGGGAGTTATGCACAAACTTAAGATTGAGAAAGGAACTTAACTTCATGAACTATAAGAATAACGTGGAATTAAAATAAAGTATGGTTTGGAGTCATTGTTCAAGTGATTCTACCTAAAGTGTGAAATTTTAAGATAATGTGTAGATATACCATATTTGTTCTTGGAATTGGATGAAATTTATACTTGGGTTGCATCCAAAGACTTATTTCATCCTATTATGAGTGAGAGAGATTGGGTAGACACATGTTATGATTAAAATTGACATATGAGTAAATTGAGATATGAGAATGAATACCCTAAGTTGAGTTTTAATGACATGATTTAGGATTTGAGGTGTTACCTCACCCTTATGTAGAGATAAATGAACAATGGGTTGGAAACCTAGGTGAAAAGTAACCATTAAATGACATTGAAATAAAAATGAAAGTGTAATCACCAAGAGATGATATCATATAAATAGTAAGGAGATGTGTATACCTTTAATTGAATTCAAGTATCAGTCTTAGTCATAACATGTGGAATCTACACATCAATAAAAGTGGTTAGTGATAGCCCAAGTAGGGTTTCTAGCCCTAAGGTTTTGAAACTAAGATGAGTGATCATTCACCTTAACCTTAATAAGTGTGAATTTTGGGGATGAAATTCCTTTTAAGGATGGGTGAATGTAATATCCTGAATTTTGGTATAATTGAATTATATAGAAGTAAGGCATGAAGTGATGAATAATTCCCCAATGGTATTTTTGATAGAATAATAATGTTATTCACTTTATGGCATGGGTACAACCCATGTCCCAAGTGAGACCCATGAGACTATTTTCTTTTCAAATAGGTCTTCCAGGAAAAACTTAAAGAAATAAGAGAGTTTGGGCATAGACAAATAGCAATGTATTTATGAATTGTTGAAAAATAGAAATATGAGATAATATGTAAGTTTCCAAGAGAGAATAAGATATGTGATGTTTTAGATAATGAAAAGAGTAATTATCTAACCATTACCAGAAGAACAATTCTTGAGGCATCAAAATGTGTTATCTAGGCATGTGTTTTGGGGGTAGTTGAGTATATTAACAAATAGTAGAGAATTCTAGAATTTGAGAGAAAAAGAGCTCTCCACGTAGTATGAGTAATGAACTTCAATATTTAACAAAAGATCAAGTTTCATGCATAAAACTTGTTCCAAAATATCTCAAAAATTAGATAAAGGTGGGGAAAGGCATTGGTTAGTTTCCCTACAAATTTGGGATTAAAAGGATATTCTGAGTGACCTAGAGAAATCTTAGAAGGAAGAGGGTTTTAGTTGCAATTAATACATTTGCTCTTATTAGGGAAACCGAGGATCTGATTCCTACTTTATCTCTGGTTGTCCATGCCCCTCTAATCAGTGACACGTGGCTGTGAGTAATGGATCAAGATCAAACAATGATCCTTGTGCCTTGTACCTCATGCCTAATTGGGAAATTGGGAGTAACAGTAGCCCGATATTCTCTCACATATCTCTCTCTCCTTTCCACTCTCTTGATTTCTCTTCCATTGGTTTTGGCAGAGGAAGACGAATATAATGAGCCCTTATGTGGTGAATACCATGAAGTATATGAAAAGTATCCAACCCTCCTAAAAATGCAGGACCTAGGGATATTCCTCGGCGGCCAATTTTCCCATCTCTAAGTCTGTAGAAGATAATCTATGAGGGTGTCGCAATGAGACCAACTAGTTATACCCATCAATTGGGAACTAAGGAATCTCAGCAACACTAATTGATGGTGTGATCATCCTTAGAAATGATGAACTCGCCCAAATAGGTCATTGTGTTTCAAAGCAATTCATGATGTCAGAAGCATCATGGGGAGGTCATGAGAGGATTCCCATCTTTGGAGGCACGCACAGAAGGATGTGTGTGGTCCCCCTAACTCCGATGTTTGGAGCTTGAAGATGCTCACTGGAGGTGCCTCTCTGGAGCATTGTGAGGTGTCATAACTATTTAATAGGCTTTGTAGGACCTTCATGAATCTTCCTCAGTAGTTCTCTAATACTAGAACTATGATGTGCCACTTCTCCTCATCCCGGACCTCTCTCCAACATTGTGGAACCCGATTACCCAATCCCTTCCCACAGATCATCTCTAGACAAGCCAAGAGCCTCTCTGGGTTCGGGAAGACCCAACAAAAAGACTGGAGCTCTTCCTCAGCACTATTATTCATGGAAATGAGGACTCAACCATGTGGTTAACTTCTCCATTGGTGGACAAAGTTAGCGTCGCGAGGTTGAAGATGGCCGATGACCGAATTACCAGACCAATCCTTGCATGCGTAAATATCAATTCACTAAGTAAGGGTAAATAGGTCTTTTTAGCTTTTTTAAGGTGCTAGCTTGCATGGTGTGTAGTGCTGATGTGGTCCTAACTCATTGGACAAACCCTTCCACTCGACCAAACTAGACAAGGTAATATAATTGATGACATGTCATGATAAGATTGGTTTGTTTATGTTTGTATTGGAATAACTATAGAAATAATCGATAACTGAGATGGAGACAAATTATATATGAAATTTGAATAAGAGAACATGTAGAATACAAATAAAATACTTGAAAACTATAATTATGCTTATGGTCCCAAAAGTGGTGCTAAATTTGTTAAAGTGATGACTAAGAAATGGAAACCTCCTAGATTGTATATTAAAGTGTTGAAAATGTAAAACACCTTTCCTTTTTGTTACTATCTAAAGTTGTTAAACATAATGAGAATCTAAGGTGATGATGACAATGATCATGAATACTTAGGGTTTCTAATGTGAATAACCATGCATATAAAGAATTAGGGTTAATGAACATGACTTTCTATGTGGATAATGAACTTAATGGAATCTAAGTGATCATAATGGAAGGATATGTTGGATATAGTAGTTAGGGTTCACTTGATGACTAACATGCGATGGAACTAGGGTTTGTGCCCATATTCCTTACCTAAACCATAGATTAAGACCCGAGTAAAGTTTCATCTAATTAATGTGACAGTGACACTTTAGGATTTACATACATGCATATCACATATTGATTGCTTGGATCTATTGATTAGATTTATTGAATATACTTGAAGTATATATTGCATGATATCTGATGTTTTTTCAAAAGGTACGTGGTTATGATTATGACTACCCACAATATAGTTTTTTGGTGTTTGCCGAGGTTTTCTCGAGGATTGAACAATTAATCTATTGGATGTTTATTTACATTCTGATTAGTTATAATGCCACTATGAGTATCACATAAAGGAATAATATGTGAAGAAAATGTCAATTCTTATTTGCAAGTAATTGATTAAATATATGTTATTTTGTACTTGCACACTTTTGCATGCAACCCAGATACACTGTATAGAAATATACTAAGCTGCAATTTTATTTCACAATGTTTTAGGTTCATGCTAAATATATGATGAATAGATGAAATTTCCTAAAGACATTAAAGATAATTTATAAGGAGGATTGGATAGATACTTATTCTCATATGTACAGTTCTGATGAAAGAAATTCATGTAAATCCTTATTGGAGCATCTTGTAAAGAATATTTGAATTAATGAAAATTATTTGCTATTATTTGTGATTTGGTTAAATATGGATATTTGAGAATTTTAGGTAATGACTCTCAACTTTTTGAGTTTTTCTTAATTAGGAAATGCTCAAAAGTGAGGTCATTACAAGAACCCACTTCAATTGTAAAAACTAAAATTTAGAATAAATTTTTTGGTTCAAGCATGAATATGTCTGTGGTTTTAAACATATCATTCACAATCCTACTGATGATTGAGAACATAACTTTGTAATAAAATCCAAAATTTATTGGGACTAGAGATAGTCATATGTGAGATAAGCAAGATATTTATATCCTATTATTTAAGGTTGACATTCCTGTCATTTGTTTAACCATGCAAATTTTCACCCAAAATGCAAAAACCTATTATAATATATTATGATGATCATGTCTAATTGGCAACCTATGATGGTTTTCAATCATGGGACTCAATTTCAAACCACACATACACACATTTCTTGATTTACCACCCACCTAGGCATTGAGCCTCTACCACAAATATAGGAGGAAGGGAGAAATCATTATCTCTTCGTTCCATGTGTTGGGTGACTTTCACATTTGTTACTTCAAAGATACACTCCTTGTATAATACATGTGACTTACATGTCTAAAGGAATACCCCTAGATAGGCAATGGACATATATTATGTGTGTAGAATGCTTCACTATTAGGGTTATTATAATCAACATCACATATTTTACCTATATTAACATATATTATTCGTGTGGGTGGATTAGAGGTTCGAGGAGTATTTTGGGGCTAGCCTCCACTCCCCTAATAGATCAAAATACATAGATGTTCATATGAAACTCAAATACATGACATATATCTATATTTTCAAAATGTTGACAAATATATTTTGGCTTCATTGGTGTGTTCCTTTCAACTCTAGATCCATTGTGCGGGTTTGAATCCTTGTTACTATATATTATATTTCTCAAAAACAAAGAGCGGGTTGTAGAGAAGTTACTATAGTTATTACCAATATGAGAATTTTGTTGTTATAAACGTATGCTAGATATGCAACAAGTTAAAATTATTTGCATAGATCATGTTGACTTACTTTTTTATACTCAACACTAGTGATTTAGGTTCAACTATGTGGAATATCTTTACTTGGAAAAACAATGAAAAGTTATTATAAAGGTGAGAGTTTTTTCACAATAAGCATTAGTTGGATACATAATATGACAAATTATTACAGAATCTAAGCATAGAAACAAATATATGATAATCATTTTGTTTGTGTACTTTCTATCATTAGTTTGTAGTATTTTGGAGTAGAGAGTTTTTGAGAAGCTGTGTTCAGTTGATGTAATAAGAATTTGTTGTTATCTTGATAATCTTACTATCTTCATGTCGTACTTATTTTCTAAAATTTTGGATCAAATATTGGGAAGAACGTCTTCACTAGTCTTTCTATATAGTTTGGTTTCCGTTCACTAATGGTTTGACCTTTTTCCTTATATATTGTGAGTAGTTTCCAGGATATGGTTTTATTTAAATTGTACTTTTATCATTTATTTTTGTTTACTCATCAATATAAACCTTGATTTGCATTCGGCTATCAACATTTTATTTTGACTTGGTTTTATTTAAATATAAATTCAAATGATAATTTAGTCAATATAAAGTGATATTTTTTCATATATATTGTTTACTTTTTGAAAATACAACTCTTTATAATACAAATGAAATATAAAGTACATGCTTAATATTCTAAATTACTATAATGGCCCTAATTACATACAAAATTCACAAATTGAATTGACAATCAAGATAAAAAAATGTAAAGAACCTAGTCAACTCTAGTTCAAATCCACGTCAAGGTTGTTATAAATTGAAATAGTAAAATGACCTCAATTTCATATGAGAATTGATACAATGAATCATTTTAGGTAAGGGTTAAAATTATGGCCAGTAATGTTATAAAATGTGTCTGTCCAACAACTATTACTTTTCTATTATTATATATTATAATCAACTTGATCTTTTAGGTTAAGAATCGGGTTAGGTACAGGCATAGACAACATTAATTTTTTACTAGTATTACACACAATATTCTTAGTAAGTGTCAACTACAAAAATATTATATAGTTTTTGATATATAATGTTAGTTCAATAAATAGTTTGAGCAAAAACTTTGATAATGAACCGTTTAAGTGAGCTCCTTGTTGCAACTTCTAAAATGTATTACTAATTATAGTTTATTTTCGTATATGTTACAAAAGTGTCTTACTCGTTATATAACGTGTCACTATACCCTATATTTTAGTAATGAAATTTGAATCCCCAACTTGATACTATATTGACCACAGAAAGTGTTGAATAGACTGGATGCTAGATTCACGAGGAATTTAAGACCAACCATAACATGTTTTCTATTATAATCACTTATCAATATCATGAAATAGATAAGAACACCATAGTCAACAATGAGATACATGAAAGTATAGATAAAAGGTTATGCGCACCAAAAATCACCATGCAAACCAATCACCCACCAGGTGCCCCTCACTCCTCTCCACCTACCCATTGGTCTCCCACTCCTCTCCACTAGTCTGTCGATCTCAACGATAGTCCCCTAATCTCCACCTATAATCTGGTCCTCACCAACTGTCTGCCACTCTTTTATCTATTTTTTCCTTTTTTCAGAGAAAAATAAAAGATGATGGAAGTGAAGGAGAAAAGAGAGAAGAGTAGGGAAGTAATGAGAAGAGGAGAAGTTGAGGGAAGTAATGAAAGCATGAGGAGAGGAGGGAATTAATGATGGAAGAGGTAGAAGTAATGAGTGGAGGAGAGATGGGGGAAGTAATGAGAGGAGAGGCGAGGGGGGAAGTAGTGAAGAAAATGTAAGGAAATATGAGGAAAAGGAAGAGAAGTAATGAATAAAGAGGAAGGAAGTATGAAGAAATGAGAGGGAAGTAAAGAGTATGTGCACTTCACCATTTTCCAAGTCATCATTTTTGGGCACTTTAGCCATTTTTGGGGGCGAATAGGCTCACCATTTTTTGGGTATGTATTCACCATTTTGGGATTTTTAGGCATTTATGGGTGCATATTCACCATTATTGGGCTATTTTCTCTCTTTGTACGTGTATGTCCAAAGTAATATGTGCTTACTTGTTAAGAATATGTTCATCATTTTTTGACACATATTCACTATTTTTGGGCACTTCTATCCATTTGTGGGTGCATGTCCAAAGTAAGCATTTATTATAAAAAAATATGTGCCTAATAATTGACAATAAATATTAGTTTGTGTGTGTGGTTCTACCCCCATTATGGAAAACACTCTTCTAAAAATGTGTATATGTGTCTATGATACATGACTATGCACCTAATTATCTCGATACACACACCTAGTTATTGACCACAACACACATATCGATACCTTTGAGTAATGTGTGTTCACCTATTATAGAGGAATACATGCCTACTTATGTAGAAACATATTCCTACTTATTGACCATGACACACATTGATTTATTGATCGGTGGGTCTACATTTTGACAATACGTATTGATTTGTGTGTCTATTACATGTGGATGTGCACCCATTATGGAAAAAACTCACTTATCAAGTGTATATGCCCCTACTTATCTAGATAGACGCACATACTTATTGACCACAATAGACATTGATTTCTTTGTTTTTGTATGAGCCCATTATTGCTAGCATGTGTTCGAATATGTGTATATACACTTTTGTAGATGAATACACACCCACTTATGTGGACACACACACCTACTTATTGACAACACACATACTATAGATGAAAATGTGCCAATTTAATGATTTGTGTGTAGATGTGTGTCCATTATGTCCAATGTGTTCCCAAATATCTGTACATACAATAATTGTAGATTAATACACATCCATTTATATGTCCAAATATGCTGAAGTATGAGTGTCTATTATGGGCTAACACACACCCAAATATGAGTATGTGAGATTATTGTTGATGAATACACACCCGTTTATATGCCCAAAAATGTTCAATAGGCTCCTTTTATAGTTAAAATGTGCCTAAACATTTTGATTATGCACCTATAGTATAAACACACCCAAATATGTTGACTATGCACTTATTATGGGTAGTGAGCGCCTAAAAAATACATGTCTAAACACTATACATTACTTAGATAAATACACACCTTGTAATGTCTGAGCCCACTGCCCTAGACTCTAGTAGAGTTTCAAGAATGACGAATGGCCCCATAGACCACCACTAGCCTCAACTTCACACTTTGTCCTCACTCACACGTAAGCCAGGATAAACCTCCCAATTGGTCACCCATCCTAGTACTACTCTGGGTTGAGTGTACTTAACCACATAGTTCTTTAGTGATGGGCTCCATGAAAAGGAGGTGCACCTTGGAGATTAGGTAGTCCAATCATTCCATTTAAGATTATTTTATATAGCACCTCAAATCCTAGGATGTTACAATCTCCCCCACTTAGACTCTAGACGTCCTCGTCTAGGCTCAACCATATGGCCTCATAATGTCTCCCTATTCTAGTGTAGACTGAGAATGACACACGTACACCCATATCCCATCTACGGCTACTGGTGCACGAGTGACTCAATCAACTAGGATAGACTTTTTCAACATCCTAAACCACACATCTTAAGACTGACATGTCATACCCACGTGGGTCCCACCTACTGGAGGGGTTCTAGCTCGAACACCATTTATAATGCTTGGGCTAACTGCCTAACACTCTAATAGAGTTTCAAGAATGACGAATAGCCTCACTGACCATCACTAGCCTTAACTGCACATTTTCCCTCACTCATATGTAAACTAGGATAAACTTCATGACTGGTCATCCATTCTAGTACTACTATGGGCTAAGCACACTTAACCATAAAATTCTTTAGTGATAGGTTCCCTAAAAAAGAGGTGCACATTGGTGATATGTATAGTCCAAGCATTCCATTTAAGATCATTTTATCTAAGGTCTCAAATCCTAGGATGTTACACACCTTATTTGGATGTATACTCGATGCTTATTTATCAATAATAGACTCACATATTCATGAAGAATAAGAGCGTGTACTTTATATGTATTTGGCCTATTAATGTTAAATTTGAGCCTACTTTTGATCAATTTGTGTCCATTTAGATTCTTTTGACACTCATTTTTATAGGGTTGTTAATGGGGAGGGTATTACCCATTTATCCTTTATCCATACCTTGTAGGGTAAGGATAAGGATAAACATTTTAGTTACTCGTCCCTTATTTACCCTTTCTCCATTTCCCTACCACGTGAAAAGGCAAAGATAAGGGATGGACATTATCCATACCCTTTCATCCTTTTATCCACATTTATTTAACAAGAATATATAATTATATTGAGGCTTCTAGTTAAATTTTTACCCTATTTTGGGGGTTACAGCTTGCCTCCCACCCCCACTCACACCTCAATTTCTTGTAGTGTATTATTATTCAGTGTTGAACCAGTTAGCATGGACGCAAAAAATGGGAAAAGAATGGTGACACGCTCCCTAAGCATCTTCTCTACATGCTTAATCATATGATTTTTTTCTTACCCATGTTTTGAAATTTTCTCGACATCCCTTTTGTGGCCGCATTCCTCATCTTTATCCCATGAGAAGTAAGTGGTTGTTGTTGTGAAGACCAGTAGTGTCGAGAAAATTCCCTACAGAAGTTGAGGCGACATAATAGTTCAACCCCTTTCACATAAAATTTTTTACTTGGTCCTTTTTGGAGTGTGAAATCAATAAGAGAGCTTCCTGAATCTGCTAAAATATAACAACATTGACTTGAAAAGAAAAAGATGCTTTATTTTTATTCTTGGACCAATGTATAAACATATTAAGCAAGTATAAACATTAGTTTATTTATATTCACATTTGTGAAAATGCAAATCAAGAACGATGTGACTTAATTTTTATCACCCTAGGCACCACCTTTAAATAAGTTAACCTTTTTTTATAAAATTCATTTTATATTGAAATTATCCATTTACCCTTTACCCTCTCTGTTTACCTTGTGGGAAAGAGGGTAAGGGTAAGGGGAGGATAAGTGGATTGCTGAGAAGAGTAATTATCCTTACCTTTATTTGCTACTCTCTCGGAATAAGGGTAAGGGTGGAGCCTTACCCTCCCCATACCCTCTCTATTGACAACCCTAATTTTTTGTCACCCAATATATATTTGAACATTTGCATCCATTTTTGATCAATTTGTGCCTATTGTTGGTCCTTCGACGCTTGTTTTTATTATTTTGACATCTACTTTTTGTTACTCAATATATGTTCGAACACTATGCACTCCTTTTACTTTTTGTTACTCAATATATGTTTGAACACTATGCACTCCTTTTACTTTTTCCTCTTTTTTTAAAGAAAAACAGAGAGAAATATTATTTAGCCCGCTCTCTGATGCAGGTTATAATTGGGTCAACGGATACATCAATATCAAGATTGAGCCAAACAGGCTTAGTTCTAAGGTACAAAGCTCACTACCAGTTTAGGACCATTACTAAGAAGCCTTTTCAGTCTGGTGATGTGGGGTTTCAGGTTTAGAGGTGGAGTAGTCTCTGACTCCAGCAGCTGAATAGCTAGTTGAGAATCCGAGAGAAGATGTCAGCTACTCCAGTTCTCGTGTCTGATCAAGGTAACCGCAATGAAGATAGCCTGCAATTCAGCTTCAAGTGCTCTAGTTGCTATGGATTGTTCACCTAAGCCTCTGCAACACCTCCCTCTGTGATTGATGACATGAATACCAACACCCGAGGGTGTGGAGGGGTTGATATAGGAAGCATCTATGAAGACAAAGTGATTACAATGATGTGAGATAGAGGTCGGGAAGCCAGCTTTGGTTACCCTACCAGGAACGATATCCTTAGGGAGGTTAGCGATAGTGGCCACTCTCGCTTTGATGAAGCTAGCAATCGTTTTAGGATCTTTCTGGGCACCCTGGTGAAGACGATCCATGCGGAAGGACCAAATGTGCCAGCACGCAATCGCTGTGGTAATGCGAGTATGCGGGCCACTAGAAGGACCTTGCAGAACGAAGGAAATCCATTCATTTTTAGAAAGGAGGAAGTGATACTGATCGACGTCAAGGGCCTTCCATGCGGCTTTACTATCACAGCAGTCCCTTAGAGCATGCAGAAGAGTATCGGTGCAATTGTTACAGATCGCACATTGAGGATCAACCTCGAAGTGACGTCGAAACTTCTCTTCATTCGTGAGCAGCACACGATGAAGGAGGAGCCAAAGAAAGGTATTAAATCGAGTAGGTAGAGAGCTATCCCAGGCCAAAGACCAGTTATCAGCTGTCTCCACTTCCCTACCCTGCCTAGCCCAGGCGTATGCCGACTTCGAGGTAAGCTCACCAGAATCGTCTAGAGACCAACTCCAGATATCCTCCCCATTGTCGAAGTCAGGGGGAGGGATGGCATTGATGATAGGCCAAGCTGCGCTCGGAATGTAATGGTGTATAAAATCCCAGTCCCAGGTGTCCTTTGAAGGAGACATGGAAGCCACTGTCAACTCGAACAGATTGACTGGAGGCTGGAAATTGGGGGCAAGATCCTGGATTGAGTGCCCCATGAGCCAATTATCTTTCCAAACGTTGGTTGTGTTGCCATTGTTGACGACCCAGCGAATCAGAAGCTGGACTGAAGGAAGATGTTTTCTGATAAAACCCCAGGCTGAGGAGCTGGGTTTGTTCTTGAAGGTCCCTGATCGCATATACTTCTCGGACATGATACGCACACAGAGTTTGGAAGGGTGGTTCATGAAGGTCCAGACGTTCTTGAGCATTAAGGCTTCATTCTGGTCCCGAGCATCCTTTATGCCTAGGCCACCTTTCTTTTTGCTAGAGGTGACTTTCTTCCAAGAAACCAAAGAAGCTTTGTTGTGATCCCAGTTACCACTCCACAGAAAGCGCCTGATGTGGCGATTGATCTCATCACATAGAACTGGTGAGAGTCGAACTGTCTGCATAGTGTAGGAGGGGAGCGCCTGCAGGGTAGAGCGAACAAGCGTGATGCGGCCTGCAAGGGAAAGGTGACGCATGGTCCATCTATTCATGCGGTCCCCGATTGAGCTTAATAAGGACGCGTGAGTGGCTTTATTAACCCGGTGATGGAGGATTGGAACACCAAGATACTTCCCCAAATCATCGGTCCATTGAAAATTGAGTTGCCTGCTTATCGATCTCTTCTCAGGAATAGGTGTGTTGGCACTGAAGAAACAGTGAGATTTTTCCCACGAGATTGACTGGCCTGAGGCTGCCGCGAAGCGACGCAGAATCCTGCTCATGGTTCTAGCCTGAGTAGGTGAGGCTTCCCCCATAAGGAGGATGTCATCAGCAAAGAAAACATGGCTGAGAGGGGTGCCACCCCGAGTGAGAACAAGAGGTTTCCAGGTTCCGTCTTCAACTGCAAGAGAAATAGCCTGACTCAAACGCTCCATACAGAGGACAAAGACGTAAGGGCTAATGGGGTCGCCCTGTCTGACTCCTTGGGAGGATTTAAAGGGCTTTAGAGGGACACCTTCCCACAGAATAGATGTCGAACCTTGGGTGATGATCTGCATGATAATACTACAAATGATCGGGGGTAGGCCCGTGCGATTGAGCGTATCACTGATAAAGTCCCAATGCATCCGATCAAAAGCTTTGGAAAGATCGAGCTTCACACAGAGCATTCGCTTCTTGGTAGATTTGGCCCTCATGGAGTGAATCACTTCTTGAACAAGAAGAATGTTGTCGCTGATATTACGACTAGGGATAAAGCTAGACTGCGTAGGAGAAATCCACGAGTCCAGAAACGGTTTGATGCGTTCAACCAGCATTTTAGAAACTAGTTTGAAGCATCCATTCGTTAGAGAGATGGGTCGCAGGTCACTGCAGCATTGCGAGACCTTGATCTTTGGTATGAGAACCATGTTGGCATCAGCTAGAGAGGAATCAATTTTCTTGGTAGCAAAAATAGTGTTGACAGTGCTTGCTATAGAAAATTTGATGGTGTCCCAGTTGGACTGCAGGAATTCGTTGTGTACACCGTTTGGACCCGACGCCTTGGAGGGTGACATCTTGAAAAGGGTGGCTCTAATCTCCTCTATCTCCGGCATGGCCTCCAGCTTGAGGTAGTCGGCGGTCGTAATCGCGGGGAAGACACCTGGGTAAGCAGAGATGTCCGCCGCTGAAGGAGTATCTATGGCTGTCAGGAGGGATTTAAAGTAATGTAAAACCATGTTGCGGATCTCCGTCGAAGAAGAAATCCAGGTTCCATCTGCGTCCTTCAGTTGGGTGATCTTGTTGGCGTGACATCTAGCCTTGACCACAGACTGGAAGAAACGGGTATTATTGTCCCCGTATCTAAGCCAGTCGATGTGCGCCTTTTGCTTCCAATCAGCCTCCTCCCGCATGAGGAGCGTGGTGTATTGTTCCTGGAAGGCAATGGATTTATCGGAGAAGATATTGGGTGTGGAGAGGGATTGTACCCGGCATCGCTCAATGCGATATAGTAAGGTCCGCTTCTCCTTGTGATGTTGCTTCAGCCGTTTATCCTCCCAGCGCAAGGCAGCCTTACTGAAAGAGGAAAGGGCGTCCTGGAAATTGGCTAATTGGTCCCAAAGAGGAAGAAGGCAGGATTTGAAGCTAGGAATCAGGCGCCAGCTTGCTTTTGTCTTGAAGACCTTGGTCTGAGAAGATGATTTGCTCGTCAGTTTGGTGAGGATGGGGTGATGATCGGATTCAACTCGAGGAAGAGTGACGACAGAAGCTTCCGGGAAGAGGTCAAGCCATTGCTCATTGGTTACAACCCTATCTAGTTTTTCCTACAGATTGCCTTTCCGGAAAGTGTAAGGGTGGCCACTAGCCTTGATCTCAAGCAGGCTGCAATTGAACAGGCAGTCGTTAAAGTGACTGCTAGCATTCTTGTCAAAGAAACTACCCCTGGACTTCTCGGAGACATCCAACATTGTGTTGAAATCCCCCATAACAGCCCAAGCCGAAGAAATAGAGGATGAAAGCTCTTCCAATCTGCGCCAAAGATGACGACGCTTGATTGGGTGTGGGCTGGCATAGACAACAGTAAGAAACCAGCTATTATCCACCCGACAGTGAATAAATTGTTGATCAGAATCTCGATCTGGCACTTGGTATTGTCCCAAAGTAACCAGATGCCACCGGAGAAGCCAAGTGCTTCAACCCGGTGGGAGGAGGGGAAGCCAATCCGTTTGATAACATTCTCAGCTATAGGACCGCTACATCTGGGTTCCAGTATAGCTAAGATTTGGAGGTTGTGAGAACGCTTAAGGTCTTTGATAATGGGCAGTTTTCCTTTAGGACTCGCATCTTGAACATTCCAACAGCAGAGCTTCATTAAGATCACATCCAGAGGGTGGGTGACTGGAGGAAGATCAAATGATGACAGCTAGCAGTCCAGTCAAATGCTCGTTGTCATTCGCAGTGAATTGCATCGTGGCATCAGCCTCATCCGGGGGTCCGGTTCTTTGAAATCGAGAGATCTTGCAGTGGTGGTAGAAGTTTCTGGAGCATCAACTCCATTGGTAGGATCCGACCGTCCTTTCTTCCGGACCCTGTCAGGGCTGCCGACGGTCTGGTAAATAATCCTCCGGTTCCTCAGCATTACTCCACCTGGGCCAGCACAGGGGGGGGGGAATGCGTTGGGAGTCCTTGCCCGGTGGCTGGTTGGCTCCAAAGTGGAAACTTAGGCCCGAGGTGTCGACCTGCTCTCGGCCTACACACGTTTCATCATCGTGGAGGATGACAGCAGTGTCTGGTGTCGCGCCTTGTTTAGGGTCGGAGACTGAGATAGGTTGCTGCTGGGCGGAAGGCGCTTTGCCCTTTGCCTTGTTCAATTGGCGTTGTTTCTTCTTGTTCACAACAGTCTCCCACTCTCCTTCGTCTTCGGAGATAGGAGGGGCGTCCAGCTTGGAGTCTGTCGTCTTAGCTTGTGGATTGCCTTTGATGGAGTCTGTAGATTTGCCTTTTTCTTTCTCAGCCGGTTTGCGCCGAGTTGGCTTCTGGGCGTGGATGTCCAGGGTATATTTGACGCTGGGCATGGGAGCCGGGGTAGAGGAAGTAGCAATATCCGAAGCGTGGGTTACTACGTGGATGCAATCAGCGTCTGCGTGACCGAGACGTCCACACTTCATGCAAACCAGGGGTAGGTTTTCGTATTGGAGGCAAAAATGTTCATTATTGATGACGACAACTGGGAGAAGAGGTTTCTTCGTCTCGACTTCCACTGCAACTCGAGCAAATTTTCCGCGGTTTCCTAACTCCGTGTTCGAGTCTACTCTGATCGTCTTCCCCACCAGATCTCCGATCATGGAGAGTAACTGGTTCTGATAGAGAAAGACCGGTAGATCTGCAATACGCAACCAAACCACGAGCTTGCGCGGGATGGGATCTGAAGGACGGAAAGAAGGAGACCAAGACTGGACCGAGAGGTAGTTTCTGAATACCGTCCAGGGTCCGCCAGTCATTGCCGTGAGGTAGTCGTCTTGGTTCGCAAATTGAACGATGTAATAGCCCTGCTCAAGGTCGATCACGCGGAAGTGTTCCTTGGGTGACCACAAAGTTTTGATTTTGTTAACCAGGGTTTGAAACCCTAGGTTGATGCCGATTGCTTTAACCACGACAGCGTGCTGGAACGATGCTATGAGCGGTTGGATGGCGTCGGGCTTGACGGAGATTGCTGGTAGTGGGCCGTTCAAATCTACAGATATGTCGTCCGCCTTCAGTAAATCTGGAGAGGTAGGATTTAGGTATGACAAGGAACCACAAAGTTTTCCTTTGTAGGAGGAATCGGCCTCCTTTGTTGCACTGTCACTCGTCATCATGGGATCAGACAGAACGTCTGTGTGCTCATGGCTTGCAGGTTCGAAGGGCTCTGGCGGCCTATTGTGGTGTGGAAGGCCCCTGCCGCCACGGCCTCCGCCGCGGCCGCCACCACGGCCAAACCCTACCGAAGCCGTCAGAAACCTTTCTCCTTTTACTTTTTCCTCTTACTTCACTTCTCTGATCTTCCATCATCACTTCGTTCCTCTTGTCTTTTTACTTTCCTCGTCGCTTTCTTTTTGTATATTTATTTTTGAGTTAGTGTGTTAGTGAGAAAATAAATATTATTCTCAATATCATCTTTTTTCAAAATTATATCAACATTGGTCTTTGAAATGTATTCTTATGAAGAATCTAAATTTTTTTATTTCATCAAAAAATTCATTAAGGATTAGAATTTATAAATAAAATAAATTTCTCTTCATCACATCACTTCCATCTACCACATAATTATTCTCATATTTACATTTTGTATTATTTTTGTTAAGAATATATCAACATGAGTCTTGTTGAATTGTATTTTCTATATAAAAATCTATTAAATTTATTTTGTCAAAAAATTTATCATAAATTAATAATTATAAGGAAAATAATTTGCACACTCATCACATCAGTTTTACGTACCACCTAATAAATGTCCAGCCATGTCACACTCTTAAAACCACCTTTCTCCTTGCAAAGATTCACTTTTTTTTACAAAACCACCCTTAAAGCGTGAGAAGCACATCACATACTGACGCGTGTGCCAATCAGTTTCGATAGGTAAAAGAGAGGGTGTAGGGTAATACTGCCTCGCTGCGTGCCGTAGAAAATATGTATATTAGGGGCAGTTTGGGAGGTGCATTTCAAGGCAATATTGTAATTGATTTCTGTATTTTAAAAACTATGCTTACAAATACTTTGTTCGGATACCTAAGTACGTAATTGTCAAATGTCGGCAGTCTAAGGCCTGGTATTTCCACATTATATCCACGGTCTTATCAAAGGCCACCAAAATTGGCGGGTTTTGGAATACCACAGGTCGACATTGGTTTCCGACTCCCCGACACCCCCTTTTCCTCATTCACCCCTCCCCTCGACTCCTCCGCCTCTTGTACGCCCTCCCTAGTCGTGCCACCTCTATGAAGAAATCTGAAATCTACACTGCTGTGAATGTTCTTGCTGTAGCTGCTCATCGTCCAGTAGTTGAGAACACAGCTCGACGCTTGCTCTGCACCTGCCACCTCCACCATCTCTGCGGCAAGGAATGGACGATGCAGAACCTCCTCGCAGCTCTACCTTTGCACAGGATCCCCCTTCAGGCGAGGAATTCCTTCTTGGCTCGACAGAGCACTCGTGGCCGAGGTATGATATGACGTGCTCGTATCGGATTGACTTTTTGTATGGCGTTCTCCAAGGAAGCAAGGACCGGATGAATGCTAAAGGGGAGGCGTCGAGGTCCATTGACTTGCCGGTGAAGATGCTCTGCTTCAGCAGTGCACAGCGAGGCTGATGACTCGGAAGGACCCTTTGTTAATTCATCCAGACGATGCGATTTGCAGTTCAGGCATTTTCTAATTACTCCACTTGAAATACCGGAAGTGAAAACTACTGTTGTGATAAGAAAATTGTCACCCAACCCTTAATATATGTGGATGCTGCAGCTTGGGGGGGCGCTCAACTATAGAGAAGAGATGGGGTATACTGGGCATTATCCTACGTACTCCATTCTTCTTCCAAGATGCCAACCCAGCGATCATTCGAAGCATCAGTCGTCTTCAAGACTCATGTTAATTGATTCATTCATTCTCCCAACCACGACATTCTTGACAAAGTAAATCTCCAGCCTCTTCATCAGTTATTTAAGCGTGGTCTGTGTGGTAACTTTTGGAACACCAGTAATCTCTAAACCGTTACAAGTATCATTTGAGTAATTTTACGGAAGGCAGGTTGATGTCTGTAACAGCGCCGGTGAAGAAAAAGAAATGATGAAAAAATTGCAGAGAAAGGGGGCAGTTCTCTGTCCCCTGATTTTGGGGTGATCAGAGAAGCATCCGCTTTCGGCCAAGTCTAGTACTATGTGGTAGCTAAGAGTTTTGAATCTGAAATAATTTCCACTTGTTTACATGGCAACTGCCAGGATTTTAAATGAGATCGTCTAAACTCAACGTGGTTCGTGTCATGAATATAAGGAGCAAATCTCATTGTAGTTTATCTGCTGTACGAAACCATCAGTTGCCCAGTGAAATCTGGGATGCTACGTTACGTGTCCAGTCACTAATCCTTGAATGTTGAATTAGGCACGCTTTTCCTGCATCTACTTTCATAATTTTAAAAAGCTGCATATGTAATCAAACCATTCCTAAAAGTATTTGAGTTTAACTTACGCGAGGTTGGAATGGAAGGTTTGCACGCGCTGTAAAAACGCCTTCCCAACACGGGTCCAGTTTTACTTTTTTTTTTTGGAAAAAAAGATAAACCCATTGTTTTGTTTATAACTTTCACCCTAAAATGAATTTTAAGATGAAACAAAATATATCAGATTTGTTATAAAAATTACATTCAAACAAGGCTAATATTGACATATTTAAAAAATAATAATAAATAAGTATTATTTGTATATTTTTAAAAATATGCACATAAATAACAAATTGACAAAAATGTTAGCATAATGCATTTAATATTTGTAGAAAAGCACCCAATTATAGTGATAATGTGTAATCATGAGCTGTCTATAAAATAATGTCCAATTATGGTGTTAATGCGCTCAATTATAGTGTAAATGAGTGTACTTCTTAAATGTTGTGCATAAATAGTAAATTAGTACAAATTTTAACATAATATGCCTAATATTTGTAGAAAAGTGTGCAGTTATGATGCAAAGGCGCCTAATTATAGTGTGATTAGCACAAATATTAACATAAAGTGCCGAATATTTGTAGAAAAGTGCCAAATTATGGTGTGAATGCGTCTACTTCTTAGATGTTGTGTAGAAATAGTAAATTAGCACAAATCTTAACATAAAACACTCACTATCAGTAGAAAATCGTCCAATTATGGTGTGAATGCACCTACTTTTTAGTTGTTGTGCATATATAACAAATTAGCACAATTCTTAACATAATGCACACAATATTTGTAGACAAACACCCACTTATGGTGTGAATGCCTCCGATTATGGTGTGAATGCGCCTACTTCTTAGATGTTGTGCAAATATAACAAATTAGCACAAATTTTAACATAACACGCCTACTATTAGCAGAAAAGCGCCAAACTACGATGTGAATGTGCCCAATTATGGAGTGAATGCACCTACTTTTAGATGTTGCACATATATAACAGATTAGTACAAATCTTAACATAATGCATCCAAAATTTGTAGAAAAATGCCAAATTATGGTGTGATTGCGCCCAATTATGATGTAAATGCGCATACTTCTTAGATGTTGTGAAAAAAATAGCAAATTAGCACAATGTATGGCAATGCGCCTACTTGTATGATAAATGCGCCTACTTGTGTGGTAAATGCACATACTTATCTGGTAAATGTGTCTACTTGTATTCATGAATGTATAACTTTTTATTGAATGCGCCCACTTATGACAAATGTTCCTACTTGTGTAACAAATGTGCCTACTTGTGTGGCAAATGCGCCTACTTATCTTGTAAATGTGCCTACTTGTATTGTCATGAATGCACAAATTTTGATTGAATGTGTCCACTTATGACAAATGTGCCTACTTGCATGACAAAATCCGGTAAATGCACCTACTTATCTGGTAAATGAGCATACTTGTATTGTCATGAATGCACAACTTTTTATTGAATGCACCCAATTATGATGCAAATGCGTCCAACTATGGTGTGAATGCGCCTACTTCTTAGAGTATGTGCATATATAACAAATTAACACAATGTATGGAAAATGCGCCTACTTGTATGGCAAATGCGCCTAGTTGTGTGGTAAAAGTGCATACTTATCTAGTAATGTGCCTACTTGTATTCATGAATGCACGAATTTTGATTGAATGCACCCACTTATGGCAAATGTTTCTACTTGTATAGCAAATGCACATACTTGTGTGGCAAATGCGCCTACTTATCTGGTAAATGTGCCTACTTATATTGTCATGAATGCACAACTTTTGATTGAATGCGCCCACTCATTGAAAACGTGCCTACGTGTATGACAAATGTGCCTACTTGTCTGGGACATGCACCTACTTATCTAGTAAATGTGCCTACTTGTATTGTCATGAATGCACACCATTTGATTGAATGCGCCCACTTTTGATTGATTGCGCCCAATTATGGTGTAAATGCACTCAATTATGATGTCAATGCGCCTACTTCTTAGAGTATGTGTATAGATAGTAAATTAACACAATGTATGGCAAATGCGCCTACTTGTATGGCAAATGCACATATTTGTCTGACAAATGTGCATGCTTGTGTGGTAAATGCGCCTACTTGTATTGTCACGAATGAACAACTTTTGATTGAAGCGCTAACTTTTGATTGAATGCGCCTAATTATAGTGTGAATGCACCTACTTCTTAGATGTTGTGCATAAATAGAAAATTAGTACAAATCTTAACATAATGTGCCAAATATTTGTAGAAAAACGCCCAATTATGGTGTGAATGCACTCAATTATAGTGTGAATGCACGTACTTCTTAGAATATGTGCATAAATAGTAAATTAGTACAAATCTTAACATAATGTGCCTAATTTTTGTAGAAAAAACCCAATAATGGAGCGAATGTGCCCAATTATGGTGTGAATGTGCCTACTTCTTACATGTTGCGCAAAAATAACAAATTAACATAAATTTTAACATATGGTGATGCAATAATTATGGTGTGAATGCCACTACTTCTTAGATTATCTGCTGAAATAATAAATTAGCACAAATCTTAACATAATACACCTAATATTTGTAGAAAAGCGCCCAATTATGGTGTGAATGCGCGCAATTATGATGTGAATGTGCCTATTACTTAAAGTATGTGTATAAAGAGAAAATTAACATAAATCTTAACATAATGCGCCCAATATTTGTAGAAAAATATCCAATTGTGGTGCGAATGCGCTCAGTTATGGTGTGAATGCGCTTACTTCTTAGATGTTGTGCATAAATAATAAATTAACACAAATCTTAGCATAGTGTGCATTATATTTGTAAAAAAATGATCAACTATGGTGATAATGTGCCCAAATATGATTTGAATGTGCGTATTTATTAGATGTTGTGCATAAATAATAAATTAGCATATCTGCACCTAATATTTGTAAAAAATGTGTATATCATTTTTTTCAAAGTATATCAATATTGGTCTTGTTAGATTGAATTTTTTGTAACGAGTCTAATGATTTTTATTTTGTCCAAAAATTATTTACGAATCAAAAGTTATTAACAAAAAATGAATTTTAAACTCTTTTGTCTGCACCTATACACATGACAAAAAAAGAAGCAAAGTGGGGCCTGGCTGAAAAATACCACCCCAGCCCAGCGGTTTTCCACTTTACCGCCTGCGTTCATCAAGGCTTGTACACGTCAAAGTAACATTTTCGTTTCAATAATGATGCGGGCAATCGAATCGAAACACGTGGTTATCATCATGAATATAAGGACGGTGTCGACGTGTTAGTGTTATCCTGAAATAATATTTTTCTCTGGCTGTGACTTTCAGTACTCCTGAGCTTGAGGATAATGCCGGCTATTAGTAATAAGTCAAATAGTACAATACCAAATCCAAGTTGATATGCTTTAGTAGGACGCGATAACTGGCTCGTCATTAATTTAGACAAAGAAAAGGTAAAACACGCCATGTATGAAACTAATCTAAGTTCCATCTGTTGGCTTGCTGAAATGTAATGATTGATACCGCAAGGCGCCCCTGGCTCAGTGTTTGTGAACTCCAATATTCGATGATGTGTTATGATATATTGTGTATGATTGGGTTGATTAGAGGCATGCCTTGCATGCCATATTAATAAATTTCCGTTACAATTCCAAGGCCAAGCAATTTAAGTAAACCTCTGCATTTGAACCAAGGACGGAACTTAGTATTGTTTCATTAAAGTAGGAGAATGTTGGGGTTGAAAATAATGTGAACCTGGCCGTGTTTTTTTGGAAAGGGGAAGAAATCTTGTGGGTCACGTAGGATATATGATTATGAAGAAGTGCATTTGTAAGGGGAAAAGTGTTGGATTCTAGATGGGTGATTAGATGCTCTAGAGGGTGGGTGAATAGAGTTGAATGCACTTAAACAAAATTCATTAGACCTTCAAGATATATCACAAGATAAGGTTGCTAAATAGAAAATTTGTGTAACTAAAACATACATAACAAGAAAGAGAGAGATTGAACATGCACCAATTGACAAACTGTTTTAGAGTGGTTCCACACTTCAAACTAGAAGTGAGTCAGTCAACTACTTAGAGAGGTCAACCTCTAGGATTTCTTAACCTTGCATCTTCATTATATTCATTATAAGAGATACAATACTTGACCACCAAAGGACTTACCTATCTAATACAAAGAGTCTTCAACCTTACCAAGGACTTACCCACTTTGCAAGGAGTCTCCCGCCTTCTTCCAAGAACTTACCTACTCTTGCACAAGTCTTCAACCTTGTAGGAATTACCCACTCTTCTTGGATCTTCCGCCTTTGACTTCACCTTCACTCGGAGAAGCTTCCACGAAAGACTTACCCACTTGAGCAAGGAGTCTTCTGCCTTCACCAAGGGCTTACCCACTCTAGCTCCAAGTCTTTAGCCTTGATCTTCACCAAGGGACTCCTTCCTTTGTTCTTCTTCACCTCTCTTGGACAAGAGAGAGAACCTTCATCTTCATGATTGAAATGAGAGATGGGGAGGTGGTGGAAGTGAGAGCCTCACAAGATATACATGTAGGACTAGCTCTCTTACAGATTTCCTACTCACTCTAATGGATGTAGCAAGTGATTAAGCTTAGAGAGAGAGAGAGAGGAAGTTGTAGGAAGCACTCAGCTACAGAACAGGAACCTCACATAGAGTTTTGCAATGAATGTTCAACCTTGGAATGAAGCCCAATGGGTCCTATTTATAGTTGGGGATGCCTCTTATCCTTTGGAAACACTTGAGAACAAAAAATAGCCATTTTGTGGCTTGCAATAGATATATTTTTACTTGTTGCAACTCCACAACGGCTAGAAATACTTTTCTGTACTTTTCCGTACAGTGCAATCGGTCGAGTTTCTATAAGGGTAACTCGACCGATCAAGTAAACGACAAGGCCGATACTCAAATGATCGGTCGAGTTTGTCCTGACAAAACTCGACCGACCATTAGGAATCGAAATGATCAGTTACTTGATCGGTTGAGTTCTGTGTAAACACAACTCGACCGATGCAATCTGCAGAAAATTAATCAAGGATGATCGGTCGAGTTTTCAGGCTGGGAAACTCGACTGATAAAGTGCCTATAATCAATTTTCAAAGTTGCATCTAAAGTGATCTAACATTCGATCTAAGTGCTCCTAATTTTTTCTAAGATTAATTACAAGTCATACAATCATTACAAGTGATTTACAGCATGATTCTAATAGATTTACATCATATTATAAAAACTTGCACTTGTATGGATTTTGACTTGTCTTTTCTCCAATTGAGATGCACAAGTTAGAGCATTTGGAGTGTGTCTATACCTAATATGAAATCACTCAAGTAGAGACATTAGACACTAATATGTAGAATGGTTAGTCATCATCAAAACACGGGTTTAGTCAATTTAGACGTGAGTCAACATTGACCTAATTGACCTTGAGTCAACAATCTCCCCCTTTTTGAAGATGACAAACCATTCCATAAATGTATTGAAAGATTTTAAGTAAAGTCATACCTTTGGAGAAACCTAAGGGTTTCAATAGGATTGAGCTCATATGCTCCCCCTCAATTGATGCACATGGAGTTCTCATACTCCCCCTCAATTGATGCTATTTCTCCTGCATGGTTAGCTTTCATAACATTTATAGAATACTATATCTTCTACTCATATATGTTCTACACATATATGTCTTCTCTCATTTACCTTCTCCTCTTTACATGGACATGCTTCTCCTCTTAATGTAAGACATGCCTTCTTCCTCTTTTAAAAGAAGACATACCATTCTCCCCCTTTGTCATTTCAAAAAGTGGGGTTATGAAGAAATAAGAAACATCACTTGTTAAAGAGAAAGGAGATAACACAAATATATATAAGGAGAGTAGAAGAGCACAAATAGGGTCTTGTCCAAGCATAGAAAGAAAAACAAGTTAAAGCATATGCTTGAACAACCCAAAAAGCAAGATAAAGTATTGCAGAAAAATAATAAACCATAATTTTGACCCTCAAGATGACATATTTTGACCAAAAACCATCAGAGCTCATCACAAAGCATGAGTCTTTCTCAAAAGGTTGTTTCTACATGAAAAACACTAGTCTTGCACCAAAAACTGAAACTGGAGCAAAATCTGCATACAATCCAAAAAAATACTCCAATTTCTACATATAATGTAGATCTATGTACCATGCATCACAATGTTATGCAAGCAACTCAAGATAGTAGATATGCAATTCAAGGAATAAGCTTGAGCATGTATGAGACAAGATACAAGCATAGCATATAGATGAGCAAAGATGGCAATTTTAAACAAGACTAGAACTACATGTATATGAACTACTAGTAGATGATATCACAAGTTAAGACTATAGTAGGATCTAGATCATAGCAAGAGATACCAAAAGATATACAAGATAAAGCAAGCTATGAGTAGATGTAGAGATATATCCAAACAAAGAGATAAGCGATTTTAGAAGCATGAAAGGATATAACTCACTAGGCATGCATCCTTACCATAAGATGATTACCTCTAAGAACCTCAAGATTGTATCAAACACAAATATACACCTATATAGATGTAGCAAGTTAGAGCACAACGGAAGCAATTTTAGAAACAACTAAAAGATCCAAAGAGATCATCATCAAAACCTGCAAAACAAGTCAAAGCAAGTAATTGCAAGATATAGATATACCAATTTAGAGCAATTTGAGAGATAGAGTTGTAAGCAAGATAGGCAATTTAGAACATGGAAATATGCATATATAAAGGTACCAAAGGAGTGCCAAAGAATAAGGCTATTGGTTGAGAAAATCTAGTTGAGAGGGAACTTCTCATTCAATAAGCCAAATGCATATTCTGTGCACAGTGTTATCGGTCAAGTTCTGTGCATTGACAACTCGACCGATGACATCTTTTAGCAACACCCAAAGGTGCCTATCGGTCGAGTTTCTATCAGGACAAACTCGATCGACAGAGAAGTTGTCAAAAAGCACATATATTTCATAAAAATATATTTAAAGGCATGCTAAAAAATACCAACCATATCCAAACATGTTTAATCAAGTTAGTAATGCACTATAGAAGCATTAGAAACAATTTTTGAGCAAGAGTGTGAAGAGAAACACAAAATACCACTTTTGACTCAAAAACCATATGTATAGTGCACATCATTTTGACAAAACAAGTTAGGATTGGTTATAAGCAAGAAAAGCATTTACCTTTGTTCTTACCATTCCTTTTCCACTAGTTGTCACCCTCTACACATCTCACCTTTCTTCTTTCATGTAGATTGAGAAGTCAATTTGCAATTCAATAGTTCAACTCAATCCATTTGTAAGTACCTACAAGAAGAAAGATGAAATGGTCCCCAATCATATTTTTGGGTCTGGAGGGGTTAGTTTAGCAACCCAAATCCGATTGCTTTTGGGTGCTTTCCTAAAAGGAAAACAAGTAGAATAATGACCAATTTCATTGCAATAGTTGCATGTGCCCATAGTCTTGGAATTAGAGGATTCTCCATGGAATATTGGAGGTCCTTCATATCTGTTGTTCCCTTGACTACTATCATACCCTAAACCATGTCTACCAATTTGTTTAGTAGTACGGTGTAGGATGTCATTAAGACTCTTTTTACCAACTAAGAATCTTTGCAAAGAGGATCTCAAACTTTCATTATCATGCTTAAGAGAAGCAATAGTAGAAGATAAATTATTGATATTATCTCTAGCATGAAAAAGATCATTTTCTAAGAAAAGAGCTTTACTTAAATAAGAGTCTCTATCAATATGAAGAGCAGCAAAATCATTCTCTCTACTAGTAGAACTAGAATAAGATTCATGCACATTGATTTTAGAAAGCAAGGAGGCATTTTCTATTTCTAATTCTTGCAAAAAAAAATCTTTGTCCTTGTTTTGAGATTTAAGAACATCAATATCATGCATGAGAGAATCAACAATTAAAGTATGCTCTTCATTAGAACTAGGCATGAGAGGTTGAGATTCTAGAAATCTAATCTTATCAAGCAAACTAGCATTTTCAAGTTTAAGAAAGTCTACTTGGCTAAGACAATCATTTTTATCATCAAGCAAGCAAGAATTAACATGTTCAAGATCATCTAGTTCTACATGCAAATTATCAACAATTTTAGCAAGCTTTTTCTTTTTACTTTTAGAAGACTTAAGAGAGGCACAAATATCATGAATAATAGCAATCAAAGATTCTTTATCTAAAGAGTTTAGATTTACCTCACTTGAGTCTTCACTTGTTGATGCTATAAGAGAAAAATGGCATTCTCCTTCATCACTAGAGCTTGATCTTGATCCTTCACTTGAATCTTTACTTGAGCTTGAGTTGGAGGAGCCACTTGAGCTTGAGTGCCATTTCTCCTTCTTCTTGTGAAGATGGGTCTTTTGCCTTGTGGGAAATCTTCCTTGTAGTGACCCTTCTTTCCACATGTGAAGCACCGGATGGAGGAGGACTTGCCTTTGTAGAATCTACCCTTGGAGTACATGGCATCTTCTTCAACTTTAGAGGATGGAGAGGCTTGATCAACAATAGCCTTGATTTGAGCCTTGATTTCAGCCTTCTTCATTCTCTTGAGTTCTTTCTCCTCTTGTCTTTCTACTTCCTCCCTCTTGTCAAGTGTGGCTTTATGTGCTTGTAGATTTCCAATGAGCTCTTCAATAGAAATATCCCTAAGAGACCTTGCTTCTTTAATGGAAGTCACCTTGGGTTCCCATCTCTTGGGGAGAGTTCTAAGGATCTTTGAGTTGATCTTTCCACTAGACATAGGATGTCCTAGAACATCAAGACCATTCAAAATGGTGTTGAGCCTTGAGTACATGTTGGATATCCTCTCCTCCTTTTCTATCTTGAAGTTCTCAAGCAGCCCTTTGAGCATGTAGACTATGCTTTCCTTCACTTGATCTGTCCCTGCATAAGTGATGCATAGTTTTCTCCATACCTCATAGGCTGTTTCACATGAAGAAATCCGATTGAACTCGGTGGGGGTCATGGAGGCATAGAGGATGTGCATGGCTCTAGCATTCAAGGTTGCTTTCTTCAAGGTGGCTTCATCCCATTCTTCAATCCTTGTCTTTGGTAGCATGTATGGGTTGTTCACCATTTCCCACATCTCAATACTTGATCCTTGGATGTAGAATTGAAGAATTCTTCTCCAATAGAGGAAATTGCTACCATCAAAGATTGGAAGGCCGGTCGAGTATCTCCCTCCTAGGTAGTCACCCATCTTCTCCTACTTGTTGAAGTATGCTTGGAGAAGACCCGCTCTGATACTAATTGTTGGATCCTAGATGGGTGATTAGATGCTCTAGAGGGGGGGTGAATATAGCTAAATACACTTAAAAAAAATTCATTAGACCTTCAAGATATATCACAAGATAAGGTTGCTAAATAGGAAATTTGTATGCAACTAAAACATACATAGAAAGGGAGAGAGAGATTGAACGTGCACCAATTGATAAACTATTTTAGAGTGGTTCCACACTTCAAATTAGAAGTGAGTCAGTCCACTACTTAGAGAGGTCAACCTCTAGGATTTCTTAACCTTGCATCTTGATCATATTCATTATAAGAGATACAATACTTGACCACCAAAGGACTTACCTATCCACATAGAGTTTTGTAATGAATGCTCAATCTTGGAATGAAGCCCATGGGGTCCTATTTATAGCTGGGGATTCCTCTTGGCCTTTGGGAACACTTGAGAATGAAAACTAGACGTTTTGTGGCTTGCAACAGATATATTTTCACTTGTTGCAACTCCACAACGGCTAGAAACACTTTTCAGCACTTTTCCGTACTGTGTAATCGGTCGAGTTTCTATAAGGGTAATTCGACTAATCAAGCAAACGACAAGGCCGATACTCAAATGATCAGTTGAGTTTGTCCTGAAAAAACTCGACCGACCATTAGAAATTGAAATGGTCAGTTACTTGATCGGTCGAGTTCTATGTAAACACAACTCGACCGATGCAATCTGCAGAAAATTGATCAAGGATGATCGGTCGAGTTTTCAGGTTGGGGAACTCGACCGACAAAGTGCCTGTACTCAATTTTCAAAGTTGCATCTAAAGTGATCTAACATTCGATCTAAGTGCTCCTGATTTTTTTAAGCTTAATTACAAGTCATACAATCATTACAAGTGATTTACAACATGATTCTAATAGATTTACATCATATTACAAAAACATGCACTTGTATGGATTTTAACTTGTCTTTTCTCCAATTGAGATGTGCAAGTTAGGGCATTTGGAGTGTGTCTATACCTAATATGAAATCACTCAAGTAGAGACATTAGACACATATGTGGAATGGTTAGTCATCATCAAAACACAGGTTTCGTCAATTTAGACGTGAGTCAACATTGACTTAATTGACCTTGAGTCAACAAAAAGTTCAAAAAATAATGTAAAGAAACCATATTCAATGAGGACTTACCCCAAACAATCTAAGACGGGTCTAATTGGTTCTCTCCCTAGATCTTACATCATGTTCTATCAAGTACCATATATAGATCAAGTAGTAGAAGAATATTGTGATATCTTGTCAGGAATATGTTCATATATATTATGCAACCATGATGCAATAAAAAATAAATATTATTTATAAAAATATTATAGACGAACGTCTAAAGTCAAGATGATACCAAGTAGATAGAGGGGAAAAAATCGAAATTTTAACGTGAAAAACCCTCACGATGCTTAAGGAGAAAACCACGAGGCCAACCAATAGGCAAATCTAATAAAAAAATAAAGATATAATTTTTCTTCTCAGGTTTATACCTAAACACGAGACAATACACCAAACAATATATATGAAGATAACCATAGTGAGAAATATCTACAACCTACCACCCCAGAGATTCCCAAGAAGACACCCTCTTTCACAAAGTGCACAACAACAGATGGCCAAAAGAAGAAAACCAGAAAGCCTTGACAACCTTGCCCATCATCCTTTCTTTTTATCTTTTCTTCCTTTCTTTCTTCCCCTGCCATCACAGATGAGCATCAATAACATGTATTCCTATTTTGACAATTGGTGGATATGCAAATTGCCTTAGCTACTTGGTGGTTGTTCTTGGCAAATATTAAATTGTAAACCAGCCATTGGGATTTATAATCCCCTCAATGAAAACTGTAGATTCCCTAATGCGCTTTGGATACTTGGGTTAATTGGGTTGGACTGTCGTAGGCCCAATTATCCTCCCCTCCAACCGTAAGAGGAAACTATTATAAGAGAATCATCACTGAGAATGTATCCAGTTGAGATCTTTACAGAGATCTAGTTCGTCTCGTGTCACCGCTTTGGCCATCATGTAAGAAGCATCTTTTTAGTATGTATCTTCTTTAGTATAATCAACTTCTTGTCAATCACATCAGAAAGTGAAAGACATATCATATCAATGTTGCTTTTTCCATGCATATGCATTGTGCTCTTCTCAAGTCAATAACACTCTAACTATCACAGAAAATAGCCAGATCAACCTCATTTATGTCTCGATCAGCAAAAAATGTCACAACCTATAATATTTAATTTCCTTATTCTATTGCTTTAATGTACTCTACCTCTCTTTTAAATAGAGTAACATACTTTTACAACCTAGACTTCCAAGATATGGCTCCCCCTACAAAATTGAAAACATACCAAGAGGTTGAGTTCATGTGATCAATGTCACCTGCCATGCCAACATCAATGAACTCTTTCATAATTGGACCAGAATCACCAAATATCAAGCACATATTGCTAGTTCCACATAAATATATGAAGATCCACTTAACCGCCACCTGGTGATCTTTCATAGGGTTTTTGAGAAACATGCTCACAACTAACAACATGAGAAAAACCAATACGAGTACACACCATCATGTACCTCAAACTCCCCATTGCATAGTAATTGCAAATCATGGCCATCTCCTCCTTCTATTTATTATTAGACTGGCATGACTTCTTACCTAGCTTAAAATAACCTGATAGTGGAGCACTCACGACTTTGGATTTACTTATGTTGAACCGCTCCAGAATCTGTTCAACATAACTCTACTTTGACAACAATAAACTGCACTGCTTCCTCTCATGCATGATTTACATCCCTGGAATCTTTTATGTTATTTCAAGTCCTTCATTTCAAAGGATTTGGAAATCTCTATGTTTAATTTCTTGATCAAATTGACATCTAATACCACTATCAACATGTACTCCACATGGAGTAGAAGAGTAATGAACTTGTCATTCATAAACTCCTGATGTAGTCACATGGATCTACACTTTCTAGTTCTTGTGACTCCACATGAAAGAATCTAACTACTTATACCACTTCCTAGGAGCATGTTTCAAACTGTGCACACTCTTTTTCAATAAGCAAACTAAGTGCTCTTTTCACTTGACTTTGAATCCTTCTAGTTGTTCCATGTAGATCTCCTCAAATAAGTCACTATGAAGAAACATCATCTTCACATCCATCTACTCAAGCTCCAGATCAAGGCTAGCAACCAAGCCTATAACCAATCTAAAGACATTATCTTCACAAAAGGAGTCAATATCTCATCAAAATTGATCCTTTCTCTTTGACTAAATCCCTTGACAACAAGTATGGATTTGTATATGATATCCTTGTTGTTGTTATCTCTCTTCATCATGTACACTCACTTGTTATTTAGTGCTCTCATACCCTTGCAAAGTACCACAATCTCATAGGTATCATTCTTATGCAAAGAAGATATCTCCATCTCCATCTCTTAATGCCTTTGCTTTGTCTCTATGAGTTTGTTCCTCCTAAAAGTATCTGGCTCCCCCTGACTAGTAAGCATAATATACTGAGATGTAGGATATGTAAATGAAGGTTGAAGAAACTTTATCAGACATCCACAAATCCTACTCTAAGGACTATGCTCTCTAATGATCTTGCTCCCCTCTGTCATAACTCTCTTATTGTGAATCTGAATCACTCAACTATGCCTGTAGAATAGGAACATTTGACGTGCCTTTACTCTGCTTCTTTGGGTGATCACGCTTATCTTCTTCATCATCCGAAGACTGTACCTATAAAGATGCTGAAGCATCCTCACATCCATCATCAAAATAATTGTCACCTGATCCTACAACCTCTGCATCATCACTCTCAAGATCTATGATTGTCTGAATGTCAAAAAATGTAACTCTATGTCTACATCTGGTCTTTTTCACATGATCCTATTGTATGTATCCAAACTATTGATCTCCATAGACAAGAAAGATACATGGGACCACTTTTTCATCTAGCTTTTTCCACTTTTCCTTTGAAACATGTGCATATAACTTGCACCGAAATACTCAGAGATGAGTATATGATGCATCCTTACTTGTCCATACCTTATCAAGTATCTCAAATCCCAAAGGAACTAATGGATATCGATTAATCAAATAGCATAGAGTCCTCAATGTCATGCTCTAAAGTGTGTTTGGAAAGTATGTAGTGTTCAACATGCATTTGATTTTCTCCCATATGGTATGGTTCATCATCCTCTCATATGTACCATTAGCTTTTGATGTGTGGATCTCTTCCCTCTTATGCCGTATGACATGTTGCGCATAGTAGTCTTAGAACTCCCTGGAGGTCTACTCTTCCCCATTGTCTGTGTGGAGAAACTTCAACATTTTCTCTATCTCCCGCTCTACCATGACATGAAATTCCTAAAAACATTGAAATACTAGAACCTTGCTCTTCAGCAAGTAGATACACACATTCCTAGATGCATCATCAATGAATGTGACAAAATACATATTGCCACCTATTAAATCTATCTCAAATAGACCACTGACAACTAAATGAACCAACAATATAACATATGACTTTTCCTTTGATCTTGTCTTGAAATAAACTTGTAAATGCTTTCCTATCTGTCACAGATCACATCAACTCATATTAGTGTACTTGACACTAGGAATCAATCTCGTCTTTGATAGAATTTGCAAGCCTTTCTCAGTCATGTGTCCTAGCCATCTATGCCATAGATTTTCCTGGTGATCCTCAACTGCATGTATATCACCACCTTTGAGAACTTTAAGATTGGTATTGTATAAAGTGCGATACAATGTGCCTTGTAAAATGAACAAGGACTCCTTTGTAATATTACATTTACCACAATAAAATTCCAAATGACAACCTTCTCTATCAAAGATAGAACCTTGTATCAAACACAACCACAAATCTAAAACATGACAAACATCTTTTAGAGTGAGTGTGCAACTGTTACTTGTATGAATAGAAATGTATCCAATCCTGATAATTATATAGAAGTTGGAATTTTCCATATTCACCCTGCTAAAGTCTCCCTTCTTGTATGAAATGAAAGACACCTTACTCATTTAATCATGATAAGAATCTATAATATCCACCACCCACTCAGAATAATCCTCATCCACACAAATACTGCTCATAGACTGTCAAGACCACATTGTTATCATTATCCCTATCATTAGAAACTATCGTTGTAGTATTCTTTTCCTCAACCTTCTTGTCTTTGGCTTTAGACCCATGCTACTTTTTCTAAACCTTGCAATTCTTTTTAAAATGACCAAGCTTGCCACAATGGAAGCACCTCTACTCTTCTAATGGGATCTACCATGAGCCTTCTCATGGTCATGGGACTCACCACGGCTCTAGGATCTCCACGGTCTCTTGCTCTATCAGTGGTATTTCTCTTCACAAAGTGAACCTATGAGCTTTTGTCACTCGAGGGTCGTTGTTAAGTCTCTCATCCAGTAAGCTGCTTTTCACCCAATCTATTTTTAACTCTCCTTCCCGTGCAGAATTATTGACTGTCAGAATGAGTGTCTCCCAATTGTCAAGTAATGATCTCAGAAGAAGTAGCACTTAGATTTCATCATCAAGAACCATCTTCATTGAATCTAGTTTATTTAAAAGGTGTTGGTATTCATTCATGTGCTCGATGATGCTTGTACCATGTACGTACTTTAGGTTCACCAACATAGTGAACAAGAAAGTTTTATTTGTGGCAGTCTTCCACTCATATAGTTCTTGAGATTGTCCCACAAATCTTTGGCATGTCATTATATTCTTGTATTTCATACTTGAATGTAGTTTTCAACATTAAGTCCTTTAGTTTTTTTCTAATCACAACATGTTTGAAATAGTTCCCAATGATATCAAATGAATTCTCTATGCCACAATCAATCATAGGACAGAGAGAGAAACAACCATTTTAATATTTTCATAATGTTGAGGTGTTACCTCAACATTGATAATCTGATCCAACTATCTCAATTCATACGGATCAATATGTACTATTGTTATGTATTACCTTTAAGTCACAAAAGAGAGTTCACCGTGTTGTTTTGAATTTTATATTGTGCTACTCAAATAGCAAAACAGTCATGAGTTGGAAGACTAAATTCAACAACAATTTACAATACTAAGATGGATTACTGATATGAATGACTAAATATATCAGACACCTTTAATTAACATATTGCTTGCACATGTACAAAAAAAATCATATGTAAAACAAATTTACATCCCTTAGTATACCTTCAACAAATTATAGTTCTAAAAACAAATTCACATATTACTAAAAGCCATTGTTTTCTCATATCTCTCTCCTCATTCATTACTACTTACTTTTTGCTACTTATCCTTCTCATTTTAATCATGTAGATTAAACATCCTTAAAATTTAAACATACAAGGTACATATAGATTATTCATCATTCTTGATATCATTGCAAGAATTTGTTTTAGATTACTCTTTGCTCATCTTGCACTTATCCTTTTGTTCAAAATACACCTCTTATATTTCAAATCTATTTCTTATGTTTTGCTCTGAATCATTTTCATATTGTTTATCTACCTTTCAGATTTACTACCTAAATCATGGATTACTATCTGTGTTGGTTTACTTCTCATAGTACTAATCTCATGATATTATTTTATAGAGATGCTAATATTCAAGGTCAAATCACTAGTGACATCCCTTGAACTACTACACCTCTAAACATTCTAGGGTTTGGTCCTTATCAGTAGCATGACGTTATTGTGATGTGACTTTACACCTTGAATTTGAAATTCAAACTTTAGATCTCACAAGTTTTACTAAAGTCTTCCATATCTTATCACTTGAATTTCCTTTCTCTTACTTGGCCATTTAGATAGATTACATTCTCAATTTACCCTAGTAGGGTTTCATCATCATATTGTGTGTCATTATTACATTCACTAGATGTCTCTAACATGGTGGTTATGCATCATATATGATTCATTTTCCTATCACTTCATCCCACATTGCTCTCATTAAGGAAGATATGAAAGATAAGATGATTCTGAGACTTAGAATTCTTATCTTCAAACATTCCCTTATTACATTTCTCGTATGTAGGTTTAATTAGTTATCAACAAGGATACTTGACTAATTAGCACTTGCTTGAATGTCGCAATCTCTTTCTTTTATAATCTATATTACTCCATCATGCTTCAAACCCTTCCTTATTTTCCATAATCCTCTTACCATATACTACTCTTCCACCTGTCATCTTTAACTTCTAATTTTTTTTTCTTATGATTATGTTGCTTATTCATGTGTATGATCATGTATACCATGTTGCACATATTTCTTTTTATCCTTCTACTAATGTGAAGTTGAAATTCTAAATCAATAATCTCTCTACTAGTTTCAACTCATGTTTAATACTTTACATATCCTTCATTTTAAATCAAACGGCTCATGCATGGGTCAAACTTAGTTTCTCTTTCAATCAAGTTTTTTCCTTCCTGAATATAGTCTACCTTTGTATGGTTTATTCATTTACTAAGCTACACTTTTGATCTTCTTTTAGAAAATAGTTTGTTGTTCTATAGAGACTTAGAATCCAAAGGTAGTAAGGATGAATGTATTAAACTTCATAATAAAGGTATACATTACATGCTCCTAATTATGTCATGTAATCCTCATTCCATAATCAAACTTATCATTTCCAACATTTCTCTTTGTTTCAACTAAGTTTCTTATCCTAGTCTTATGATTTACATGTTCATCTAATTCTCTTTACTTTAACTCTTCTGAAGACTCTTCATTTCTATGTATTTATTGTATACTTAACTCTTTTCTTATATTTTCCCTTTGCTTTGGAGTACATAAAAGTATTTTGCTCGATTATATGATCCATTCCTCATGATTGATTCTTACTATCTTGGACCTTACATGCTTTATTCATATCTTTTCCATATTTCATATTTAGAGTTCATATACTACTAATCATTAAACTTAATCTGAACCTTATGTCGTGTTCCTTTATTTCCAATTAAGGGTTTCTTATATGAGACCCCAAAGTGGGATCTCAGATATCAGTTCCAACTGATTCTTATCTAATCTAATCTTTCCCATATGTTTCAACATCTTAGTGTATGTACATTCCCACTATCATGTGGGTCTAATTTATCCAGAGTCTACTCTTATTATATTGTTAATAGGAGTCATTGGATCCCAGTAACGCATCCTGCCAGCCGGACCAGGCCAAACCTACAGTCCTGAAGCCAAGAGCTACTCAAGATTATCCAACTCCTACTCATTTCAAACATGAGGAAAGAGTATCCACTTAGGGCAAATTTATTTGAACATAACTTCCGGTCTACTTGATATAAAGAATAACTGAATCAACTTCATGATGCACAACAATCTAAAAGAATCATACATATTCTACAAACTGATAATATGAATTCATACATATAAGAGAAGTTCTATTGATCTCCAATCAAAGAAGCAATATAAAGCAAGAGTTATATCACATTCTATGTTTAATCTTTTACTCCTTCATTACTTTCTGGTCTCCTAACCCTAAGATTTCTAAGTTTTCTCTCTAGCCCATCCTTCCTCTACATACCTGGCCAGGGCATCCAAAGAAGAATAGACAGAGCAGCTTGACATTGGTCAACCTAAATATTCAGATACCGAGCCAGGGTATCTAAATACTCAGACCTCTTGGAGCTAAAGACACATCACCTCCTAACTGCCACACTTATAACTTTGACTTTCTATCCTAATGGTCCCTGACGACTCAGCCTAAGCTCTGATACCAAGCTGTCACGCCCACATCCCATGATTATCATTAATCATGAGATGTGGGCATAAGTTTGAGGATTATACTTAATACAAAGTTCACTCCCAACTTTTTCTCCTTTTTCAAACTCTTTGTTTTCTAGCATTGAATCACATAAACAAACTTTACAAGAGAATTAAACCTTGATTACTCTAACATGATCTCAACATTAATGATACACATCGAGACATTCATTCTTTTTCTCACACTTCCATGTGCATACAACATGATAACCGGATATATATTGTATGATCAAAGAAACAAAGCTACACATTATAATTTACGACTCTCTCTCAACTCTATACAAGGATCTAGAGTGACAGGGACCAGCTAAACTTAACTAATCTCATACTTAACTCCTGTGGAAGATCTACTCTGATGCATTGACATCTTCAATCCATAAGTTATCCCTAAAAATTGTGAGTATAGGGGTGAGCCTACTCGCTCAGTGAATGAGTAATTCATAGAAACAATATAAATATCTTATATAATTACAAATATATTGTCGAGCAACTGATATCAATTATAACAACAGTAAGCTTTAAAGAGTCTAATCATTGACAATCATAAATATGGCAGGATACTCTAGATATCTACAAGAGTGAATCAATATATGAACATGCTTGATTGATCATAAAGAGAACTAATAATTCAGAAATATACAATGAATAATTGAATAACCATGCACACTTGTTTAACATCTAATTCATCTTATTATGCCCTGAACCCACATGAGGTGTACCACAACATGTGAAAGAATCACAACAAGCTACGATCTCACTGTACAAGGCTTAGAAGCATGCCCAGGTTCCTAAGATTATCTCTCAAGTAAGACCCCATCTACGGCGGGCCTCGACACGTCTGCCTCTCGACGGCTTATGGGAGCGGCCGAATATGTCAGACTCCACCTCTCAACCTGGGTACTTAGGTGGTGAGTTAAAGCCCTCAGGCTTATTGTGCATTAGTGGACCTACTGACCACTGACCACTGATCACTACAACTTGTAACACAGGTACCACCGACATCCCGAGTTGGTGTTGGGTACCACACAACTGTAAGGAGTCTGTCCTACTAGTCAAGACCCCCACACCCTACTGGTGCGCTCCAGCTTACCTCGATCTGGACTACCTCCAATCGGGAAACCGTTTCCTCCCCATAGTGCATGCCTCATCCTATGAGGATACTATAGTGTTCTGGGCATCTAAATGTGTAATTCACCTTTTACATTCACAATTCAATCATCACATCAACATATCTTAGTTTAGCGCTATAAACCATTCGTTTCATAGACCATCTGATAACATTTACCACAATTGAACTGTTAAGCATCACCACATCTCATACTGAGAACATGGTAATCATAATACTTGATTCATTGAACATCCTATCCTTAGGGTTTCATTTACCTCATTCACTTATCTCATGGCTCTCATAAGGATTTAATGCGTCATAAACATTTACTAAATAAAGACTGCTGTCAACAAATCATATACAATCAATGTATGTATGAAATCATGGAACTGAGCTGAATTTGGTTTTCAATGCCATTCACTAACATATCATGCATAAAGAATAACATTGAATAAATAAATTCTATGATGTCAAGATAAACACTTCAAATTGATTTTACAATATCTATTTGCAAATTTCGAACTTTCCACTCATCTAGGGGTTTCAACCCTCTCATTGAGATAACAAGAAAACACTATTCACATCACACGAAATTCGACATAGTATCTGACATGTATGTACTACACATTTAGATAAACAATCATTCATAATCAACGAGATTCAGATAGACAGATTTCTCTATTTAATTTTACGACAATTTCAATCACAATCGAAAATCCTAAATTTTAGTTTACACTTATAACCTCAGTAAATACTTAGGAAATTCTCATTAAGATGGATGGTATCCATTTCTTATATGATTTTATCATCTAAAATTCATTAAAATAGAAGAAGAATCCATTTCATATCATTTTACAAAAAGTAGATCAAAGGAGAATTTAGGGGTTGTTTGTCACATACTAAGCAATTGAAGATTATTGATGATTTAACTACTTTTCATGCAATCTACTATTTAAAGGAAGTTCCCATTCACCCTAAGGTGTGAAAACACCTTAAAAACGTAGCTCATCCCTAAAAATCTCGATCTCATATCAAATCCCTAACAATTCACCCGATTCTTCTTCCTTTCAACTCGGAAACCCTAGAAATGAGGGATTATGAAGAAAGAGTGAGAAAATGGGAAGTTTTGATACCATTTCGGATCTTATCAGAGGAGGGATGGAATCTTGACAAGTGAGAGAAGATTCAACATTAAAGTCTATTCAATGAAGCTAAACTTACTTGATTACATCATATCTCGGATAAAGAAACTCATCAACAATTCCCCCACTTTCTCCTCTCAAACCCTAACTCTCCCTCTCTATAGGATTTCATTTCTTTAGAATGAATCACTAATTATGAGAGCTACTAGTGTGTTAGGTTGACCATATAGAGATATTGAGCTTCTTGGGTGAATTGCACATTGACCCCTCACTAAAAATTTTCTTATTTCAGTAGATGTTTCTATCATAAAAAAGTTACTATAATTTGTGTATTTTAGAGATCAAACCTTCTTCAAAAATTATGAAAATTTATCATGTTGTTTGTAATTGAGTTATAAAATTTATTTAAAATTTTAGTCTATTAAAAACTACCATTAAATAATTAAAAATAGAAGAGTGCACTAGTATCTAGAAATATGCAAAACAGTCGGTTGAAGAGAAAATGCCCCAGAACAATCATGCTAGTTGCCACGATCAAGCTAAGATGGACCCAGAACGGATGAGCTACCTAGCACGGCTATGGTGCATTGGTTTCATTAGATTTGAGTACAAAAGTTGGTCAATAGTTCAATTCTTTCAAAATGGCCGTGTGGACTAGCATGCCCGTGCCACCAATGACCAAACATGACTGTGCTACCCACCATGGCCGTGCTATCCAAGCCTCCAACTACCATTTTTATTGTCCTATGCCTAAATATCCCATTCCTTCCCGACATAAGCCTGTTTGGTGAAAACCCTAATTTCAATCAACTAGAGTTTATATTTTCTCAAACCCTAATTATACAAAGTGATAGCATACTTTGAGTTCTCATGAAGTTTAACACATCATAATTGAACTACCATCCTTAATCATGTTTAATCAATGACCAATATAACTAAGCATATAGTCATCCAAATAAACCCTAACTTACCAATTAAGCTCAAATACGGTCATAAAAATTCTTCCCCCCTAAAAAAGGTTTCACCCTCGGAACATAAATATGTAAGAAAAGTACAATCAAGGTTTATTTTAAGCTTCTGAAATCTTACATGTCAATATATTCTTATATTTCACACTTGAATGTAGTTTTCAACATTAAGTCCTTTCTTTATTTTCTAATCACAACATGTTTAAAATAGTTCCCAATGATATCAAATGAATTCTCTATGCCGCAATCAATCATAGGATAGAGAGAGAAACAACCATTTCAATATTTTCATACTCTTGAGGTGTTACCTCAACATTGATAATCTGATCCAACTATCTCAATTCATATGGCTAAATATGTACTATTGTTCTGTATTACCTCTAAGTCACAAAAGAGAGTTCACCATGTTGTTTTTGAAGTTTACTATTGTGCTACTCAAATAGCAAAATAGTCATGAGTTGGAAGACTAAATTCAACAACAATTGTACAGTACTAAGATGGATTACTGTTATGAATGACTTAACCTATCATACACCTTTAATTAACATATTGCTTGCACATGTACAACTAAAATCATATGTAAAACAAATTTACATCCCTTAGTATACCTTCAACAAATTATACTTCTAAAAACAAATTCACATATTACTAAAAGCCATTATTTTCTCTTATATCTCTCCTCATTCATTACTACTTACTTTTTGCTACTTATCCTTCTCATTTTAATCATGTAGATTAAACATCCTTAAAATTGAAACATACAAGGTACAAATAGATTATTCGTCATTCTTGCTATCACTACAAGAATTTGTTTTAGATTACACTTTGCTCATCTTGCACTTCTCCTTTTGTTCAAAATACACCTCTTATATTTCAAATATATTTCTTATGTTTTTCTCTGAATCATTTCCATATTGTTTATTTACCTTTCAGATTTACTACCTAAACCATGGATTACTATCTGTGCTGGTTTACTTCACATAGTGCTAATCTCATGATCTTATTTTATAGAGATGCTAATATTCAAGGTCAAATCACTAGTGACATCCCTTGAACTATGACAAATCTAAACATTCTAGTGTTTGGTCCTTATTGGTAGCATGACATTATTGTGATGTGACTTTACACCTTGAATTTGAAATTCAAACTTTATATCTCACAAGTTTTACTAAAGTCTTCCATATCTTATCACTTGAATTCCCTTTATCTTACTTGGCCATTCAGATAGATTACATTCTCAATTTACCCTACTAGGGTTTCATCATCATATTGTGTGTCATTATTACATTCACTAGATGTCTCTAACATGGTGTTTATGCATCATATATGATTCATTTTCTTAGAATTCTTATCTTCAAACATTCCCTTATTACATTTCTCGTATGTAAGTGTAATTAGTTATCAACAAGGATACTTGACTTTTAGCACTTGCTTGAATGTCACAATCTCTTTCTTTTATAATCTATATTACTCCATCATGCTGGAAACCCTTCCATATTTTCTATAATCCTCTTACCATATACTACTCTTCCACCTGTCATCTTGAACTTCTAATTTTTTTCTTATGATCATGTTGCTTATTCATGTGTATGATCATGTATACCATGTTGCACATATTTCTTTTTATCCTTCTACTAATGTGAAGTTAAAATTCTAAATCAATAATCTCTCCACTAGTTTCAACTCATGTTTAATACATTACATATCCTTCATTTTAAATCAAACGACTCATGCATGGGTCAAACTTAGTTTCTCTTTCAATCAAGTTTTTTCCTCTATGAATATAGTCTACCTTTGTCTGGCTTATTCATTTGCTAAGCTATACTTTTGTTCTTATTTTAGAAAATAGTTTGTTGTTCTATAGAGACTTGGAATCCAAAGGTAGTAAGCATGAATGTATTAAACTTCATAATAAAGGTATACATTCCATGCTCTCAATTATGTCATGTCATCCCCAATCCTTAATCAAACTCATCATTTCCAACATTTCTCTTTGTTTCAACTAAGTTTCTTATCCTAGTCTTATGATTTAAATATTCATCTAATTCTCTTTACTTTAACTCTTCTGAAGACTCTTCATTTCTATGTACTTATTGTATACTTAACTCTTTTCTTCTATTTTACCTTTGCTTTGGAGTACATAAAATTATTTTATTCGATTATATGATCCATTCCTCATGATTTATTCTTACTATCTTGGCCCTTACATACTTTTCTCATATCTTTTCCATATTTCATATTTAGAGTTCATATAATACTAATCATTAAACTTAATCTGAACCTTATGTCATATTCCTTTATTTCCAATTAAGGGTTTCTCATATGAGGCCCCAAAGTTGGATCTCAGATATCAGTTCCAACTGATTCTTAGCTAATCTAACCTTTCCCATATGTTTCAACAACTTATTATATGTACATTCTCACTATGATGTGGGTCTAATTTATCCAGAGTCTACTCTTATTATATTGTTAATAGGAGTCATTAGATCCCAGTAATGCATCCTGCTAGCTGGACTAGGTTGAACTTGTAGTCTTGAAGCCAAGAGGTACTCAAGATTAACCAACTCCTACTCATTTCAAACATGAGGAAAGAATATCCACTTAGGGAAAATTCATTTAAACATAACTTCTAGTCTACTTGATACAAAGAATAACTGAATCAACTTCATGATACACAACAATATAAAAGAATCATACATTGTCTGTAAACGGATAATATGAATTCATACATATAAGAGCATTTCTATTGATCTCCAATCAAAGAAGCAATATAAAGCAAGAGTTGTATCACATTCTATGTTTCATCTTTTACTCCTTCATTACTTTCCTATCTCCTATCCCTAAGATTTCTAGGGTTTCTCTCTAGCCCATCCTTCCTCTGCATACCTGGCCAGGGCATCCAGAGAAGAATAGACAGAGTAGCTTGACACTCAGTATTCGGGCCAGTGTATCTAAATACTCAGACCTCCCAGAGCTAAAGACACATCACCTCCTAACTTCCACACTTATAACTTTGACTTTCTATCCTAATGGTCCCTGATGACTCAGCTTAAGCTCTGATACCAAGTTGTCACACCCGCATCCCATGATTACAATTAATCATGATATGTGGGTGTAAGTTTGAGGATTATACTTAATACAAAGTTCACTCCCAACTTTTTCTTCTTTTTCAAACTCTTTGTTTTCTTACATTGAATCACATAAACAAACTTTACAAGAGAATTAAACCTTAATTACTCTAACATGATCTCAACATTAATGATACACATCCAGACATTTATTCTTTTTCTCACACTTCCATGTGCATACAACATGATAACCAGATATATACTGTATTATCATAGAAACAAAGCTGCACATTATCATTTACAACTCTCTCTCAACTCTATACAAGGACCTAGAGTGACAAGGACCAACTAAACTTAACTAATCTCATACTTAACTCATGTGGAAGATCTGCTCTGATGTATTGACATCTTCAATCCATGAGTTATCCCTAAAAGTTGTGAGTAGAGGGGCGAGCCTACTCGCTCAGTGAATGAGTAATTCATAGAAATAGTATAAAGATCTTATATAATTATAGATATATTATCGAGCAACTGATATCAATTATAACAACATAAAGATTTAAAGAGTCTAATAATTAAAAATCATAAATATGGCAGGATACTCTAGATATCTACAAGAGTGAATCAATATATGAACATGCTTGATTGATCATAAAGAGTGAATTGTGAATGTAAAGAGTAAATTAGACATTTAGATGCCCAGATGACTGTAGAATCCTAACAGTATGAGGCATGCACTGTGGGGAGGAAACAGTTTCCCGATTAGAGGTAGTCTAGTTCTAGGTAAGCCAAAGTGCACCAGTAGGGTGTGGGGGTCTTGACCAGTAGGGAAGACTCCTTATAGTTGTGTGGTACTCAAAACCAATTGGGGATGTCAATGGTGCTAGTGTTACAAGTTTTATGATCAGTGGTCAATAGGTCCACTGATGCACAATAAGCCTAAGGGCTTTGACTCACCGCATGAGTATCCAGGTTGAGAGGTGGAGTCTGACATATCAGGGCACTCCCATTAGTCGTCGAGAGGCAGACGTCTCGAGGCCCACTACAGACAGGGTCTTAATTGAGAGATAGGCTTAGGACCCCGGGCATGCTTCTAAACCTTGTACAATGAGATCGTAGCTTGTTGTGATTCTTTCACATGTTGTGGTACACCTCATGTGGGTTCAGGGCATAAGAAGATGAATGAGATGTTAAACAAGTGTGTGCATCTATTCAATTATTCAGTATATATTTTTGAATTATTAGTTCAACATATCTTAGTTTAGCTCTGTAAACCATTCGTTTCATAAACCATCTGATAGCATTTACCACAACTGAACTGTTAAGCATCACCACATCTCATACTGAGAACATGATAATCACAATACTTGATTCATTGAATATCCTATCCTTAGGGTTTCATTTACCTCATTCACTTATCTCATGGCTCTCATAAGGATTTATTGCGTCATAAACATTTATTGAATAAAGACTGCTTTCAACAAATCATATACAATCAATGTATGTATGAAATCCCAGAACTGAGCTGAATTTGGGTTTCCAAGCCATTCACTAAGATATAATGCATCAAGAATAACATTGAATAAATAAATTCTATGATGCCAACATAAACACTTCAAATGGATTTTAAAATATCTATTCACAAATTTCCAACTTTCCACTCATCTAGGGTTTCAACCCTCTCTATTGAGATATCAAGAAAACACTATTCACATCACACAAAATTCAAGATAGCATATGACATGTATGTACTATGCATTCAGATAAACAATAATTCATAATCAATGAGATTCAGAAAAACAAATTTCTCTATTTAATTTTATGGCAATTTCAATCATAGCTGAAAATCCTAAATTTTAGTTTACTCTTATAACCTTGGTAACTACATAAGAAATTCTCATTAAGATGGGTTGTATCCATTTCTTATATGATTTTATCATCTAAAATTCATTAAAACAGAAGAAGAATCCATTTCATATCATTTTACAAAAAGTAGATCATAGGAGAATTTAGGGGTTGTTTGTCACATACTAAGCAACTAAAGATTATTGATGATTTAACTACTTTCCATGCAATATACTGTTTAAAGGAAGTTCCCACTCACCCTAAGGTGTGAAAATACCTTAAAAACGTAGTTCATCTCTAAAAATATGAATCTCATATCAAATCCCTAACATTTCACCCGATTCTTCTTCCTTTCAACTAGGAAACCCTAGAAATGAGGGATTATGAAGAAAGAGTGAGAAATGGGGAAGTTTTGATACCATTTTGGATCAAATAAGAGGAGGGATGGAATCTTGATATGTGAGATATGATTCACCATTAAAGTCTATGTAATGAAGCTAAACTTACTTTATTTCATCATATCTCGGATAGAGAAACCCTAGATAAGCAATTACAACACTTTCTCCTCTCAAACCCTAACTCTCCCTCTCTCTATAGGATTTCGTTTCTCTAGAATGAATCAAGAATAATGAGAGCTACTAGTGTGTTAGGTTGACCATATAGAGCAATTGAGCTGCTTGGGTGAATTGGACATTGACCCCTCACTAAACTTTTTCTTATTTCAGCAGATTTTTCTGTCATAAAAAAGTTACTGTAATTAATGTATTGTAGAGATCAAGCCTTCTCCAAAAATTATGAAAATTTATCATTTTTTTGTAATTGAGTTATAAAGATTCAGTTAAAATTTTAGACCATTACCAGTTACCATTAAATAATTAAAAATAAAATAGTGCACCGGTATCCATAAATCTGTAGAACGGTCGGTTGAAGAGAAAATGTCCCAGAACGGACATGCTAGCTGCCACGGCCGTGCTAAGATGGACCCAGAACGACCATTCTACCTACCATGACCTTGTTGCATTAGTTTCATCAGATTTTGAGTACAAAAGTTGATCAACAGTTCAATTCTTTCAAAATGGCCGTGTAGACTAGCATGCCTGTGCCACCAACGACCTAACACGGCCGTGCTACCCACCATGGCCGTGCTATCCAAGCCTCGAACTACCATTTTCAGTGTCCTATGCCTAATTCTCTCATTCCTTCCTGACATAAGCCTGTTTGGTGAAAACCCTAATTTCAATCGACTAGGGTTTATATTTTCTCAAACCCTAATTATACAAAGTGATAGCATACTTGTAGTTCTCACTAAGTTTAACACATCATAATTGAACTACCATCTATAACAGACGACACGCCTTCTACCTGATAGGGAGCCCGGCTCGCCCCGAAAACCCAACTTGTCGGGCGACACAACCACCCACCGGCAGGCGCGCCGCCCGTCACGTGACCGATAGCAGACACCTCCACGCCGAGCTATACCTGTATCGGCCGTCCATCGACCGGCGCTTAAGGGGGCCACGTGGCGCTTCGAGCACCATAACTCCTCCCGGCCAGCTGACTATAAATAGCAGCTACAGGGAGCCGAAAAGACAGTTCGGAGTTTTAGAATTCGGACAGTTGGGAGTTGAGCTATCTTCTGAGGAGACTGTGAGAGCATACGTGTCGTGCCCCAGTGCTTGTCTCGGGCGACACTAGGTGAGCTTCTCCTCATCCCGAGAGGGAGGGGACAATTCACTTAGGACTGTCCCAGACGACACTGTCGGCCGACGTAGATGAGCAACACAAGTGCCCGACAACAACAATGCGTAGGTCTTAGCCCGACACGATATCAAACCGATATGCTTATCTTGTCGAGCGTGCCACCCGAGAGGGTGTGCCGCCCGACATGAGCGTATCGGCCAGGGTCCTTGAGCGATACGGTCGACAGTCGGTGCGTGCCGCCCGACACCTCTGTATCGGGCTAGGCCTCTGACCGATATCGGGCAGGAGAGCTACAACACCCTGTCGTCCTTCTACATCAAGGAGGCGACACCTATCTTTACTTTCTGTCATTATATTCCTTACTTATGCATTGTAATTAAGACCCCTTTATTTGTCCATTGAAATAGAAGATGCTTAATTACTTGTTGCTCTATGCTTGGTGCACAATGTTGGATGACTGCTATGTTTGATATCCGAACTCTAGCTTGCATGTTTGGATCGCGTTTCGCTTAGCTAACGAATCGTGTTTTCCCGTCGCAACAACTTCGAGAGTTGTTTTGTGGCTCTAGTGTTTGGTCTGATTCTGGAGTATGAGAGTGCCTGGAACGGAGTTGCTTTAGTGACCTTTCCACTCTAATTTTAGTCCAGTGACCTCGAGAGGGGCGCTGATGCCTTGTTAGAGGTACCCGCTTCGAGAGGAGGGGTACAGGACTGGTTCTACCGCCGCTTGTTTTACCGGAGTTTTATCCTTCGTACCTCGCTTTAGCTCGAGTAATATCTTTCTATTTCTGTTGCATGAAAACCCCTAAAAACTGCTAAATGACTACAATCTTAAATCTCTCTCGTAGCTCCACTTGGAGATAGTTTTCTTTGTTTTATTTGTGACATCTTACTGCTTCCCTTTTTGGGAATTTATCTCTCTTTATACCTACCGGAGTGTAGTGTGTCGATTCTGTGTTCTCAACACTACCCCCGTTTTCCCTGTGTTCGATCCCGTATATCTACTTCGACCCCGTAAACAAAGTTGCGGGGGCCTAGAAGGATTCGGGTTTATAAATGTAAATGCTCGACTACCTCAAATCCACCTCCAATTTTAGGACGCGTGATTTAGGCCGGTCAGAGGGGATGAAACCCTCAGAGGGGGAAATAAACTAATATGTGATGGCTTCCAAAAAGTGTTGTTTGTGCACCACGAAACGCTTGTCTCTCTAAGTGAGACGGTCTTTTGGTGAACGTTGGTCGTGCGCCTAGAAGATTCAAGTCAAAACCCTAAGAAGGGTTGTATTGGCTGAAGTCTTGGCCCCAAAGTAATGACCTATATGTTCGTCTAGATAGGAAGAATGCTCGTTCCAGCTGTAACGTGATGAGATCTTAGAGTGGTGACTAAACCATGGTGGTGCTGCCCATCTCGTATTTCTTGGTCTCGAAGTAAGGCCTCAAAACAAACGTTTGGCCAACCAAGGCTCTCGTCTCATGCCGCCATGTGTGTAAACAAGAAGTTGAAACCCTACCGCTTGCTTTGTGATGTGGGGTTAGTTCCATGAGATTGTCATCCCGCTAAGGAGAGATGACTATTTGGATTACTAAGTAGTTGATTCAGCCAAGGCCAAGGTGGCAGTCTGGTACTGAAATGAGGGTCTTGATGGGTGTGAGTTGACCATCTAGGACCACTGAGACGATCGTCTCACTGACTCAGAGGGTCAAAATGGACTTTGAAGAGAATCTCTACAGTATTGGAGAAAATTGGTAAGTGTTTACATAAATCATTCAATAAGTGGGTAAATTACAATTTAGTCCAAAAACTATTAAAAAGGAGAAAATCTAATGAAAATAACTACAACAAATGTGCAATAAAAATGGATGAATATGCTTTCATCAAAATACTCCAGACTTGAATCTATGCTCATCCCGAGCAAATTAAATTACAAATAAACTCCAATTTATACTTCCAAAATGTCATCCTTAACTTAGTAACATCATTATAGTCCTCACCTCCAAATTTTGTCCAAGTGACCCAATCTCTAGAACCACATAGCATAAAATTCTATATTCCCTATCAAAACAAAGTTAAATCTTGCTTCTAAATTGAGAATTTGTAGAAGAATAGGCTTCTGCATACTGTTTCTTTGACACTCTCAATTTCTTATTTTTTGTAAGTTATTTGCACAAGAACAGGAAGAAGGAGGGGTGTGAACAAAGAAGGAAGTAATAAAAGTTTTTGATCCCTCCTCTATTTGACTCGGGATTTGGATTTTGCAAAGTTGTGTCTACATTGGTCACAATTTTTTTTGTGGACTTTGGCATCTTTTTGTTGGTACACCCCTTTGTGGGATATGGAATTTTATTTTTGGAAAGTGTGCCACCCCAGACTTAATTTTTTTCTAGGTGATTCTTTGCTTATCTTTTTAGAAGAAATGTAGAGGGAAGGAAAAGATGTTCTCATGTAAATATTTTTCTTTTCTTTTCTAGAGAGTATCATTTCTCTAGTTAGAAAATTCCTATAATTCACATCATACAAGTTTTATAACAAGACAATCCATTTGTTTAAATATAGGGAAAAATTATGCTTGGTTCTGATCGATTCCTTATGACTTGCCAACTATTCCATTGAGTGATGTTATTTAAGGGTCCTAGGTGACATAGAGGTCTCAGACATCACAATTTGTAATAGATTTTGAAAAAAGTTTCACTAAATTCAAGGGCTTACAATGATAGATGGCTATGCAATGGTCAACTAGATAATGGCCTTTACAACTAAATAAAATGGGAAATGATGGCCAATTAGATAAAGGACATAACTAAAGTATAAACATGCAAAAACATAAAGTAAAGAGAAATAATGAAAATAGATAGGGCTAGAATAGAATCATACCACCCACCCCCACCCCGGACTTAGATTTTTCTCATCTCGAGAAAAATCTAAATCGGATATGGAGGGAAGAGAATCACTGAGGCAGTGGAAAATGTGAAGATGATGGTGGGTTGTAGTAGTAGTCTCCCCAATTAGGGGAGTTGGGGTCAAGGTAAGCCTGATGGGCCCCATACTCCTCATGTTGAGGTCTATTGGCTTCATAGTGGTCCTGATGCACATTCCATGACTCGTGCGAGTGCTGCATCATATAGATGTGGTTGAGCTGATGACCTTAACGCTTTTTCTCTCACTAAATCTCATCCAACTGGTCACAGATTTTATAGAAGCCATAAGGCTCATCAAGGCCTTCCTCATTACCTCACCATCTCCTGGTTTGGTGCCATGAAGGTGGTGGCAGCGGACCAGTCTTGTCACCATGTGCCCCCATGGAGACACCCCTCCTATGGGCTACGGGCTTAGGGACATCATCTGGATTGGGATGCTCTTGGAGGAAATTTTGAATGTGGCCTGGAAGGTATGTCAGGTCAAACACTATACTTTTAGCCACAAATTGGTCATGTCGAGGAAGCTCTGGACTAAGGGTGATGCCTTTGAATGTCAAGTAAAAGACATCCCTAGTTGCTCCATAATAAATGAAATTACAATCATTCAAATATGCAAGGTCGAGAAGATGATGCACATTATCCAGTGGTGGAAAAGGAATGTGAGTGAAGCCTAAGAACTTGGCCACCATAGTGACAACATGGTCAATACAGATCGAGGAAGAAGTGTTGCGAGTAGCTTGGTAGTTAAGATGTGAAATCATCGCATCCCCCAATTGAAAGGCTTCTCATTCATCAGACACCATAAGGTATATAGATCGAGGTGGTAACTTCTCCTTGGGTTTCCTCCCTACTAAAGATAGTGCATGCTAGGATATGACGAAGATAGTGCACCACAGGGTTTTTGATGCTGGATGCTTTTGTTCCCATGATGTATGTCTAAAATTTCTCCATGTTGTAGGATTCATGATAATTGTCATGGCGGATACTCATGCAATGAGTTAGCCAATGGAACTTTCCTTTGTCAATGATGAGGGAGGTGAATTAGTGGGCAAAGATCTCCAACTGTTCCCCAAAAATCTGGATTTTACAACTTGAATTTCCTGGGAAGTAGTGGTAACACTGAAAACTGGACATGAACTCAAGGGTGAGATCACTATACAGTGGAAGAACACGGTAGATGAAGGCTACAATGTGGCTGTATCAAAGAATCTTGTCAACCGCCATTTTGATGCCAAGTGCACGAAAAGTAGGGCCACATGCCCTTCTTGGGAGGGAAATTCCAACTAAAGATAGTTGTATGAATATGTCTGAGTTCTCATCGCTAACAAACTAAACATAAGTGTTAGGATGTGAAGTGATTCGAGGTGATTGAGGGGTGGTGGAATTAGGATCATGCTGTGATTGGGACCGTCCACTTATGGCCGCTTCGATGAGCGTGTCCGCGTCATGGATATCCTGGAGAATTTCCTCGACCACCCAGGGAGAAGATTTGCTGGTAGGCTCCCTGATTTGAACACCTAGGGTAGAGTGGGATTGGTGAGGTGGCTCACACGAGGATGAAGTGGGGGATTTCCCCTTGTTCTTTCAAAAAGTGGTTGAACATATTTGTAGGCTATAGGAAGAGAGATGGGTGTCTGAGGAAGTGAGATGCCCGACTAGGTAGCTGAAACGGTTAGCTGATACTCCCAGATGATTGTCTAGTAGCAGGTGCTTGGGCAATGCGAGCTGCTACTGGTGGGTGACCGATCACAAGTTGGAGTCTCGAAAATGAGACACTCATCTGGTGTCAGGAATGGAATAATAGCAAAAAGTAAGGGCAGGGCACCAACTATGGTGATGGTGGGGAAGAAGAGGGGCTGCAACACACAAGATGACAATGCGGTCGACAAGATGGCCTTCTGGCACTGGAGCACTGGTCGTCATGGAGAATGAACTGGTGGTGAAAAGAGGAGTGCGCAAGATTGGTCCGCTGCACATCGAGGGGAAGCGAGGTGGTCGTCAGGGAGAAAGAGGGGCGATCAGTTGGGCTATGAGATGGCAGTTATCGCCTTCACATTAGTGTGTGGATGTGACGGATGAGGCATTTGGATGGCTAGTCCCACTGATGAGGTGGTCGTCTGATGTGGCGATGACAATCGATGCAGTAGCTAGGGCTTGGGGAGGCTATGAGGTGTTTTTGGGGGTGAAATGTCTCCTCCCCAAACATTCATTAAATATCCCCCCAGGGGTGTGAGAGGATCATTTGGTGCACTCCAGATGACCAGTTGGAATTGTCGGGTGGTCAAATGGTGAGTTGAATGCACCGTGAGTGCCAAGATTGCAGCGGGTATGAATGCACATCAAAGCGGGCGAAATGATTGGCTCACTGATCTGAAACAATCAACTGACATTTTGGGCACCTTTTCAAATTTTAAATTTCAATCGGCTGACATTGTTGGAGTGGCCGTCTGAAAGGCTGAGACGAGCATCTCGCCTTTACCAGATGGTCGTATGGCAGATGGAAGATGGTTGTCTATCAACAATAAACACACATTGGATTACCAACTTTTTTTAAGAGTAAAAGAACTATGTGTCTGAAAAGTAAACAAAAAGCGTTGGCTAAGAAAAATATAAAAATTTTGCAAAAATAAAAATAAAAGATTGGGTTGCCTCCCAATAAGCGCCTTATTTAATGTCAAAGGATCGACAAATCTAGATCAGGGAGCCATTTCAGGCTCGGGAGGGGGAGGTGGGGGTTCATGCAAGTTGAGATCTTCGAGTAAGGAGAGTTGATGTGCCTTAGAAGATAGAAAATTGTGACGACCGCTATCTAACCGACAACATTATCACACAAAACTATGCAAAATTAACCATTTGCAGTAGATTACTGAAAATCACTAAAAATCAAATCCTTTTTACCAAGAGATCAACTACCAGGAAACTCTTTACAGAAAGAACCAAATCCATATATACATCATGGTTCATTTCATTAATAAATTGTTCCATCACCTCACAAGGATATGAGATATCAGTTCCTTTATCAAAACATATACAAAAGAAACATTATACATCGAGGCGTACTGGCCAAAATATCATATCAATTACAAAATTGTTTACGGACTATCTCCCAAAGACCTGAGAGTATAGTGATGACACATAGGACTCTATATCTATAAGACACAAAATAACACACTCAATCCGAGTTGTTACTACTATCCTTGCTGCTGTTGCTCACTCTCTGTTGTGCGATCTCTACCTCCTCATGCATGTCCAACTAAAAAGTGTGGAGAACCACATGGTGAGATCCATATCTCAGTGGGAGATATAAATCTCTGTCAACAATATTATTAGCATAGATAAATCTTAGAAAAGAGAGAAGAAGAAACCTTTATTGAATTAAATAGGTATAACTACTTGTTATATGCCGAGTAGGGCAATCTTATCATTTAAGTAGTTCAGATATCTATGACTAAGAAATAGATTATCTAAAATATTTTAAAAGGAATATGAAGAACATGTATACATTTATCAACTCTGACATATAAAAGTAATTGCAACCTCATTCAATGTTACCACATTTGATCCTTAATCAAATACACTACACGACTGGTTACATATTTCAACAATCAATCTTATGCCCTGAGGAAATGAGGTATACCGTGCATACTCCATCCAACCTAAATTAGGTAGCATTAGTGAAATACACAGTCCATGGAAGAGCCAAAATCCATGACTTCACCCCCTCGGTCAGTATGAGATTTTTTGCAGTGATATTATATGCTAAACTGCAAATTAGCTAGCCAGGGTATATTGGTTCAACACTATAGAGATACATCTCACAGCTTGTTCTCTATCCAAAGGACATACAGTCAATCCTGCATATATATATTGAGTCATGGAATGCAGCCATACTCTTCTCAGGGTATGGCTTTACCGCCAACATTAGAACTATGACCTACAACCACACTCTTTTTAGGGAATGGCCTACAACCAATCTTGAGGTTTGTAGGAAGCAAGGAAATACTTGTCTTGCACCTTGCATATTCAAAAATATGCGCTCTGAGTAAAACTCATTTCACCATCAGGCAAGTTTGAACATTGAATGGATCTATGGCCAGGGAAAGCTACATTTTTAGTTTCACTTGATAAGTTAAGTGCATTACAGTATCTTCAAATTGCAACCTTATCATAATTATGGTTAGGGTTTCCTCTTATAGACGATTAGGATATTCAAGTTCACATTTAACAAATAAACCCTAATTCACATCACAAGAGCTTATATTATTTCCACAAGTATTCAAGCATACTTAATTACTCTCATCAATTATCATCAATTGATTATCAACATGAAGTATTCACTTTCTCATATGAGTAGTATAAGTTTCTCTCTCATCCTTACTAGGATATTTATTCCAACATACTTATTACATTGTCTTAACCCTCTTTAGGGTTTATCATCCTACACTTATTAAAGTGTATCCATCTCATTACTTCATAGTGTCTGAATTGATTACATTCATCATGTTGCGGCCTACACTCATCAAGGTGTATCAGCCTACACTCATCAAGGTGTATCGGCCTACATTCATCAAGGTGTATCGACCTATACATTACCTCTTGTGTTGTCCTAGACACATCCACTTGTGTCAGCGTAGACACTATTGCTTGTGTTGGCCAAGGCAGATCAAAGTGATATTAGTTTAAAGGTGTTTATGGTGATATCGATTTTGAGGTGCTTAAGGTGATATCGGTTTTGAGGTACTAAAGGTGATATCAGTTTTGAGGTGCTTAAGGTGATATCATCTAGGAATCACATCTTGGTGTATCACCTTCACCATACCTTGGTGCATCACATTCTTCATACTTTAGCAAACTATTTTCACCTCACTGAAGCATAACATCTTGACCTCACTTTAGGGTATTAGCCACCCTAGCACTTTGTGTATTGGCCACCCTATCACTTTATGCATCAGCCACCCTATCACTTTATGTATCAGCCATACTATTGTCTAGTGTGTCAGCCTAGCTATCACCAAGTGATATCGACCTCTTGGGTTTTGATACATATCGGGTTCTAGGGTTTTGATACATATCGGGTTAGCCCTCATCAACACCATTATTTTCCTTTCTCCTATCAAGGTATCCGCCATACCACTACTTGGTGTTTTGGCCATGACTTCAAGGAGTGTGTTGCCCACCTTTCATATGGTGTGACGACCAAGGTGTGTCGCCCATCACACTTGTATCGGGCTAGAGGAATATCAGTTTAGAGGTGTATTAGGTTTCTAGTGTTAGGTTATATTGGGTTGCCCTATTACCTTCATAATTACATTCTCTTTCGAGATATCAGACTACCCTTATCCATAGCTTTAGGTGACATGCTAAACAACTAAAGGAACAATAGTCCTTTAAATGTAACAGCCGGTAATGGTTTAGGCACTTATGCATATCGATTTCCCCTTCACATAATCCCATATCAGGTTAGTGTTTATCCAACCAATATCAATTTGTGCAAAGGAGATTACATCATCTTCAAGGTTCAACCCTTCATCCAATAACACTTCAGTTCATGGAAAACAACCCCATATATCCATTAGATCTCATATAATCATCATTCAATCAAAGAAGGTCGAAATTGAAAAGGGATCATCAAGTATTGCTTGATAGAAGGTGAATAATAATAAAGTTGAGTTCAAGTTATATAACCTATCTCAAGATCACCACTAGAGCTTAAATCTTCAAAGATCCACATTCCCAAGGTTGAATATGACTTATCAAAAGTCTAAGACTCAATCACAACACTTTTGTATGAAAGAAGATACCATAGTTAGGAACTTGGTGAAGAAGAAAAGAAAGAAAGGAACCATGACCCAAGAAGCATAGTCAACCCAAGGTTGAAGTTGACCATGGCTTCACCTTAGGAAATATGATCAAGCTCCCTCTTGCTCCTTGAGCTCATAGGGTCATCGACCAAGAAAGATAAAATCAAAGAGTCGAAAGGTTTACTTGCTTGTGAAAAGAGGGGCTTATATAGTTGAGGCTCATGAAAGAGAGAAACCATATGCACTTAGGTGACACGTGTCCATGAACGATGACTCCATGTAACCATAATTATCTTGTCATGAAAAATGCATGAGGATAATCATAAGATAAGATATCAACCATTGGGTATCTTGCTTGATAAGATATCACAACCCAATATTACTTTATTTGCAAACTGATACAACTTTTGTAAGGAACATCTAAATTGATAGGATTCACTTACTTGAGGTGCTTAGCCCATCATTAATACTTCCAAAAAGTTTATAATCTGATATGAAACCTCGTCTCTGGCTTCGAAGCTGATAGACACTCCCATATACACTCATAACTCGACACAACACGATCTAGGATTCAAGACACTCATCATTCTTTGGTTCTTTCATCACCAAGAGTGCTATCACTCAACCAAGACTCAATCAAGGCACCCCTTCCTTTATCTCTCCTAAAGATGATGCTAAGAGAGAGAAGGGACACTCAAGAGGTGATAATTTACACATCAACCCTGCATTTTGGGCAAATTGCAATCTTCACCAAAACTATCATATAAAGAGCATACAATTTGTAAACAAGTTCAAACTTGTCTCCTTAAGTCTTAATTACTTCTCAAAATATTAGGACAAGGTTGTAAGCAACTTACTTAGGCAAAGCTTTTAGGGTTATCCCACAACCCAAGTCAAGGGTGTTACAAGTTATCAAACCCTAACAATGATTTTGTCCCTGAAATCTCAAGAGAAAAAAGAAGGGTACTTCCTCCTCATCTCTTCCTCCAGCTCCCATGTGGCTTCTTCAATGCCATGATGATGCCAAAGAACTTTCACAAGCACTATGCCTTTCTTTTTCAACTTCTTGATTCTTCTATCAATAATCAACACTAGACATTCCACATAGGATATATCTTCATCTAATTCTACCTCTATAGGTTGTAATACATGATCTGTATTAGGGTGACATTTTCTCAACATAGATACATGAAATATTAGATGTAGTCCATGCAACTCAGGTGGTATTTCCAACTTATAGGCTACCTTTCCAACACGTGCTATCACCAGATAGGTTCCCATAAATCTAGGAGCCAACTTACGCTTCTTCGCAAATTTGAGAACACCTTTCTAAGAGAAACCTTAAGGTACACTCTGTCTCCTTCATGAAATTCTAAAGGTCTATGATGATTATCAACATATGACTTCTATTTGTCCTGTGCTACCTTTAAATGTTGTTGTATCACTTTAATCTTTTTAGTTGTTTGCTGCACAAGCTCAGGACCAAGAAGTTGGTATTCTCCTATTTAATACCAGCACAACAGAGATCCACAACGTCTACCATATAATGCTTCATATGGTGTCATATCAATGCTAAACTGATAATTTCATTGTAGGCAAACTCTATTGAACTTAGATGTATATCCCAACTACCTACAAACTGAAGAACACATGCCCTAAGTAAGTCCTCTAAAGTTTGTATAGTCCTTTCAGATTGTCATCTATCTTTGAGTGGAAAGCAGTACTAAACTTTAATTGTGTACCCAAAGATGTATGTAATCACTCCCAAAAGTGACTTGTAAACTGAGGACCTCTGTCAGACACAATTTTTGCTGGGACTCCGTGCAACTGCACTATCTCATTTACATAAATTTTTGCAAGTTTCTTAGTGGTGTATGTTGTCTTAATAGGAAGAAAATGTGCTGACTTTGTCAACGTATCGACAATCACCCAAATGGAATCCTGACCTTTGGCTGTTCTAGGCAAACCAACTACAAAATCCACTATCACATGATCCCACTTCCACTGTGGTATAGGTAATGGTTGTAATGTTCTTGCAAGCTTCTGGTACTCAACCTTAACTTGCTAGCACACTGGACATCACATAACAAACTCAAATACATCTTTCTTCAAACTAGGCCACCAATACATATTTTTTAGATTGTGATACATCTTGGTACTTCCTAGATGCATAGCATACATAGATGAGTGAGATCTCTTCCATAACTGTCTTCCTTAGGTCATTAACACCAGATACCTTGATTCTACCATGGTAACAAACTGTCTCATCCTCTGACTCATGGATGCCATCCTGCTTCTCACTACCATATTCTAATCTAATCTGATGTATCACAATATCAACCTATTATGCTTCTTTAATCTATTGTCTCAGCATAGGTTTTACTTACATATGTGCCAACAATCCGGCTAGCAAAGATACTTCCAATTGTACATTCTCTTTTTGTAAGGAGACTAGCATGTCCCTCTTATAACACACCAAAGAATTCAACTGTACTTTATCTGTGAATGGAGATGAGGACTTTTTTCTTAGTGCATCTGCCACCACAGTAGCCTTTCCTGGATGATAATCAATAGTTCAATCATAGTCTTTGATTAGTTCCATCTAGCAGTGCTGTCTCATTTTCAATTCTTGCTGTGAAAAGATGTACTTCAGATTCTTGTGGTCTATGAAAATCTAACACTTCTACTTGTACATGTAATGTTTCCAAATTTTCTAGGCATGAATCACTAGAGCCAACTCTAGATCATGTGTCGGATAATTCTCCTCATGTTTCTTATGTTGTCAAGAGGCAAAAGAAATCACCCGTTTATCCTGCATCAACACACATCCCAAACCATTCTTTGAGGCATCACAAAAGACAATCTATCCATTCCCTTTCTTAGGTAAAACTAACACCGGTGCACTAGTCAACTTTTCCTTCAACAACTAGAAAGAGTGTTAACACTTGTCATTCCAATCAAAAGGCAACCTTCATGGTTAACCTAGTTAGGGGTAATGCTATAGAACTAAAGTTTGTGATGAATCTCATTTAGTAACTTGCCAAACCTAGAATATTGCGAATCTCTGTTGGTGTCTTAGTTTGTCCCCATTCTAGAATAGACTCCACCTTTTTAGGATCGACACATATACCTTTAGCAGATATGATATGTCCTAGAAAAGACACTTCTGACAACCAAAAATCACACTTGCTGGACTTAGCATATAGCTTGTGTTGTCTTACCAAAGTCAATGCTTGATTAAAATGTTGTTCATGTTATTGGCTATCTTGAATTTATGTTAGAATGTCATCTATAAAGACCACTATAAACTGATCAAGGAATGGCCTAAACACTCTATTTGTCAAATCCATGAATTCTTTTGGTGCATTAGTTAGTCCAAATGACATAACTATGAACTCATAATGACCATACCTTGTCCTAAAAGTTGACTTAGGTATGTCAGATCTATCTTAGAGAACATTGTTCCACCACACAACTGGTCAAACAAATCATCTATTCTTGGCAGAGGATACTTGTTCTTTATTGTCACCTTGTTCAACTGTCTATAGTCTATACATAACCTCATAGATCCATCCTTCTTCTTTACAAAAAGTACCAGAGAACCCCACGGTAATGTACTTGTCTGGATAAAACCTTTATCAAGTAACTCTTGTAACTATTTCTTTAATTCTGTGATCTCAATTGGAGCCATCCTATATGGTGTTTGGGCTATTAGTTGTGTATCGAGAACTAAATTGATCTCGAAATCAATCTCTTGAGGTGGAGGAACATTAGGAAATTCCTCAGGAAACACATCCCAAAATTCCCTGACAATTGGCACTTTTGGAACACTAGGACTTTCTACCATGGTATCTACCATATCTGCTAAGAATGCCTCACACCCATGTCATAACAGTCTCTCGACTACCATCATCGATACTAGACATGTTGGAAGAATCTTCCTATCTCCCTGAAAGATCCATGTCTCACCACCATATGTGAACATAGCTTGCTTGGAACCACAATCCAAGACTACCTTATACTTTTCCAAGGTATCCATCCCCAGGATTATATCAAATCTTTGCATCTCAAGTGGTATAAGATCGAATTGATTATTGTGTTATGAGAAAGAAATAACACAGGGGGAACATACCTCTTGTAACATTGTAGAACAAACTAACAAATTTTATAACATCAAGTTATTCATTCTATGACTAAAAGGAAAAAGATAGTTATGAATCACTTCATAAGTGATAAAGGAGTGTGTAGCACTTGGGTCAATCAAAACAAATATGAAGCAAGATGAAGACATATCAAAATGAAATAACTCCATCTGACCTATCACGATTCGTGGATTGACTACTGCCTCTGGCTGACACATATAATATAATCTCGATATTTCCTACTGGCAACCTCAACCTCTATTGCCTTGTGAAGATGAACCTACTTGAGACACCTATCCACGTCCTCATCCTCCTATACCACTATTGAATTGTTGTCTCTGAGAGTCTTTTTGACTCTGCCTCAGTTACTGGGTTAACTTAGTACCTATCATTGGACACTCTTTCTTTAGATGTCATGTCTGCCGACACTTGTAGAAGACTCCGATATCTTGCTATGGCCTAGGTGGCCCTGTCACTGACATTGGTGCCGCACTATGGGCTCCAATAGGAAGAAAACTATGGCATCTACCCTTAGTTGACGTCCACTGCATCTGAGCACTAAACATCTGTGGTGCTGATGATGTAGGAAACTTTGGTTTCTTGTAGCTTCTGGACCTCTTTCCTTGGAACTGTGCATGTCCTTTTCTAAATTTGGCCTCACATTTCTCAATTACTGGCATTTGTATCCTCCTAATGGATTCCAAAAACATAGAAAATCTCTTCCTATTCTTCAAAGCAGCTGCAAAAGTGGATAACTCATCGTTCAGACCCTTCTCAAAATGTTGAATCCTCTTCTAGTCTATAGTAGCCATGTGCGGATAAAACTACAGAAGCTCCATGAACTTAGCTTCATTCTCATTAATCGTCATAGGCCCTTGCCTAATCCGCACAAACTGTGAGATTTTCTCATCTAGATACGTCTAAGGAAAGTATCTATTGGTGAACTCATATCAGGATTCCTCCCATCTGATCTCAACATCAGGCCCTTTCTCCACTTCAATGGTCCACCAATGGCCAACACTTCCCTTCAACAGGTACACAACATGCCCAGATTTGTTAGTTTCTAGGATGTTAAGGATCTTAAAAGCTTTTTCTAACTTAATGAGCCACATATCTGCATCTGTTGGGTCATCTTTTCCAGCATATTCTATAGCTCCTACATGGCGTAGCCGTTCAAAAGTCTTACCATAATATGAAGATTCTACATTGGGTACTGGTGCCCTAGGTGGTGGTGACGATATCCTATCCACCATATGCGCTACCGTCATCATGATCTGCCCAACTAGAGCATGAAAATTAGGGTTCTCTAGCATAGTCTGATCTAGCTGGGGATTATGAGGAACTTGTTCCTCTCTCGCCTGTTCCCTTGCACCCCTCCTAGTGTAGCAATGTTGCTCTCAACAACATGTTCTTCATGTTCTCTAGACATATTTAAGCTTTACTTCTTCTTCTATATAAGCAGATGTCACTATAAGATAAATTAGATGACACTATAATAGACTCAACTACCTTAATCCTATGTCCCTATAGACTCAGTGAACCTAAGGCTCTGATACCAAAAATTGTGACGACTGCTATCTAACTGACAGTGTTATCACACAAAACTACATGGAATTAACCATTAGCAACGGGTTACTAAAAATCACTAAAAATTAAAACCTTTTTACCAAGATATCCACTACCAGGAAACTCTTTATAGAAAGAAACGAAGCCATATATACATCATGGTTCTCTTCATTCATACATCATTCCATCACCTCACAAGGATATGTGATATCAGTTTCTTTACCAAAACATATACAAAAGTAACATTGTACATCGAGACATACTAGCAAAAATCTCATATCCATTATAAAACTATTTATGTATCTCCCAAGGACTTGAGAGTACAGGAATGACACATAGGGATCTATATCTACAAGACACATAACAACACACTCAACCTGAGTTGTTACTGCTGTCTTTGCTGCTTCTTCCCGCTCTCTACTGTGCGATCTCTACCTCCTCATGCACTTTACCCAAAAAGTGTGGAGACACTGTAACATACCAGATCTAGAACCCTACCCTAAAACTTTGAGTTTGACCAAATAAGGTTAAGGTTAGAGTGATCCTAATAATCTAATGCATGGAAAATGTAATCTAATATGTCATATAATTTATTTGAAGATAATATGATGATAAATAACTTAATTGGATGTATAATGATGTTAATGGGCCTCTAATGGGCCAGATGACAAAACTCAAGTAATAAAGCCTCAAATTAAATAATAGACTTCAAATTCGTAATCTACACATCAAAATAAGATTACATGTCAATTTTCATTTTATTTGGACAACCTTGGAATAATATGGTAATTTAGGAGAGAGAAATTGCCTAAAAGGTGTAATTAATAAATAAATATAATAATTGAATCCAAAAAAGGAAAATAATGTTATATTCGTGATCTAAATAATAAATATAGCCTTTGTGTGAATTTTCATCCAATTTGGGGAAAGTTTGCTTAAAAGGTGAAATCAGGAGAGAGAAAGTGTGTAAAATCTTCAAAATATTAAATAAATACTCAAATGATCCCAACATGTAAAATGGATGGAAAATTCGTATTCAACATATCAAATATAACTTAAGGATGAAGTTTCACCTAATTTGGATAATCCACGTGTCATTAAAGCATCAGGAAAGAGAAATAAAGAATATATTAAATAATACATCTAAAGTTTCCAAAAATGAAATCTAATTGGAGATTCGGAATCTACATGTTTAATTTAACTTTTGTGCCAAGTTTGGATTAATTTGGATAATGATAAAACCCTAAATCGAAGAGAGAGAAAAAGGTGCTTTGATGTGGTCCCACTTTAGTTTTAATTGGATTAAATGTCACGATTTAAGTTGATTTTCTGCCTAAAGTCTTGCTGTCACGCGCTTTACTTATGCCCTGATCGACGATGACCGTTGGATTGTTTCTGGGCGGCATCCGGTCGTCTCCTACCTCAGGTAGGAGTTTGAATCGTGGATGAACAGTACCCAAATCTTGCTTTTGATCATACTCTTTTTCCTCTCGACCAGATTTCCTGATTTTTGTTCCATTGTGATCGGGAGAAGATTCCACATCTTTCGATCCATATTGTGTCCACCTAATTCTTCTCTTTTTGGGAAACCCCAATTCTTGGGGAGCAAGGCTTCAGCCTGCTTGCTTTCCCGATAGGTGTCAACCCTGAATCTATATAAGAGGGTTCCCTGGGCTTCTTTTCTCTCCGCAAAATGTGTCTGGCTGTTCAATTTCTGCTCGCATCCTCTGCTTTGTCCGTCGGTGACCTGCGTTCGGGCACAGGTTGCGGCTGACCTCCACGGCTCTCGGAAGCACCAGCGCAGCAATTAGCCTTCTCGGTGAGTTCGTATGCTTTGGTTCTTGCTTCCGTATTCTCGGAATTTCAGATCGTCGTGAATCTTGGATACGCCCAATTTTTTTTCCCGAGCTGTAGCCCTGCTGCCTCTCTCCCATGGCGTGCGAGTGCAAGGTTGGGGGTAATCTCATTGGCTTTTCCGATTATACCCCTCCTCGCCTTCTTTACGTGTTTTCTCGGCTTTGGGCACTGTTGTCCTTTCAAAGGTTTTGTTTTTTTTTCTAGCCGGATCCATGCAAGCTTTGACCCATGACTTGGCCGCCCATGATTGGGCCAAGTCATGTGGGGTCGGCCCACTTTCCCTCTCTCTCTTCGCTTTGCAATCAATCTGTTAACGTGTAATTTTCTAATTGGCTAATGTTTAAAAATCAATAACTAAATTTTTACTGATCAGAAAAATATAAATAAATAGTCGTTGGATTCAGAAAAATGCAAGCTTTCGTTTGGTATTGGTTTTGATTCCCGAATCTGATGATTTAAAAGGGTGATTTTATGAATCTAATTAAATAAGATAAAACTTGAATAATTCATAACTAATAATCTATAAGTCAGAAAAATATAATAAAATATGTTTTAGACTCGTAATAACATAACCTAAAATATGAAATAGTTTTCATAACCTAATTCACTCATAATAAAAAGGTGTTTTTAGGGTTTATAAAATCAATATAAAACCTAACCCTAATCCCATATATATGCTAATAGGTGCTTTGGAAGTCTAGGCTTGGACCTAGAAGTGGCTTTGGACCTGTTTGACTCTGAAGTTGAGGTATGCTTGCATCCCATATTATTTTTATATTGAGCAATAACCTATCTTTATCTTTCTTTTGGTCCTATGGACATTAGCCTACACATTGTCTTGTTCTCTTGAAATCATGCTTCATGTGAAGTATCTTATTTTGTTATTATGATCATGGATATTTTCTTGGAATCTTATCTTGTTGCCTTGGTGCAAGTTGGACTCTTGATATTATATGCCCACTGTGATGTGGATTTTTACTTGTTGATATATGCCCACTTTGAAGTGGATTTGCTTATATGTTTGAGTTGTCCATTGTGTGATGGCAACCTTGATAATTCTGACTAAACTATTTACTTGCCTCTATATTTACATGCAATGTGATTCAGTAGCACTAGAGTAGTGTAAATTACAATGGTTTTGGGTGTGTGCCCTTTATATTTATGGGATGGTGGTGGTGGTGCCCCATACCCGAGTTTCAAGGATGTGAAGCCTTGGCTCAACTTTTACATATATTGGGAGTTTGACGGTGAGTCAATCTCTATCAGGTTTTCAAGGATGTGAAGCCTTGGCCGCCTTTGTGTTTATATTGTTCTAGTGTTATGTTTATCTCACAATGCATGCATGATATTGATTGTGGGGTGTGTGCCCTACTTGTGCTTTGTTTACCACCATGGTAGTGGATTTATTTATGGCACAATCCTTTTATATGTTGTTTTATGGCAAGTATCTTTTTTTGTTATAATCTGTCACTTGATACCCGTTTGGGTGATACTTATCTCTTGCTTGGGAAGCCTTTTACAATTGATGTCCCTTATTCCTTATATTGCTCAATGTGCTTTTTAGTATGCACATACCAGCCTTTGCTGATGTCTCTTTTTGTTTCTCTTTTGCTGGGGTATGCTTCCAACCCTAGGTGGAAGACTTGGATGCATGGCATGTTGACCTGGACTTAGTTTGTGATGATGAAGCTTGGAGACAATCTTGAGGTGGTTTAGATTCCCTCTACATGGATCCTTGTGATGTAAGTTTTAGTTTGTAACCCTTTGCTTTATAATTGAATATAGTCATGTTTTTATCCCGCTGCTATACATTGGTCTTTTGATTACCATTATATAAAGATTTGAAAATTTTACACCCACTCCATCACACCTTTTGAGTGTGTTTGGATTGGAGGTTCTATTGTTCAAATTTTTAGTAGAGAAGTGGTTTCACTTCTTTACAGCATGGTATCAGAGCCCATGGTAGTCGGAATCGACTATTTCAATTTTGTCTCCCCATTAGAACCCTTGACTTTTCTAGATAGCTCTAAGTGAGATGTTGACCTTAGAATTGATCAATGATGATCTTTTATGAAATAAGGTTTAGTTTGAGGACAAGAATAGGTTATGAGGAAATATTCATATGGAAATATTGTGACTTGGTTTCTCGCTTTGATTTTGGGCCCTAAATTTCAGTTTTCAATCGTAAAAGTTTTTCACAACAAAATATTTTCCATATAATACTATATGTATAAAAGAAAATATTTTCTTTGGATTTTATCGATGTTTTCTTGAACTAAGTCACAATGAAGAGAACTATAGTTTGAGTAGAATCTAACCCTAGTTTTGTGACTAGGATTGAAATAAAGGTATAGTTGACCTACCCTATGACTTTTGGATGTTCATGTAGGGTTGATAGGTTAGAGACACAAGGACCTAAAATCTCAACCCTAGATGGCATGACTATAGTTGGATACATAAATAATAAAAGTATCTAGAACTTTCATACCTAAGTGATGTGGGTAGATCTAAAAAGTTATTTAGTTTGACTTGTTAGGTTGAACCCTTTAAGGGGTGGAGAATAGTTAGTTTTTGATGTTTTGATTTTTAGATTTCGAGGACGAAATCCTTTTTAAGGGGTGGAGTGCTGTAACATACCAGATCTAGAACCCTACCCTAGAACTTTGATTTTGACCAAACAAGGTTAAGGTTAGAGTGATCCTAATAATATAATGCATGGAAAATGTAATCTAATATGTCATATAATTTATTTGAAGATAATATGATGATAAATAACTTAATTGGATGCATAATGATGTTAATGGGCCTCTAATGGGCCAGATGACAAAACTCAAGTAATAAAGCCTCAAATTAAATAATAGACTTCAAATTCATAATCTACACATCAAAATAAGCTTACATGTCAATTTTCATTTAATTTGGACAACCTTGGAATAATATGGTAATTTAGGAGAGAGAAATTGCCTAAAAGGTGTAATTAATAAATAAATATAATAATTGACTCCAAAAAAGGAAAATAATGTTATATTCGTGATCTACATAATAAATATAGCCTTTGTGTGAATTTTCATCCAATTTGGGGAAAGTTTGCTTAAAAGGTGAAATCAGGAGAGAGAAAGTGTGTAAAATCTTCAAAATATTAAATAAATACTCAAATGATCCCAACATGTAAAATTGATGGAAAATTCGTATTCAACATATCAAATATAACTTAAGGATGAAGTTTCACCTAATTTGGATAATCCATGTGTCATTAAAGCATTAGGAAAGAGAAATAAAGAATATATTAAATAATACATCTAAAGTTTCCAAAAGTGAAATCTAATTGGAGATTCAGAATCTACATGTTTAATTTAACTTTTGTGCCAAGTTTGGATTAATTTGGATAATGATAAAACCCTAAATCGAACAGAGAGAAAAAGGTGCTTTGATGTGGTCCCACTTTAGTTTTAATCGGATTAAATGTCACAATTTAAGTTGATTTTCCGCCTAAAGTCTTGCTGTCACGCGCTTTACTTATGCCCTGATCAACGATGACCGTTGGATTGTTTCTGGGCGGCATCCGGTCGTCTCCTACCTCAGGTAGGAGTTTGAATCGTGGATGAACAATACCCAAATCTTGCTTTTGATCATACTCTTTTTCCTCTCGACCAAATTTCCTGATTTTTGTTCCATTGTGATCGGGAGAAGATTCCGCATCTTTCGATCCATATTGTGTCCACCTAATTCTTCTCTTTTTGGGAAACCCCAATTCTTGGGGAGCAAGGCTTCAGCCTACTTGCTTTCCCGATAGGTGTCAACCCCGAATCTATATAAGAGGGTTCCCTGGGCTTCTTTTCTCTCCGCAAAATGTGTCTGGCTGTTCAATTTCTGCTCGCATCCTCTGCTTTGTCCGTCAGTGACCTGCGTTCGGGCACAGGTTGCGGCTGACCTCCATGGCTCTCGGAAGCACCAGCGCAACAATTAGCCTTCTCGGTGAGTTCGTATGCTTTGGTTCTTGCTTCCGTATTCTCGGAATTTCAGATCGTCGTGAATCTTGGATTCGCCCAATTTTTTTTCCCGAGCTGTAGCCCTGCTGCCTCGCTCCCATGGCGTGCGAGTGCAAGGTTGGGGGTAATCTCGTTGGCTTTTCCGATTATACCCCTCCTCGCCTTCTTTACGTGTTTTCTCGGCTTTGGGCACTGCTGTCCTTTCAAAGGTTTTGTTTTTTTTTCTAGTCGGGGCCATGCAAGCTTTGACCCATGACTTGGCCGCCCATGATTGGGCCAAGTCATGTGGGGTCGGCCCACTTTCCCTCTCTCTCTTCGCTTTGCAATCAATCTGTTAACGTGTAATTTTCTAATTGGCTAATGTTTAAAAATCAATAACTAATTATTTACTGATCAGAAAAATATAAATAAATAGTCGTTGGATTCAGAAAAATGCAAGCTTTCGTTTGGTATTGGTTTTGATTCCCGAATCTGATGATTTAAAAGGGTAAATTAATGAATCTAATTAAATAAGATAAAACTTGAATAATTCATAACTAATAATCTATAAGTCAAAAAAATATAATAAAATATGTTTTAGACTCGTAATAACATAACCTAAAATATGAAATAGTTTTCATAACCTAATTCACTCATAATAAAAAGGTGTTTTTAGGGTTTATAAAATCAATATAAAACCTAACCCTAATCCCATATATATGCTAATAGGTGCTTTGGAAGTCTAGGCTTGGACCTAGAAGTGGCTTTGGACCTGTTTGACTCTGAAGTTGAGGTATGCTTGCATCCCATATTATTTTTATATTGAGAAATAACCTATCTTTATCTTTCTTTTGGTCCTATGGACATTAGCCTACACATTGTCTTGTTCTCTTGAAATCATGCTTCATGTGAAGTATCTTATTTTGTTATTATGATCATGGATATTCTCTTGGAATCTTATCTTGTTGCCTTGGTGCAAGTTGGACTCTTGATATTATATGCCCACTGTGATGTGGATTTTTACTTGTTGATATATGCCCACTTTGAATTGGATTTTCTTATATGTTTGAGTTGTCCATTGTGTGATGGCAACCTTGATAGTTCTGACTAAACTATTTACTTGCCTCTATATTTACATGCAATGTGATTCAGTAGCACTAGAGTAGTGTAAATTACAATGGTTTTGGGTGTGTGCCCTTTATGTTTATGGGATGGTGGTGGTGGTGCCCCATACCCGAGTTTCAAGGATGTGAAGCCTTGGCTCAACTTTTACATATATTGGGAGTTTGACGGTGAGTCATTCTCTATCAGGTTTTCAAGGATGTGAAGCCTTGGCCGCCTTTGTGTTTATATTGTTCTAGTGTTATGTTTATCTCACAATGCATGCAGGATATTGATTATGGGGTGTGTGCCCTACTTGTGCTTTGTTTACCACCATGGTAGTGGATTTATTTATGGCACAATCCTTTTATATGTTATTTTATGGCAAGTATCTTTTTTGTTATAATCTATCACTTGATACCCGTTTGGGTGATACTTATCTCTTGCTTGGGAAGCCTTTTACAATTGATGTCCCTTATTCCTTATATTGCTCAATGTGCTTTTTAGTATGCACATACCAGCCTTTGCTGATGTCTCTTTTTGTTTCTCTTTTGCTGGGGTATGCTTCCAACCCTAGGTGGAAGACTTGGATGCATGGCATGTTGACCTGGACTTAGTTTGTGATGATGAAGCTTGGAGACAATCTTGAGGTGGTTTAGATTCCCTCTACATGGATCCTTGTGATGTAAGTTTTAGTTTGTAACCCTTTGTTTTATAATTGAATATAGTGATGTTTTTATTCCGCTGCTATACATTGGTCTTTTGATTACCATTATATAAAGATTTGAAAATTTTACACCCACTCCATCACACCTTTTGAGTGTGTTTGGATTGGAGGTTCTATTGTTCAAATTTTTAGTAGACAAGTGGTTTCACTTCTTTACAGACACGTGGGGTGAGATCCATATCTAAACGGGAGATATTAATTTCCAACAACAATATTATTATCACAGATAAATCTTACAAAATAGAGCAAAAAAAACCTTTATTGAATTAAACAAGTATAACTACTTGTTATATGCCGAGTAGAGAAATCTTATCATTTAAGTAGTTCAGATATTTATGACTGGGCAATGGATTATCTAATCTCTTTTAAAAGGAATATGAAGAACGTATAAAACATTAACCAACTATAACATATAAAAGTAATTGCAGCCTCATTCAATGTTTCCACATTTGATCCTTAAGTAAATACGCTACATGGCTGATAACATCTTTCAAAAGTCAATCTTATGCCCTGAGGAGATGATGTATACCACTCATACTCCATCCAACCTAAATTTGATAGCATCAGTGCCATACAAGGTCCATGAAAGAGCCAGAATCCATGACCTCACCCCTTAGTCAGTATGAGATTACTGGAAGTGACATTATAAGTCAAACTGCAACTTAGCTAGCCAGGGTATATTGCCTCAATGCTATATAGATATAACTCACAACTTGTTCTCTATCCAGGGTATGACCTACAGTCAATCATGCATATGTATATTGAGTCATGGCATGTAGACATACTCTTCTCAGGGTATGGATTTACCGCCAATCCTAATGTTCCATTAGAGCTACGGCCTACAACCGTACCCTTTTAAGGGTATGGACTATAGACAATCTTGAGGTTTCTGCACCTCCCATATTCAAAAATATGCACTATGAGTAAAACTCGTTTCACCATCCAACAAGTTCTGACACTGAATGGATATATGGCCAGGGAAAACTACATTTTTAGATTCATTTGATAAGTTATGTGCATTACAACATCTTTTAGCATCAATCAAGTTACAAGCATGAATTATAGATAAATGCTTCAAAGAAAGGTGTAATACATCTTGTATCAATTGGAACACATCTTGTTATACCCATCCTAGGATCTCAATCCCTTAAACACATTATAGGAAATCTCATCCATTCAACATTATCATTATCATAATCTCATGTTTTGGGTATCAAACCCTCAGTTCATCATTAAACAGTGTCACCTCTTATCAGAAAACAATCATCTATAGGTCATCAAACCCCTATATATATCATACTTGTTCTACAAGTATATCACATGACTCACAAGGCCTATCTAACATGTATCATGTTAAATCAACATACCTCATACCTGGATATGCTTATCATCTCATAATACCTGCATGGTTAGGATTTTGGTAAAAGAAATATCAAGTAAATATCATCACCATGCCATAAAGAAAATCATTCAAATTACAACCCTCTCATAATTAGGGTCAGGGTTTCCTCTTGTAGCCAATTAGGGTATTCAAGTTCATATTTAAAAACCAAACCCTAATTTACATCACAAGAGCTAATATTATTGCACAAGTATTCAAGCATACTTAATTACTCTCGTCAATTATCATCAATTGATTATCAACATGAAGTATTGTTGGTATGTATGCCCTGAGAGCCAATCATGGGATGATTGGTGGGATACATTAAGATTGATTTGATAAACATCAAAGGCAAGCTTCCAATTCTTTCTGATTCAGTCATATGAGATAATGATAGAACATATTGAATGTCTTGAGGATGACAATAGTCAATAACATATGCTTTTAGGTTGAGGACCTAAACGATGAGATCATACAGATGCTAAGAGTTTGTACATTCTTATTATGTCCCTAGTCAGATGTCATTGTGGAAGGTAGATAGATAACAATGACACACAAGACTAGATTGAGGTGTTGGTTGATGAAAAAATCTCATTAGTCATTATATGGAGATATCAAACCAAACACATAGGTACTTGTTAGAGAACAAGTTTACCGGACAGACCCACTGTGAGTTTGACACATGGAACCATGACATGGTAGTCATAGTTAGTTCTCACAGTGATGGTGGTGAGTTTGATTCTTTGACCTAAAATCACTACACTCAACACATGTCATTGGGTATACTTTGACATCATCAAACACAGTCCTAAAACATGGGTTGTTATAAAGGTGATGATTGGGTGGCTTTGACCCATGGGGCTTTTGAGGGGTGAGTGATAGATATGGGATTTGTCCCTCCTGAGGGAGTTTGATATCCATGGCCACTTGATGAGTAGGATTGAGATAGGTGTGCACACACATGTGTGAATCAGTATGTGATATTGATGTCATACATATCTCCTCCAATCTACTCTGAGATCAAGAAAATGAATGAACGTTGACAGGATGACTGTTCCATGCCTGGAGTTCATTCGGGATATCAGTGACAAAGGAATTATACATTCACTATAACACCATTCACAGATTGTAGGATTGAAAGTTGTTCTCCAACTTTCTATTTCACTTGGGTAGCACTGATGTGTGACTAGGCACCACTCTTTGCTTGTGAAGTCATAAGTGTTATGGACTTTCACTGCCAACGTGAAATGGACCTGCAGGGTCACACACATAGGATTTAACTTGGAAGAGGAGTTTTTCCACAAATGATGTTTAGATTGATTACTAAAGGAGTTTAGTAGTTCAATTAAACACTCAGTTGACTGATAGCTCAAAATCATAGTGTTCAAGGTGTTGGACCAATTGATTAGAGTATCAGATTGATTGAAACTATGATTGACTAATTTTGCACAATCTCCACTTCCAACCGATCAGTTCATGAGATGAACTGATCAGCTCAGGTTGGTGAACAGATTAACTCAATTTTTGAACCGGTCGGATCATGTGACCAACAGAGATTGTTTGGAAAGTCAATTTTGCAAATACAATTTGTTTCACTTGTACAAATTCGATTTGGACAAGGATTAATATTTTATTAATCGGAAACAAATATGAAAGTCAATTTGAGTTGGACCAAGACCACGAACCGATCGGCTCAGAAGTGAATCGATCGGCTCAGGTGCTCCAAACGATCGGTTCAGGTGTGAACCGATCGAATCAGACCACCAACCGATTGTTTCAAGGTTGAAACGATCAGTTCAGGTGACACAGTTGGTTGTTTTGTGAAAAATCTCAAACCCTTCTACTCCTATTTAGTCCCACATTGCCCGGGGTAGAGAACCTTGTCCCATGACCCTCCTATATATATAGGGGTATTGGGGGCTTCTCAAAGTACAACTCAAAACACCAGTTGCTCTACAAAGTTGTCATTCTCTCCGATTTTGGTAACCGAGAGAGCCCGAGCAAGTGCTACCTGATAAGGGAGGCACAACAAGGGAAAGACAACTGTAGAAAGGAAACTAGGTGCAGGAGAGTGTGTCGGTGATTAGTACACTGACAGGAGGGTGTGACTCCTTCCGATTCCTTGTGTGACAAGGAGATCGGAGTTCTAGGCAATCCGTGTGGACGACTGCAGAGGCGGGAGACTTTTGTCGCTCGGAGGACAGCTGTCAATCCTGACAGTCCCAGTGAGACCAAGAGCTGCACTGACATCATCCAAGACTAGAGGTGAAGACCGCGCAAGCCACGAGGTAACGTCGCCGAGCAAGCCTCGGGACAAGGTACGTCTCCACAAACCATCGTTCCTATTGTATAGACATTGATGCGATTCCTTATTCTGGGTTTGGGAGAAGAATTTTTTTTTGTTTTTGCTGCCTTCTCTATCTCCCCTAAAACCCTACAGTGGTATCAGATCCAGGTCAACTGCTCTATGCTTTAGGATTATCGATATGATCGATTTTGGGTTGTCACCTTTATTTATTGCATACGATGTGAATAAAATTGGATTTATGCATGTCCAATCCTAAATCCACAAATCCCAATATACATATATGATATGTAATATGAATGCACTCGATACGTGTCGCCCTTAAATGAGTTTTGTGGTGGATGTATAGCGTGGTTATGGACAATAAACCTTATATATATGTTCTTGGTTGTATGTGGTTGCTTGCATCTCGGTCTGTGCACCGATTCCCTACCTCCTTATTCCTGATGTAACTTCAGATAACTCGAGATTTCTTTCCTACCTATTCTCCCCCCGAATGTAACTCGGGGTTTCCTAATTCAAATGTAAATAGGATAGATTTTTATTTCCTATTATGTCAAAGAACGGAGAACAATCTGATGACAACTGAGACGATCGGTTCAAGGAATGAACCGATCGGTTGGTGATCCAGACGACCAAATCGAGGAGTGAGATGATCGGGTGGCGACCTGAGGAGTTGCACGATGACTAGGCGAACCGATCGGTTGGAGGAGCCAATTGATCGGCTGGTGGCACCCAGACGACCGACCTAATGGTGAGCCAATCAATCATGGAGATGAGTTGATCAAACCCAGTAAAGGAAAAGCACAAAGTTCATCTTGTACAGGATGCGTGTGATGTGGACCTAGATGACTGTGATTCCTCTTGGCTTGAGGAATCACATTAGGATGGTCATCATCATCGCTTTTATCATTTCACATGTTTTCTGTGGGATATAGCATGTATATGATACATACTATATATTGTGGTGATTGGATATGTATATGTACCTATAAAAACCAAATCCCTCATTAAATATTAATGTTTTAGATGCCTTCCAAATGTGACACACGTGAAAAGCTTGATCGGCCAAGTGGGGGCATGCCCTAGCATGGTGCACCGTGTATCTCGTGGAAGTGTGCATGATGGATATGTGGGTTTGCCCTAGCCGGGTGCATATTTATCGTGTTGGCTTTGGGTCAGACTTAACAAGGTGACCTAGATAGGATCTAGCACCTTGAGGCATGGAGGTGATCATGGCAAGGAGTTGCATATGACATCTTTCAAGAGTTGCATATGATGCAATTGGCAAAAGTTGCCTACTTGAAAGATCTAAGTTGTGGGTGACAGCCCTAGCTGGTCGATGACTCAAAGGATTTTAGGATCTTTCCCACTAGAAGATTGTATGATGTAGTATTATGAATTGATGGTGAGGGTCATTAATTTGAACAAAATAGTCGGAGCGATAATTAATTAAAGTCCTAATTATATCATCAACCTTTCAAATCAATCAAATAAGTCAAAATTGAATTTTGGACTAAACTGCATATATTTCCTTTTTGTAGTACAAATGACAACAAACGATAATCACTTTTCATTGCGATCGGTCTTTGAAAAGGACAAGCTGAATGGGACTAACTTCCATGACTGGTTTAGGACATTGAGAATTGTTCTCACTCAAGAGTGAAAGCTCTATGTCCTAGATACTCCAGTTCCAGAGGAACCCACTCCTACCGCATCAAAGGCAGAAAGGGACACTTATAAGAAGCATTCTGATGATGCCATTGATGCAAAGTGCTTGATGTTGTACTCTATGAACCATGAGTTGCAGAGACAACATGAGAACATGGGTGTCATTGAGATGATTCAACATGTCAAGAACATGTATGAAGATCAAGCACGACAAGAGAGATATGATGTCTCCAGGGCGTTGTTCAAGTGTGTCATGATAGAAGGAGATCCAGTTGGTCCTCACACACTCAAGATGATTGGGTATGTGGAGAACCTGACGAGACTAGGATTTCAACTGAGCCAAGAGTTGGCTACTGACGTGATACTACAATCGTTGCCAGAATCCTATTATCAGTTTGTGATGAACTACAACATGAACAACTTTAACAAGCTATTGACAGAGTTATTAGGCATTTTGAGGACAGTCGAGACACATATGAAGAAGGACAAGCCTAAGTCTGTGATGATGATCAGTAGCAAGAAAGGCAAGTCTAAGCGCAAGGGCAAGGGAAAAGCTAAGAAGGGTTCTGATGCTAGCCAACAACCCAATGCGTCTTCAGATCTCAAGGCCAAAGGAGGCGTGACCAAGAGAGGCAATTGCCACCATTGTCAAAAGCTAGAACATTGGAAAAGGAATTGTCCACTCTATCTAGAAGAACTAAAGAAGATGGAGGCGACAAACTTCTCCACCTGAAGGTGTCATTAAATAAACTTGTAACATTTTTGAGGTATATGATACCAAGATATAAAATGTAAAGCACTCAATAAATGGGGCAAGTGTTGCCGCCTTAGATAGGAGTACTTTAGTTTATTTTCAGACTTGAAGGCATGTAATAGAGTTATGAACTACTATTTCATATTTTCCAATGGATAGAAACACATCATTTTTGCATATTGTATGACAATGATAGCAATTAATAAAGTTGATGTTTCTATTCCAAAGATGCGATCTTTATGGCAATGCCTTATTTATCTTGTGATACTTGATATGCATAAGATAAAATGATACCTAAAAGTTATTGATAACTCAAACAATCAAATTAGCATATATCATAAGAAATTCATTTCTAGTTTCCATATGATGGATAAATCTAAACTCTTTTGGTTAGAGAACCAGTAAGAGACATGAATCTCTTGGACATGATTAATCAATCTTCACTAGTGGTAGTAGGAGAATGATTATCCTATTAGATATAATACATGTGATGTATTTACATACCTATTGGAGTTGATGCTAGTACTTCAAATGGTGTTTAGAGAAATACCAATATGAATATCTTGAAGTGTTCAATAATATCATAGATATGGGATTTGTCCCTCTTGAGGGAGTTTGATATCCATGGACACTTGATGAGTAGGATTGAGATAGGCGTGTGCACACATGTGTGAATCAATATGTGATATTGATGTCATACATATCTCCTCCAATCTACTCTGAGATCAAGAAAGTGAATGCATGTTGACAGGATGATTGTTCCTTGTCTTGAGTTCATTCGAGATATTAGTGACAAAGGAATTATACATTCACTGTAACACCATTCATGGATTGTAGGATTGAAAGTTGTTCTCCAACTTTCTATTTCACTTGGGTAGCACTAATGTGTGACTAGGCACCGCTCTTTGCTTGTGAAGTCATAAGTGTTATGGACTTTCACTGCCAACGTGAAATGGACCTGCAGGGTCACACACATAGGATTTAACCTGGAAGAGGAGTTTTTCCAAAAATGATGTTTATATTGATTACAAAAGGAGTTTAGTAGTTCAATTAAACCCTCAGTTGATTGATAGCTCAAAATCATAGTGTTCAAGGTGTTGGACCAATTGATTAGAGTATCAGATTGATTGAAACTGTGATTGACTGATTTTACACAATCTGCACTTGCAACCAATCGGCTCATGAGATGAACTAATCAATTTAGGTTGGTGAACAGATCATCTCAATTGTTGAACCGGTCGGCTCATGTGACCAACAGAGATCATTTGGAAAGTCAATTTTGCAAATACAATTTGTTTCACTTGTACAATTTCGATTTGGACAAGGATTAATATTTGATTAATTAGAAACAAATATGAAAGTCAATTTGAGTTGGACCAGGACCACGAACCGATCAGCTCAGAAGTGAACCGATTGGCTCAGGTGCTCCAAACGATCGGTTCAGGTGTGAATCGATCGGCTCAGACCACCAACTGACTGTTTCAAGGTTGAAACGATCGGTTCAGGTAACGCAGTTGGTTGTTTTGTAGAAAATATTGAACCCTTCTACTCCTATTTAGTCCCACATTGCCCGAGGTAGAGAACCCTATCCTAGGACCCTCCTATATATAGTGGTATTGGGGGCTTCTCAAAGTACAACTCAGAACACCAGTTGCTCTGCAAAGTTGGCGTTCTCTCCGGTTTTGGTAACCGAGAGAGCCCGAGCACGTGCTACCCGCTAAGGGAGGCACAACAAGGGAAAGACAATTGCAGAAAGGCAACTGGTTGTAGGAGAGTGTGTCGGTGACTAGTACGCTGACAGGAGGGTATGACTCATTTCGATTCCTTGTGTGACAAGGAGATTAGAGTTCCAGGCAGTCCATGTGGACAATTGTAGAGGCGGGAGACTTCTGCCGCTCGGAGGACAACTGTCAATCCCGACAGTCCCGGTGAGACCAGTAGTTGCACTGACACCATCCAAGACCAGAGGTGAAGACCGCGCAAGCTGCAAGGTAACGTCGCCGAGTAAGCCTCGGGACAAGGTACGCCTCCACAAACCATCCTTCCTATTGTATAGACGTTGACGCGATTCCTTATTCTGGGTTTGTGAGAAGAATTTTGTTTTGTTTCTGCTGCCTTCTCTGTCTCCCCTAAAACCCTACAAGTATTACCTTTCTCATATGAGTAGTATAAGTTTCTCTCTCATCCTTACTAGGATATTGGTTCCAACATACATATTACATTGGCTTAACCCTATGTAGGGTTTATCAACCTACACTTACTAAAGTGTATCGAACTCATTACTTCATAGTGTCTCAATTGAATACATTCACCATGTATCGGCCTACACTCATCAAGGAGTGTCGACCTACACTCATCAAGGTATATCGGCCTACCCTCATCAAGGTGTATCGACCTATACTCATCAAGGTGTATCAGCCTATACACTAACAATTGTGTCAGCCTAGATGCTATTGCTTGTGTCGACCTAGGTACATCAAAGTGATATCAGTTTAGAGGTGCTTATGGTTATATCAGTTTTGAGGTGCTTAAGGTGATATCGGTTTTGAGGTGCTTAAGGTGATATCAGTTTTGAGGTGCTTAAGGTGATATCGGCCATGAATCACATCTTGGTGTATCACCTTCACCATACCTTGGTGCATCACCTTATTCATACTTTAGCAAACTATTTTCACCTCACTTATGAATAACTTCTTGACCTCACCTTAGGGTATCAGCCATCCTATCACTTTGTGTATTGGCCATCCTATCAATTTATGTATCAACAACCCTATCACTTTATGTATCAATCCTACTACTGTCTAGTGTGTTAGCCTAGTTATAACTAAGTGATATCAGCCTCTAGGGTTTTGATACATATCGGGTTGTAGGGTTTTGATACATATCGAGTTACCCTCATAAACACCCATGTTTTCCTTTCTCCTATCAAGGTATTAGCCTCACCACTACTTGGTATATTGGCCATGACTTTGAGGAGTGTGTCTCCCACCTTTTATAATGTGTGACGGACAAGGTGTGTCCCCCATCACACTTGTGTCAGACTAGAGAAATATCAGTTTAGATGTGTGTCGGGTTGCCAAGGTTAGGGTATATCAGGTTGCCCTATTACCTTCATAATTTCATTCTCTTTCAAGATATCGATCTACCCCTAAACTTATCTTTAGATGATAGGATAAAAATTTAAGGGAACAATATTGCTTTACATGTAACAAACCAATAACAGTTTAGGCACTCATGTGTATTGGTTTCGCCTTCACATAACCCCATATCTGGTTAGGGTTTCTCCAACCAATGTTAGTTTGTGAAAAGGAGATTCCATCATCTTCAAGCTTCAACCCTTCATCCATTAACACTTTAGTTAATGGAAAACAACCCCATATATCTATTAGATCCCATAGAATCATCATTCAATCAAAGAAAGTCAATGTTGAAAAGGGATCATCAAGCATTGCATGATAGAAGATGAATGATAATAAAGTTGAGTTCAAGTTATATAACCCACATCAAGATCACCAATAGAGATTCAAGCTTCAAAGATCCACATTCCCAAGGTTGAATATGACTTATCAAAAGTCCAAGACTCGATCACAACACTTCTATATGAAAGAAGATACCATATTTAGGAACTTGGTGAAGAAGAAAAGAAAGAAAGGAACCATGACCCAAGAAGCATAGTCCACCCAAGGTTGAAGATGACCATGGCTTCACCTTAGGCAAGATGCTCGAGATCCCTCTTACACCTTGAGCTCCTAGGGTCATCCACAAAGAAAGAGATGGTAAAAGAGTCGAAAGGTTTTCTTGCTTGCGAAAAGATGGGCTGAAATTATTGAGGCTCATGAAAGAGAGTGTATGTGAGGTGTTATCACCATATGCACTTAGGTGACATGTGTCCATGCATGGTGACTCCATGCAAACATAATTATCTCATCATGTAAAACTCATGAGGATAATACAAAGATAAGATATCAGTTATTAGGTATCTTGCTTGACAAGATATCACAACCCAATATTACTTTATGTGCAAATCGAATCAACTTTTGCAAGGAACATCTAAATGGATAGGATTCACTTAATTGAGGTTCTTATCCTATCATGAATACTTCCAAAAAGTTTCTAAACCAATATGGGACCTCCTATATGGCTTCCAAGTTGATAGGCACTCTCATATACACTTCAGAACTCGACACAACCCCATCTACAGTTCAAGACACTCATCATTCTTTAGTTCTTTCATCACCAAGAGTTCTATCACTCAACGAATATTCAATCAAGGCACCCCTTCCTTTCTCTCTCCTCTAGATGATGCTAAGAGAGATAAGGGACACTGTAGAGGTGATAATGTGCACATCAACCCCACATTTTGGGTAAATTGCAATCTTCTCCGAAACTATCATATAAAGCACAAATAATTTACAAACAAGCTCAAACTTGAAAATTGAACTCTCCTTAAGTCTTAATTACTTTGAAAAAGATTAAGACAAGGTTCTAAGAAACTTACTTAGGCAAAGCTTTTAGTGTTAACCCAAAACCCAGGTCAGGGGAGTTACAAAAATCCTCAACGGTGATGTACCGTTTAAGTTGATGTCCATTAACCTTAAATTCCCCGAAAACCTTATCGCAAAGAAGAAAAGTGCCATGAGGGTAGGCACACCTGATGAGGTAGGGCCTATACCATCTAGAATTACATTTTCTACAAAAAAGTCTTAATCTAGAGTTGTACTTTATAACTTGATCTCCCTCCCTAATGTCCTTTCGCCTAGTATGACCATCATGCCATAGTTTGGTTTTGTCTTTGTAAATCCTAGCATTATCATAGGCAATCATTCATAGCTCATATAACTCTTGCATTTGCAAAAAATGGTTTTCACCTAGAGCATTTAAGTCAAAATTGCGAGTTTTGATGGCCCAATTGGCCTTATGCTCTAATTCTATGGGCAGATGGCATGATTTCCCATAAACCAATTTGAAGGCAGTGGTGCCTATGGGATTTTTTTCGGCGGTCCTATATGCCCACAAGGCATCATTGAGTTTCAAAAGCCCAATTAGTCCTATTGTGATTTACTATTTTCTGAAGGATGGACTTAATTTGCCTTATTGATACCTCAACCTGACCACTAGTCTGAGGGTGGTAAGGGGTGGCAACCTTGTGATGGACTCCATACCATTTCCACAAGGACTCAAAACTCTTCTCTAGGAAATGGGAACCTCCATTAGAAACTATGGTATGAGGTTGAGGAAAAATGATATCTTTGAAGAGCTTCTTCACATGCGTGGAATCACATGTTTCAGTGGCGATGGCTTCAACCCATTTGGAAACATAGTCAACAACCACCAATATATATTTATACCCACAAGAAGAAAAGAATGGGCCCTTATAATCTACCCCCCACACCTCAGAGATTTCAATCTCCTACCAAGAAGTCATGGGCATTTGTTCTCTCTTAGATATGTTACCGGGCCTTTGACATTCATCACAAGAAAGGACAAAATGGTATGAGTCTTTGAATAGAATAGGCCAGAAAACCCCATATTGTAAGACCTTCCTAGCAATTTTCTAAGAACTCATGTGTCGTCCAGTGGGGCCAGCGTGGCATTGTTCAAGTATGTCATGACCTCTTCCTTAGTATCACACCTACGATAAAGTCCATCTGAACATAATCTAAAAAGATATGGATGAACCCAATAATATAGTTTTACATCATGCAAAAGTTTAGTATGAGAATGTCCCTTATATTCGGGGTGCAATACACCTACAGCTAGAAATTTACATAATCCGCAAACCAAGGATATTGGGATTCCATCTTTGAAAATGTATCATCAGGAAGGGAGTTGTTTATGGTTATGCCATCATCATCGAAGAAATCAAGATGATTAAGATGGTTGGCAACAACATTTTTTTGCAACCCTTTTTGGCTAAGATCTCTAGGTCAAATTCTTGAAGGAAAAGGACCCAACGAAGAAGGTGAGGTTTGGCATCCTTTTTGTTCATCAAATATTTAATGGTCACATGGTCTGTGTAAACAATGACTTTAGAACCTACCAAATTTGAGTAGAATTTATGAAAGGCATGTACTATGGCTAGCATTTCCTTTTCAGTAGTTGTGTAATTCCACTAGGCTTCATCAAGAGTTTTGGATGTGTAGTAAATCGCATGGTGTTTTTTAGCAACTCATTGACTAGGAATAACACCAACATCATAATCACTCACGTCACACATTAACTCAAAGGGTAGGGACCAGTCTGGGGCCCTAATGATGGGAATAGAAATGAAGGCATCCTTCAATCAAAGAAAACTAGAAATGCAAGCTTTATCAAACACAAAAGGGGTGCATTTTTTAAGAAGATTTGTTAAGGGTTTGGTGATCTTAGAAAAATTACAGATGAAACACGTATAAAAACTCACATGCTCAAGGAAGGCATGAATGTCCTTGACAGAAGAAGGTAGTGGGAGTTTTGAGATGACCTCAGTCTTAGATCTATCCACTTCAATGCCACAATTGCTCACTCTATGGCATAAAACAATTCCTTTGGTCACTATAAAGAGACACTTCTCCCAATTTAGGATCAAGCGTGATTCCTCACATTTTTCCAAAACCAAGGATAAATGATGGAGACAAGATTCAAAACTATCTCTGTAAATGGAAAAATTGTCCATAAAAAACCCATGCTGGTTTCGGTCAATCTATTGAAAATAGCAGACATGCACCGCTGAAAGGTGGCTGGAGCATTGAACATCCCGAATGGCATTCTCCTAAATTCATAAGTTCTAAAAGGGCAAATGAAAGTAATTTTCTCTTAGTCGTCCGGATGAATGGGGATCTGATAGAAACCTGAATAGCCATCAAGATAGAAAAATATTGTTGATGGGCGAGGCGCTCTAGTACTTGATCTAAGAAGGGAAGGGGGAAATGATATTTCCTAGTATCCTTATTTAGCTTCCTATAGTCAATACACATTGTCCACCCAGTGACAGTGTGAGTGGGAATAATCTCATCATTGTCATTTTTTGCGATAGTGGTACCCCCTTTCTTAGGGACAACCTGAAATGGGCTAACACAAGGGGAGTCAGAGATGAGGTAGATGATCCTTGAAATAAAAATCTTGATAACCTCTAGATGCACCACCTCTTTCATGTTGGGATTCAATTTCCTTTGAGGGTCTCTAGAAGGTTTCTACTCTTCTACCATAGGAATTTTCTGCATGCAAATGGATTAATCTATTCTTGTCAAATCAGCCATCTTGTATCCTAAGGTAGATTTCCTATTCCTAAGTTCAATCCATAGATTAGTTTCCTATTCATGGGTGAAATCAAAGATAATGATAATAGGATAAAGCTTTTTCTCATCAAGGAATGCATACTTAAGACCTTCAGGGAGGGGTTTCATTTCAGGTGCCTTGGGGTTTCATGTTTTGCATCTATAATGGAGATCATTTTTAGGTCTTCAAACTCCTTATCATGAGTTTCCTCAAAGGTGTCGAGATGATGTCTGAATTGCTCCAATTGCTCATCTTCAAATCCACAATCAATAGGGGTACCAAGGGCATTTTGGAGGGGATCTTCAACTAATTTCCATTCTTGTCTCAATTGTTGCATCTTCTCAATACAGTTAAGAAGATAGACCTCTTCATGGAGGCTTGGTCTGTGCATGCATTCAAATACCCTAAACTTTAGGGTTTGTTTTCCTAGGCACAAGAAAATGGTTCTAGCCTCAACATCAATCAAGGAACAAGCGATGGCCAAAAAGGGATGGCCAAAGATGAATGGGTACCTTAAGTCTTCCTTTATGTCCATGATGACAAAGTCAAATGGGACATAGGCATCCTTCCCAACTCTTACAGGCATGTCTTCAACGATACCCATGAGTTTTGTAATGGATGAGTCAGCTAATTGGATGGTCATGGTGGTAGGGAGCATGTCCACAAAGCCTAGCCTCCTACAAGACTATAGGGCATAATAGAAATACTAGCACCTAGATCTGCAAGACCATTCCTACAAGCATTATCCCCTAGGTAGCACCCAATCCCAAAGGAAGCATGGTCTTTTTTTTTCAGGCATCTTGCTTTGGATAATATCAGAGGTGGTACTAGCAAACATGACCGTCTCATGCTCATCAGTGTGGTACTTCCTGGTCAAAAGGGATTTCATGTATTTGGACCAGGCTAGCATATCAGTTAAGGCATCACAAAAGGGAATATACACATGTAACTTTTTCATGGATTCCCAAAATTTCACAAAACAGGTGTCAAGCCTAGTTTGCTTTAGGCGGGCCTAGTAGGGTGGATGATGTTTGTAAATGGGAATTTATGGCTCGTCAATTTGCACAGGTGGGACCACATGAGAGGGAGTGGAAGGAGTGGGAATGGCAGGGGTGGGTGAGGGAGGAGTTTCAATGACCACCGTATCATCATCCTCAAAGTCCAAGGGGACAATTGTAGTTTTCTCCTAGGGAGGAGTATGAATCTTCCTAGAGTGGGTGGAAACACCCTTAAGTTGTTTGAGATGTTTTGGGTTGTTCATGGGTTGTCCAATGAAGGTCCATGCAGGGGGATTTTGTGGGGCAAAAAGATGAGAGAACTGAGCATCGATCAATATCTGGTGCGCTATTATGATTTTCTCTAAGGATGAAATCCTATCCTCTGCCACAGGGGTGGGGACATTCTGTTGAGGTGGTGGTTGATGGAGGATTTGATATTGTTTTCTTTGGTAAGGTCCCCAGTTTTGGAAATTTCCCATAAAGTTCCCTTGGTTCCCAAAATTCATTTAGTTGTTATTGTATGGAAAACCTAGTGGTGGATGATAGTTGGCTTGGGGTTGTGGGGGTCTTTGTGGAGAAGGAAGTTGAGATGAGTTTTCAGCTCCTGAGGGGTTTCTATATTGAAATCTGGGATGGTTTCTAGCTTGGTTTCGATTGTAGTAAGCATGGCCCGAGAAACTATGGATAGAGCTGAGGTCCTCCACTTTATGACCAACATCAGGGTGCATAGGGGTGTTGTGGAGATATTGACTTTGGAGGGTAGGATGATCATACTCTTGGCATATCCCACATAAAGATTCTACATCCCTCACTTGTTGGGGTTGTCTTTCAGAGGCATTTAATGAGGATTCCAAGTGATCTCATTTCAAAGAGAACAATTTAAGAGCTTTGACAATATATGAATGTTTGGGTTTACCTCAGCCTTAGCCACTTTTAAGACCCCACTAGTTCCTCATCTAGCATGGGTTTTAGAATCTCTTTTAACTACCTCCCACATGCTACTTAGGTTTTGGAACTTCAAATAGGATCAAGAAATCTCTTGGTGTCATCGTCAACACCATGATATATTATCTCACTCAAGAGATTGTGATATGTCATGATGGGGGGCAACAGAGTAGGAGTTCCCTAAATCTCTACCAATCTTCTCCTAAGGTTTCTCCATTGACCATTAAAAATAACATGATTTGTACTTTGATCTCATAGGTAAGGGAAGGGGGGAAGTATTTATCCAAAAAATTTGTTTGAAGTGCTTCCCAAGTGGTGGCGGGATTTTTACTCTCCATGGAATTATACCAATTGTTGACTGCCCCTAAAAGAGAGTATTTGAAAAGTTTAAGTCTAACGATGTCTTTGAAAATGCCTAGGATCTTGGTTAAGGAACTAAGGTCTGTGAAACGTTGGAGGTAATCTTGACAACTTTCACCCTTGTTTTTGGAAAAGGAATTGGTCTGAAGCATGGTGATTCACTGAGTGCAGATCTCAAATTGAGGGACAGTAATCATGGGTGGCACAACTAGGTGTTGTGCATATCTGGTTTTTGGAGTGGAAAAATCTTTTAGTTGATTTTGGCTCTTGACCTTCCTCTGAGCAGCTTCCAAAGCCTCTTGTTCAGTGATATAGGTTGTGCGCTAGTTGGATTCTTGAGCCACACATTCAACCATCATCAAATCTCTTTGAGAGGAAAGTGCATGCTCGATCCTATCGGCAACCTCCTATTAGTCCATCCTAAGTCGATTTTGTCGATTTAAGCGACGGAAAGTCCTTTCTGGCTCGGGATCAAAAATTGGCGGCATAAGATCGTTTGGTGGGCGACACATGCACAATTATACTGATATATTTGAGTGCAGAAAAAATATACTTCTGAAATGGAAACTCAATAGAAAGAGGTGATAGCACTTCCAGAATGTTACTTAGAAGGCATAAAAAAATTAAAAAAAGTTTTTCAAAAACTTTTAGGGTTCGAGAAAATGATCTGTTGTCCCCGGCAACGACGTCAAAATTTATATCCGTCAAAGAGAACACCAACTCACTAGAATAATTATCCTAGAGTTTAATATTTTTTTTTACTTTCTGGTTAAGGCTAGTATAGAAGGGTCAATCCCACATGGCAAGTTTTTAAGATTCATTTTCTTTTAATCTCGATCAATTTTTGAAATTGTTTCTTTTTGGTATCTTTGGAATATTAACAGAAAATAAAGTCCAGTTTGAGATGTTTGATTAAACTAATGTAAGAAGGTAAAGTGCAAGAAGAATAAAATATTACACTAATGCAAGGAAAGAAAAAGATTACTCTAAAATAAGATAGTAAAGGAAGAAAATTGTTAGCACACAAGATTATTTAAACAAAAGTAAAGTACTGAAATTAAAAGGTAAATTAGAAGCAAGCATCTAAGAACGATTTGAAATCAAGAAGGAATGCATCGAGGATTAGGGGTTACACCACCTTAGTCCTTGTGAAAATAGAATGTAGCAATACATGACAAACAAGATAGATGTAGGTATGTGATTTATTTATAAACAAAACGCAAAAGAGGAACTCCACATGAACCCATTGGCCTCGATGTTCACATATCCTTGTTCTTCATCCTAAAGAGGATTTTTCCATGGTCGAATCCAAATCCTTGTGAAGCTGGTTTAGGATTTCTAAACCCAGGTTCCACGGTCACATCCATTAGGATTAACAAACGATTAAAATGATTAATTACTTTATTTAAATCTGCAATTTCTAAACTGAAAAACATTACTCTAAAGTAGTTGTATAAAAGCTCGATCCAATTAACACATGGATAAGGGGCTACTCCCCTCACTTCGATAAAAAAATCACTCGCTACTCATAGCAAGGAAGGGAAAAACAAGAAGAGAAAGTAAAGAAGCCATACACTATAATTCTGGAATCTCCATAGAGTCCAAGCCGGTGCAAATTAAATGACTTGATTGCTTTATCTCCTGCTCCAAGATAAAAATGTGAGAAGAAGAATGAGAGAAAGAGAGATCTAGATGTAGAATAAAAGAACCAACTTTATTACTTTTGAATGTAATATTACACTAGAAAGAAAATAACAGAGATTCTCTACTAACTACGTACAAAAATTGGGACCATTTTCTTAGTGGAGCCCCCCACCTTTTATAATAGAACAAGGGGTGGAAACCCTGAGAGGGGGAAAGAAACAAATAAGTGATGACTGCTAAAAAGTGTTGTCTGCGCGTCATGAAAGACCCGTCTCACTAACCCTGAGAGGGGGAAAGAAACAAATAAGTGATAGATGCAAAAAGTGTTGTCTGAGCCACGAGAAACACTCGTCTCACTAAGTGATACGATCGTTTGGTGATGGTTGGGCATGCGCCTAGAAGATTCAAGTCAATATCCTAAGAGGGGTTGTGGCTGCAGAAGTCTTGGGCCTGAAGTAACGACCCAGACGATAATCTAGATAGGCAGAACGCTCATTCCAAGTGTGACATGCTGAGATCTGGGAGTGGCAACTGAACACTGGTGGCGGCGCCCATCAAGCATTTCTCAGTCTCAAAATAAGGCGTCGAAATGAACATTTGGCCAACTGAGGCACTCGTCTCACACCGCCATGCGTGTAAACAAGATGTTGAAACCCTAATCAGGTGGTTGGACGCTTGCTTTGTGATGCGGGGTTAGTTCCATGAGATGACCATCTCGCTAAGGCGAGATGACCATTTGGCTTGCTAAGTAGCTGATTGAGCCAAGGCCAAGGTGGCCATCTGGTACTAAAATGAGGGTCTTCATGGGTGTGACTCGACCATCTGGGACTAGTGAGATGACTGTCTCGCTAACTTAGAGGGTCAAAACAAACTTTGGAGAGAATCCCTAAAGTATTGGAGAAAATTGGGTAAGTGTTTGCATAAATCAATCAATAAGTGGGTAAATTACAATTTAGTCCAAAAATTATTAAAAAGGAGAAAATCTAATGCAAATAAATACGAAAAATGTGCAAAAAAGATGGATGAATATGCATTCATCAAACATCTAGGTGAATTTGAATAAGTGAGCTTGAATTTGAACATGAGAAATTAGACCTGAGACTTGTTGGATTTCAATTAGAAGAATATAAATTTTGAGTTTTTGTTTCTATTTTTTTGTTATAAAATTATACTACCTAACCTCAATTCATATTTTTAGCATAGATTGAATATTCATCTTTTCAATATGTTATTATGTTTGTCCTATACCATATGTGCTTAAATATAACTTGTGTTTGAATTTTTCTTGAGTTAACTTGATAGTCATTCATATCATTTGTTCTTATTTATCTTTAGGGTCCAATCATCTACTAATCAGTCTAGACATTGCATACTTAAATTCTTCATGAAATGTATAAAATAATATTTCTCATTTTCTGTCATTGACATATCCAACCAATAAAACCTCAAGATCTTCTTTCATAAAATGGAGAGTATGAATTTCCATTTCCATTTAACAATTATTTATTGAATGAATTAATTATAAAAAAATTAATATGAGGGGATTAGAAACCCATAGTCGCGTCATCATATGTTAGGGAAAAGGGAACATAGTCCAATATAAAGTTAGTTATGATAATACCTAAATCAACTAGATATAATATTAATCTCAAAGGAGGAATATGAACTCCAAAACAATGTAAGATAAATGAAATATTCTCTAGATACAACACATATTTTCATGAAGTCTATTGCGCACTTAAAGTATCATGGGAACTTCACTTGCATATCTGATGAATGCATATTCATCTTAGTTCTAGTCACCACTTTTGGCCCAATTCGCACTCAAATCTTTCATATGCCTCCTGAATCTACTCGTATATAACTTTCCCCAATTTCATATTATTATTTAGAGTTTTGATCAAATCCATTGGTCTCCATTACAGGATTAAGCATCGCACTATGTGCACCATCTTAGGAGACTCGACGCAAGATTGGTCTCCAGAAAGCATCCTCATCAGTTAGATAATTACTCGATGCAGGCCCTTCAACCCATATTAATAGATCCCCCCGCCCTGTGGGGGTGGGTTTATTCCAAAAGGTAGTAACCGATACAACACCGCCCATCATCGTAACCGCGACATGCATCACTGTAAGGCCCCTAAACTTGCTTAATGAGTTGAATGAAATAAATTACCATAATTGAATATTTATAACCCTAATATAACCTTTTGATAAGACAAGCTTAAGTTTCAAATTTGGTCCAATTTGGACACTGTTTGAGCAAGTTATGCAATTTTCTGTACATTTTGGAATTTTCTGCAATTTATCCAATTGAGTGGTTTTCTTTGCAATTTGTCACATAAATTATGTTCCTTAGTTGTTATATTATCATTTTTTAGCCATGGGGATCCTATTTGAGCCATGGTTTCAAGGTGTTTTTATCAAGGGTATATTAGGGTTTTTCCCTTCATGGATGAGCTACCTTTAGTAGCTATCAACTAAGGAATTATGTGATTGGCTGGGAATTTCACCAAAGGAAAGCTAAGCAGGTCTAGAGGGATGGTGGGAGATCTTATTGTGTGTGTGCTTATATATTTTTAATAATTTAAAGCCATGGACACTTGGATATATACTAGAATTGCAACTTTTTCTTTTACTTAATATTAAAGTGTCATATACTTATCCAAAAGCCCCAAACGAGCCATTTCCTCTCCATTATCTCTCTCCTTCTCCCAGCTTCGTACTCTCTCTGTTCAGCTGCGATTTTTACTGCCCAAGGAAGAAGAAAGTGGGGATTCTCTTGGAAAAAAAATCTAGGGTTGAAATTGATTCTCGTTTTGGGTCTATAAAGCTTCCCCCTAGTGATATTGACCTAAAAGTGTAAGTTTTTCCTTATTTACTCCATTTAATTCCTTTTTCCTCTTCCTCCTACATCTCTCCATGTCGGAACCATGGTTTTCCATGGTGAAAGTGGCCCTAGAACTCAAAAATCCTTCCTTCTTGTTTCTTTTCTAGGGTTTTGCTTGTTTGTGGAGAGAATTGCATAGTTGGCCAAGTTGAGATCTGAATCCAAGGTTTCCTTGCCCTATTTGTTCGAGATTCTTTCTTTTGGATATCTGACCTACTCTATAGAGGCAAGACTTATATCTTTCTCCACGTTTATTTCTTACCATAAGCATTCTAGATCATGTTCTTGCTTGAAAATGATGATCCATGCACTAAAAAGCTATGCTTGACTTGGATTTCGATTTTTATAATGTTTCCTATTCTGATTTTAGTTATATATGAACCTGTGATAATGTATATGTTATTCCTAAGGTATTAAATGACTTGTATCAGGTTGTTTTGATAACCTATGGTGCTAATCACCTATCAAACTATGGTCAATTTTAGGGTTTAAAGCTGATTTCTTCTATAAATCATGACCTGATTATGGTACCATTGCAATAACCCTATGGTGTTGTCTTCATAACAACTGATGTTCGTGATCAAGGGTGTCAAATGATGGTGACAACCTATGGTCACCCCCTTAGGTCAGGTTTGGGATCAATTAGAAGTTTAATGATAAACCATTAAGTACCCTATTGATGTTATCAATCAAAGTTGACATTAGCTTAATATTTGATGTTGATTAATGAATATAGTGTTGATATAACAAACTATGATGACTTAATGGTCACTAATGATGGTGGATCAGGTATATACAACCTATGGTGAGTTAATCATTATACTTGTAGCATCAATTAAGCCTTAGACAAATGGTTTCTTGGGTCACTTGATGCATTGGTCAAACCTATACTGTAATTGTTGGTTTTAACATATGAACTTGACCCAATGGTCGAGATCTAATATTTATTCTTCCATTAAGGTGGGAATGATGGATAATGTAATATGTTATTCCTTCTAATGTTATTTAGATGGTTTCCTTTATAGGATCAACTTAAGGGCTTACTTGTTGACAATGGATGGCTTGTTTTAAATGAACAGTCGATTGTGGGTTTTACCCGACTCTCAATGGAACTTTTTGTGTTGTTAATCAAGGGATGTCTAGGGTTGTATGGTGACTCCTTCTAGAGCACAAATCAAGGACTTCATAGATGTTTTATCTAAGGTGTTTACTTGTGAAAACAACCAATAGTCTTACCTTTTATACATCTAATGGTTCTGGGTGACATTGTGGTATGGTGATATGGGTTGAAGGATGATGGAACAAATGGAGGGTTACCCTTAATAAGTTAGTGTTACCTATTCACTCATATGAATAGAAGGTATGATAACCATATTGTGTTGATATGTAACCCTAATTAGGTATAGCTTGTTATACCTAGCTTTAATATAACTAAATGATGGTAATTGGGTATGAATAGTGCTTGAATGACTAATACAATGATGGAGTACTTTATTATTGTTGAAACCCTAGTATGATATAACCTGATGGTTACATCTTGATTTATGTGTGGTTTCATACTTTAGAATACTATGGAATGTGATGGTGATGCTTCACCTTATGCATCCATGATCTAATAGGGATGTCGTGAGTTAGGGTTTGGGTATGAGTGTTGATTAGTAACATTGATATAATTTATCATGTTGAACCTAAGTCTAATGTAATAAGATAAAGATGAGTATTCATGTTTAACATTCTTATATGATGGAATGATGGTGGAATAACCTCCTTAACATGATCATAACCTTAATGTGTTAATTGATGGTTATTATAGCCACATGGTTGATACTTTCGTATGCTAAACATGTGCATTATGAATATGATGAGTGTTAATCATATCTAGATTCCTTGCATGTTGATGTAATAAATCAATGTTCTTAATGTTAATATAACCCTGCTATGATTGTCTATGAATACCACCTAGCTCATAAATGCATTATTGTGCTGATATGGTGTATTATATAGAATTGATGTTGTTGAGCCTTGTTATAAGGCATGCAAAGATAATGATGATCTTGCAAGGAATAATATGATGGTATTAATGACCTTTGGGCATGGTTGAGCCCTGAATGAGGTGTAATCCTCTTATGTTGATAAGGGTTGATACCTTGTGATATTGTGAAAAGGATTTATATCTTGTGATTATATGATGACTAGTGTAGTCTTGGGAATGGCAAGTGAATAGTACCATGTGATGGTGAGATGAGAAATTATGTTTCATACATTTTATATCTTTTTATGTTTTTATATTTATATGATTGCTAGAAGTGAATTAGGGTTTGTATGTCCACTTGTTTGATGCATCCTTAATTCACCCAATTGGAATAACTAATCAAGTGCAACTCTAATCATGTAGTTCCCTGTGCCGTAGAACCATCTTCAGTGTCAGAACTTGCTGGATGGTGAAACGAGTATTCCTAAGGGAAACTCGGAGTGCATACTGTTGAGTATGTGGGGGTGGAAGGTTGAGGATATATCCTTGTCATCCACAATGCAGTTTGTGGAGGCTGGCTATGCTCATACCTCATACATCTGATGTGATTGAGAACGGCTACGGTCGTGTCTTTAGGTGATTATAACATGATGTGATTAGAGGACAATTGTGGTTGTACCTCAGTGATTGGGTTTGAATACCCTGGTTTCTAGTGTTGTGACCTGTACCAAGGTCGAACTAGTGGTTTTCAGCTTGACTATATGTCATTGTGGTGGCAACTTTGACTGATATGTCACTGCCTTTTTACTCGTACTGACCGAGGGGTAGAGATCTTAGGATACCTGTACTCCTAGATCTTGTACGGAACCGAATAGCCCTTCGCAAGGGTCAGTTGGACTTTGAATGGTACAATTCAAATTCCCCAGGGCATAATAAAAGATGTAATATAGCGGTATAGCATATCTGTTTAGGGTTATACACGACACTTCACATTGGATGATAACCCTGGTTTGTTCTCTTTACATAAAGATGATGCTTAGTGCAATTAAGAGATAGTAGATATACTTATGTGGTGGATATGCTTAAGATTGTAGATGCGTACATATACTATCCATGATTATGTTGACAACGCTACTGCTGATTATAATCATGATGTTAGCTATCTCATGTTGTTAGTTATGTTTAGCATGCTAGCCATGCCTTTGTAACTAGAGATGCATATACTGCTAATCATGCTTATCTAGGTAGTTGTGCTTATGTTGTTAGCTCTTCTTATGATGTTGATATGTTCAACCAATTAGACATGCTCATGTTGTTAGCTATGCTATGTTACTAGACTTTCTCATGATGCTAGAACTGCATAAACTACTGAATTGCTTATATTATCAAACAAGATAAAGGATGATAGTATGGCTAATGATGACAGTTATTACCTACTCCATTGTGCATTTTGTTAATCATCAGTACTGCTGAGCTTATTTGTTATATCTGATTCAACTGCTTAACTATTTAATTACTTAAAAATGTTGTAATCAATAAATGTTGTTGGAGGTTATATCTCTTGCTGGGACATGGGTCTCACCCTTGTGGTTCGCCACATTTTTTTTAGGTAATTGAAAGTGATGAAAACAAACATGTGACAGAAAAGAGGAGCTACAATAATGAATAATTGATAAAGTTGATTAGATGTCTAGTTTGTCCTAGAGTCATCCATGTACTCTCAGGTCCGGGCAGGAAAAGTTTGTATATAGCGTTTCAAACAAATCAAACTTTTGTTAGCATGTTAATGTGTGTTTGTGTGGCATATATGAATATTGTTATCCTATGTATATATGTTGTGGCTAAGGAGATAGAACAATTTGTATCAAATTCTTGGCATAGTATGGATACAAGAAACATGTTGGGGTCTTATGCAAATGTTTTTGAGAAGGTTCTGATGTTGAAATCGGTTTTAATTTACCCATATTTTTGGGTATGTGATTAATTAGTGATTAATTGTGTTTTATATTTTGAGTAATCTCGTTTAGCATGACGGGTCCCGAAAATCACGACCGCAACAAGCGCAGTGACAACGATAAGCATCTCAACCACTACTGAGTTCGTGCTCGAGACATCTTTGCGACCAAAATGTCAAAAAGTGTCTCGACCGCTACATCGTCACCATCATCGTGAATTCAATGCCAAAGGGTGTTTTGACCAAAACACCAAAAGATGTCTCGACCGTGACCCAAACAATGTTCGTGACAGTGATGCCAAAAAGTATTTCAAACTCTACAATTATGTTGGTGCTTTCTAGATCTGAGCCTATAAATAGACAACACCCTCCTTCATTTGAAGGCATTGCTTCCACTCCGTGACACCTCCAGGCTACTACTCCACACCCAACCAAGGTAGACAATCATTTTGACCGCCTCCATTGATGCCTCTATGGTGTCTTCACTCCATCACAACCACCTTCCATCTGGATCTATCTTCTAGCGACAAAAGTGGTTGGGTCTAGATCTACATCAGCCACCTACCACTCCATATCCTTCTAGCAAGAGCATGAGAAGAGAAGGAAGAAGGAGAAAAGAATATCATTCTCACCTATCGTTGATGTTCTTCCATTCCTTCTCCAGATCTGACCTATCACTAGAATAGAAGATTGTTTCTCCACCAAGTCACAATCATGTTCTTCACCATGACCATGGCCGAATCTTCATTTTCCATTGTTCTCTCTATTTTCATTATGAGGAGCGAGTAGTCCATTTCAATGGAGTGTGAGGACTAGCCCCGCTGCCCATGCTTACATGTTCATCTTATAACATTCCATGGCTTGTATATAACTTTCCATTTTGTTGTGAATTGTTTAATGCATTCTTTGTTGATTGATCACCTTCCTTGCATGATCTATTATAATCCTTTGTTGCAAGAACTTCAATAGTTACGATTTAAGTATTAATTAACATGGTTGATGCCCGGATGAGAACTTATAAAGGGATGTATCCCAAGTAGTAAGTGTGTGATCTGTGAGTAATGAGACATCATTCTTAAACAATCTCTATTTCCTAATGGATGGCTTTTGCTTACTCCATTTGGATAGTTGTATCTTGTCTAGATGTGTTTTGGATGTGTTTGTACGTGTTGAAGTGGTGAAACCCGATTCCACCCTAGTGATTCCCATCATTAATCTAAACCCAATTTTAATCCTACTCTTTTACTTTCCTCACAATTAGTTTAACTAAACCCAAATCAAATTTTAGTTCTAAATATTAGTCTTCATTCAACTAGATACAACTAGAAAGACTTTAAAAATGTTGTCCCTTGGAATTCAATCCTTAACTATACTATGATAGGATTTGTCCACTTGTGGGTGGTACTACTGCACAAGGTTTTGGTAAAAACCTAGGGATTTCAGCCCTAGGTGAATTTGTTAGTGGAGTAAAAACCACGTCAATATCCAATAAGAAGTTCCTCTTATCGACAAGAACAACATAATGGGAACATGAAACAAGGTGGCTAGAACGAGTAGCTTCAGCTATATTTATTTTAGTTTATGGAAGATATACTTACACAAATGGATAGGTAAAATAACTGCATATCTAGGTTAATAATTCATTCTACTAACATTGAATATTTTTCAAACAAAGGTCTACATTTTCCATCTTCCTAGTGATTTTGAATTTTATAAGTTATAGATTAAGTAGCTGGTATATGCTTATCAGTATAAAGTAATTTTACCATTTATCCAATTTTTCTGTTAGTTACAAGTTTTTTACAAAAGAAATTCATGTTAGATGTGCAATTTTTCATGTCACTCTAGCTTGGTCAATATGAAAATTGTTGTAATATTTTATATTAACCATATCGACAAACAAATAATAATTATATATGTGTATATTGTGACATGCATTACAAAGAAAAGTCCATTTGCCTTTAGGAGATAGTATGTGTTACAGAAAATAGAAAATATCAGTTTAGATGGATGGGCCATACAATACAATATGATAATATCTTAATAGAAATAGAATTCTAAACCAATAAACAACCTTAGACACCCTTCAAATTTCCACTTATTTTGTCATTTATATAAAATCATGTATTAAATGTTTGTATAAGATTTATTGTGAATGATCAATAAACATATTAGAACTGATATATATATATATATATATATATATATATATATATATATATATATATATATATATATATATATCGTGAATGATCACTAGAATATTGGAACTATTATATTCACACACACAAAATATATATAGTCATCTCCAATGAAGCCCTATCCATATCTAGAAACATTCAAACCGCATGGTGAGGGTGGTGAGGGTAGACTCGAGGGCACTGGTACAAGCCTCTAAATAATCAATGTATCTGAAGTCTATCCTTGGGTATCCAGAGTGTAGTCACCACTGGTTTGCCTAGGGTTTTCTTGTAGGTTCTTGTCCATAGAGGACGATATAACCAAGGGTTTAAATAGACTCGAGATCAGGGAGGAAGGGGTAGAGGTAATCAATTTTATTGCAGATGGGATCAAACCTAACAAAGACCATCTGGAAGTGACATTGGTAGGGCGATTGGTAACCGAGGGAAGTTTCAATTTTAATGCACTCACATGGATGATGTCTGCAGTATGGATATTGAAGACGAGTGGTGTATTGAAAGATAAAAAAACTATTTATTTGTGATTGATTTCACCTATTGGAACGAAATTGAGTGATCAAAGGAGCACCTTGTCTTTTCAAGGGTATTCTCTTATTATTTAGGGAGATCAAACCTGATGAACAAACCTCAGAAATAGTAAAACAAAAGAGTCACATGTGGGTTGGTATCTATGACTTACCAATGGAATACATAAGTACATCATCAACTAATGTAGTAGCAAAGCATCTGGGCGAAGTCATAGAAGTCGAGGAGGGAAACATTGACTAGGACAAATTTTTGTGCAAAGGTTATCATTTAAGTTACAAACCAATGAAAAAAGGGTTTTAGATACAAGATAGATCAAAGAATGTGGTGGAGGTAGAACTAAAATATTAGAGACGGTCCAAATTCTGCTACAATTGTGGTTTCATCATGCATACAGATCGGGACAACCCTAATGAGGAGGAGGAAAATGAACATGTAGAATGCAAGTGAGGGGCTTGGATGGGAGCCTCTTCAGCCAAACACAATTGCATGTCAATATAGGAGGAACTATCAGGAAGTGTATCATGCAAGAAGAAGATCTTTTTTGAAGCGAGACTGTGGAGCACAAACAATAGACAAAGCAATTCGTATGCTGACAGAACACATGATTTCTAAAAAGGGTAGTCAAATGAGGTGTGAAGTTTGAAAAAGTATATAGTGAAGAACCGAAGGATCCTAGGTCATGGTGGAAGGATAAAACCAAAGGAAAACCTATATAAGAAACAAAAAGAAAGCCAAGGGAGTCATTCCTAATACATCCATGGAAAGCATGAATGAACATTAGAGCTAGGTGTGGAGGTGTTGTCAGCAGGGGTGAATAATATCAAGGTTAAAGCCATAAAAAATAATGGAGAGGATGAAAACCTATAGAAGGAACAACTGAGGGGAATGAGCTGAATAATGTAAAAAAGGAGAGAACTAACATTACCTTTAACACTACACATGAAGATACACAACAAATGAATAATCGAAAAAGGAGGGAGCGTTGATACTACCCATGAAGATACACATCAAGTGAATAATCATCAAAGGTGGAAGATAGAACAACATAAGATAGCACATGATAACCCAACATTCCATATAGTCTAAGGGGAGAGCACAATGAAACAGGGTGGGTGGAAAAAAGAGGGGCATGCGCAAAGCAGGAACAACAAGGATCTCATGACAACAACATCATGGTGGGTCATCTTTTATGGAAGGGGGAGAGATGAATGGGGCTGAGGTCATATGGAATAAGAAGAGGAGGGATTGGATGGAGATTGCCCAGGGAGGTGGCACACAACATATATTATTCTTTCTACAAAGAAGAGGATCCATACAATCTGGATCAAGGTAGTCAACAAAGTAGCAGGGACAGGGGTGAACCTACTCTATGAACAACAGTGACAATCTTATCCTAGAACTTTTAGGGTTTGGGACACCATAACACCATACTTCCCCATCTCCATTAGTGCTGGAGAGGGGATCCTGTAGTGGTATTTTTGTCATAGACTATGACTATGTTGAGAGCGGTTAATGATGTTATAAGGAGATGTGAGTTCCTCAACTACATTGGTTTGAGCGGTATTGGACATGTAGGTGGGGTGGCATTGTGGTGGAGAGAGTTATATATTTTCACATTGACTCTTATTCTTCGCATCACAAAGTTTATATCATCAGGTGTGATAGAGGTAAGAATAGCTATAGAGCTATTAGGATCTATGGTTGGCCTCAATAATGGAACAAAGCAAAAATTAGAACTTAATGAGAGAGTTGCACCAAAAGTCTGATTTACTGATGGTATGGTTTGATGGCTCCGTTGAAATCCTATAAAAATAGTGAGAAGTAAGGGGGTGTGTCTAGGTCAAAAAGAGCTATGGTATATTTTTGAGACGCAGTAGATGACTGCAAAATTCGTGACCTAGGGTGTAGAGGCAGAAAAATGATTTTGTACTGGGGCAACACTATGAGTACTAGGATCATAGAGAGACTGGACAACTGTTTTTCTAATGAGGCATGGCTTCAAATACATGAGAAACCATATATTTATCATTCTCCTTTATTGACTCAGATCATGCAGCAATTTGGCTCTCAACTGGGAGTGGAAACAATTTTCCACAAAAAGAATAGAAAACATAGTTTGAAGCATGTGGCTAGCTGACGAGGAGTGTCGAGAGGTTATTCAAAGGGCCTATAATGAATGACAAGGGGAAGATACCACTGACAAGATCAAAAGATGTTGGGAAAGTCTTGTAGACTGGGTGAAGAAAAATTTGGAAGTATCAGGAAACAAATTAATGTCACAAAAAGGGAACTTATAGAGGCACATGAGAGACCCCAATCTAATGATATGTTGCGGGTATGTGAGGATGGCCATGTATGTCTTCTTCAATTGAAGAAGAAGGAGAAAAGATGGTTGTACCTCCAGGTGAGAACAAAGGAGATGAGGGATGGTGACAAGAATACAAAATATTTCTTCATAAAAAGGTGAGCCAAAGAAGGAGATCAAACACTATAAAAGGGATAGAAAATGAAGATGGTATTTGGAAGATAGGGGAGAAGGATGACACTAATATTGTTGTGAGTTACTTTGAATATATTTTCAGTTCAAATGGGGTGGAAGTAGATGTCGGGGAAGATTGGGGTATAGAAAGAATGCTTACACAAAGAGAAGTGACCAAGATGGAGAATGAGCCAATAAAAGATGAAATATGGGAGGCAATAAGCAAGAATCATCCTACCAAAGAGGTGGACAACATAAAAATCATCTTCTTCCAAAAATTATGGCCTATAGTCAAAGAACATGTGGTGAAATTCAGTCCAGAATGGTGGAATGGAAGACAAGAGCTAAAGGAAGTGAATAGGACCACTATTGTGCTTATTCTAAAAATGCAAGAAGACCAGAAAACTTACTGAACTTAGACCCATTATCCTATGCAATGTGTTGTACAAGATTCTATCAAAGGTGTTAGCAAACATGATAAACTAAGGATCAACAAAATTATTTATGATAATCAAAGTACTTTTCTCCCAGATAGGTTGTTTATAGATAATGTGTTAGTAGCCAATGACATTTTCTATACTATGAAACTCACAAAGAAAGGCAAGATAGGTACCATAACACTAAAACTAGATATGGCTAAAGCATATAACTGCATTGTGTGGAATGTTTTGGATAGTATGATTAGGAAAATGAGCTTCGGGGATAAAATGAGTACCTAGTAGTTGATTATATCTCTAGCATGTCCCACTTGGTCTGTATAAATGAAAAGAACAAAGGAAACTTTCACCAAGCTAGAAGCCTACGTGAAGTTGACCCAATATCCCCCTCTTTAGTTCTTTTTTGTGATGAAGCCTTCTCTATGTATATTAATAAAGTAGACACAAATGGATAGATACATGGGACAAGAAAGAGTCCTGAAGGTCCACATGTTTCTCACCTTCCTTTTTTCAAATGATCGCATCCTTTTTTCTAGAGTAAGAATGCTCTAGCAAAAATGCACAAGAACAAAGAAAGGGATACATTTGTAACTTTCTACGTATTGGAGGCATATTTTAGCAAGAATGCATAGGAACAAAGAAAGGAAGACATCTGTAACTTCCTACAAATGCATGAAGTGGATACACATGGAAAATATTTCGAGCTTCCTACTGGTATGAGAATATCTAAGAAAGTAGTGTTCTCACAAGTCAAAGAGAGGATTTGGAGGAATATACAAGGATGGAAGGAAAAACTACTATTTAAACTAGGAAAGGAGATCATCATCAATGTAGTGGGTCAAGAAATTCCTACCTATTCTATGATTGTGTTCAAGATTCAAAAAGAAATTATTGATGAGATCCATGGGTGCATAGCAAGATTCTAGTGGGGATCTAAAGGAACTGCGAGACAGATATATTGTCTTGAGATACACTTTGCCTACCCAAACACATAGACAGAATGGGTTTTAGAGACCTCAAAATTAGTGATAACATCTTTGGAGGATTTTAGAGTAAAGTACCCAGTGAATGTAGGGCACCAAACAAACCTGTCATCCATTTTAGAGATTGTAGAATTGGATGAAGCAATCAACTAGATGCCTTTATTAGACACAATCTATGACATAGAGATCATGTCCCATCCATTTTCCTCACTCCAAAAAGTAGTAATTATAAAATCCACAGTTACATCAAGCATAGTTAAGGCATTTCATCATGAGGGTTGATCGTGCCAAATATCGTTCTATAGGAAGAGGTTACCTCTACAAACTAACTAGTGATAAAGGTGTGGAGTTGAGGGAAAGTAACTTCATATCATACTATGGAAAAGGGGATGTAAAATATTTGAGAATCAAGTAAGAAGAGGAACCACTATTGTGATGAGTAGAGGAGCTAGCATACTTAATTTTGTAGAAGGTCTCCCAAATAGAGTCACATGTAAGAATTTCCCAGAACGCCTTATATTTGTAAGCTTTATTTAACATCCTTATTTTTAGTACTTTAGTAAAATTTTGTAAGTACATAATATTCATGGTCATCATTATAAAAATGAGTCATTATCCCTAATTTTGATGATAGTAAGGCATTAAGAAATTTCCTAATAAGAGATAACATGTGATAAGGATGACACTCAAAATTTCAAGGTTTAACTATATCTAGATAATTAGTTATTAAATATTAAAGCCTTATCTCATTTTAATTATAGAAACCTTTCTAGTCACCTATATAATATTCTACACCCAGAATAAGGCATGTGGTGAAAATTGGAGATCATTTGGGGTTTTTTTTTAGCCAAATGATTTTCTCTAGATAATGGAAAAGAAGTTGCTTATTTCCCATTTTCTTGGATTTTCCTAGATTTTTTCTTTGAATTGGATTTTCTCTGGGCCATTGGATACAACCACCACTTGAGAGAACTAATCTCAACCATCATCTCCTTTCTTCAACCTTTGGCTATATCGAGAAGGACTCCCGCTAGCTCCTAAATTCATTATATCATAATCCACTTGATCATTCTTAGAATAGATTTCACAAATGGTTCATGAGATCAATACATGCCATTTAAGCCCCTAGACAAACCCTAGTTTGCATCCAATAAGAAACATACAAACTCTCACCATTCTTCTACTTTGACTAGTTTAGCGTAGGCATCCTTCAATGAAACCATTACCCTCTAGACATTTAGAGAAGCATCTCACTATTATATACCTCAACCATCAATTTGATTCTAACACCTTCAAAGCTCTCAGACCTACTCGACCTATTCCTCACCGACACTCAATGTTGTTTTCTACATATACGATTCTTCCCTGCAATCAACTTCTCGGAAACCATCCCTAGGCAAACGGATACCCAACCTGGCCTCGGTTTGGCCGTGATCCACTGAAGTAGCCACCTGATTAGCCCGCTGAGGATGATACCGTGGAGCTTGCACCACTGATGTCTAGATATGGTAGGGATGCATTGAAGTGGTGAGAATCTTCCTTTAGTTTGGAAAATGCTTCTTCAACCCCTATCCCATCATCTTCTGAGGTATTTGCCTAGATCTTGTTTTCCCATGTTTGCTTTTATACTAGACATCCATGGTCATGTTGGCCTGAGTTTTCTCTTTTTTGGCCCTATGAACACATGAGGCCTTTGGTTCAAGCCTCACGAGCACCCTCAGATGCATTGGAGGGTGCAAGTTCTTACCTCCCTCTGTGCCATTATCTACATCATTTTCTTTCCTCATTTGATGTTGGTTTTTCTTCTGGGTGATCGAGTTTGTTTTGCTGACCACAATTTCTCGTGTAAAGAAAAGGGGTTCCCTAGATTCTTCGTCTCCCAAGGAAGCTCCCCTTCATCATTGTTTTCCCTGATCTCTGGTCTTTTGCAAGATTATAGTGGAGGAGT